>JAREIS010000553.1:0-125120 GCA_030060385.1 Muscicapa striata striata | reverse complement strand
TGGGGTGAGACATGGGGAATTGCTCCTCTGAGAACGAGGTGAGGGAGCTTCTGCTGGTTTTGGGGGCTCTGCTGGTTTTGGGGGTCCCTGCTGGTTGGGGAGGCTCTACTGGTTTGGGGACTCTGCTGGTTTTGGGGGAGCTTCTGCTGAATTGGGGACTCTGCTGGTTTGGGAGCTTCTGCTGGTTTGGGGGTCCTTTGGTTTGGGGATCCCTGCTGGTTTTGGGGCTCTGCTGGTTTGGGAGTCCCTGCTTTGGGGTGTCCCTGCTGGTTTGGGGGCTGTGCTGGTTTGGGAGGCTCTGCCGTTTGGAGGCTCTGCTGATTTGGGGGCTCTGCTGATTTGGGGGTTCTGCTGGTTTGGGGGCTCTCCCCCCTGCCACCCCTCGCTGCTCCGGGTTCATCTCTCCACTCTCTCCCCGTCCCACCTCATTAGTTGGCCCAAGAGTCGCTCCCCGTGTCCCCCAGCCCCCGTGTCCCCCCCAGCCCCCGTGTCCCCCCCAGCCCCTGTGTCCCCCCCAATCCCTGGATCCCCCCCAGGTTCTGGATCCCCCCCAGCCCCTGGATCCCCCAATCCCTGGATCCCCCAATCTGGATCCCCCAGCCCCTGGATCCCCCAGGTTCTGGATCCCCCAGCCCCTGGATCCCCCCATCCCCTGATCCCCCAGCCTGGATCCCCCAGGTTCTGGATCCCAGGTTCTGGGATCTCCGCTCCCCGTGTCCCCAGCCCCTCGCAGCCCCTCCTCCCCACTCGGGCTCCCCGCAGTTTCTGAGCCCGGTGCCGGGGCCGGGTGCTGCCGGTGCCGCCTCCCCATCCCGACACCCCAGCCCGTCCTGGGATCCCGGATCCCATCCCCCTCCTCCATGGGGTCCCCTACATCCCCAACTTTCTCGGGACCCCGACGGTCCCTGCGCCCCCCAGCCCTCGGAGGACGAAGTCGTGCATCAGCGAAGTGACCGGCGGCGGTTGCGAGGAGCCCGGCGAGCCGGGGGAGCGGGCCGGCCCCGACGGGTACGGGAACACCGGGATGGGGGAACCGGGACGGGAACACCGGGATGGGGGAACCGGGCACGGGAACACCGGGATGGGAGTACCGGGGATGGGAACACCGGGATGGGGGAACCGGGCAATGGAACACCGGGGAGGGGGAACCGGGACGGGAACACCGGGAGGGAACCGGGGACGGAACACCGGGATGGGAGTACCGGGACGGAACACCGGGATGGGGGAACCGGGTACGGGAACACCGGGGAGGGGGGAACCGGGGACGGGAACACCGGGGATGGGGGAACCGGGGACGGGAACACCGGGGGGGGGAACCGGGGACGGGAACACCGGGGATGGGAGTACTGGGACGGAGCACCGGGATGGGGAACCGGGGACGGAACACCGGGGATGGGGGAACCGGGACGGAAACACCGGGGATGGGAGTACCGGGGAAAGGAGCACCGGGGACGGGAGCTCCGGGGAAAAGAGCACCGGCGAAGGCACCGGGGAGGAGAGTACCGGGGATGGGAGCAGCGGGGATGGGAGCACCGGAGAGGGGAACACCGGGGACGGGAACACCGGGGAGGAGAGCAGTGGGGACGGGAACACCGGGGACGGGAGCACTGGGGAAAGGAGCACCGGGGACGGGAGCAGCGGGAAGGCACCGGGGACGGGAGCACCGGGGACGGGAGCCCCGGGGGTGGGAGCACCGGGGAAAGGAGCACCGGGGACGGAGCACCGAGGAGGGAAAGAAGACGCCTCCATCGCACCCCCGCTGGCCGGCAGGAGCGGAGCGCCCGGCGCTACCGGCCGAGCCGCCGCCGCTGGAGCCGCCGCTGGAGCTGCCGGGGCCGGACCTCGGCGGAGGAGCCGCCTGCCCGCGCCCCCGCCCCCTCGGGGGATGTGAGCCTGTGGGGGCTCCTGAGGAGCAGCGTGGGCAAGGACCTGTCCCGCGTGGCGCTGCCCGTGCAGCTGAACGAGCCCCTCAACACCCTGCAGCGGCTCTGCGAGGAGCTCGAGTACAGCGCGCTGCTCGACAGAGCCAGCCGCGCCATGCGACCCCGGCAGCGCCTGGTGAGGGGCGACACCGGGGACACCGCGGGGGTTTGGGGTTCAGGGGGCTCGGGGGTTTGGGGGTTCAGGGGCTCGGGGGTATGGGGGGATTGGAGGCTCGGGGGATGTAGGGATTTTGGGGATACAGGGGGGATTTAGGGGACACGGGGGAGGCCGAGATGGTTTGGGGGACAGGGAGGATTTGGGGATACCAAGGACCCGGAGATCGTGTGGGAACAGGGAGAATTGGAGGATTTAGGGGACATGGGGCACCCCGAGATTCTCTGGGACTGGGGGAATTGGAGGATTTAGGGGACATGGGGCACCCCGAGATTCTCTGGGACTGGGGGAATTGGAGGATTTAGGGGACATGGGGCACCCCAAGATCATGTGGGAAGAGAGAGAATTGGAGGATTTAGGGGATATGGGGGACCCCGAAATCATGTGGGGACAGGGAGGATTTGGGGATACCAGGGACCCCGAGATCCTCTGGGGACAGGGAGAATTTGGGGATTTTGGGGCCATGGGGGACCCTGAGGACAGGTGGGGTCAGGGAGAATTTGGGGATTTTGAGGACATGAGGGAGCCCAAGGGCGTGTGGGGACAGAGAGAGTTTGAGGATTTAGGGGACATGGGAGACCCCCAGGACAGGTGGGGACAGGGAGAATTTGAGGATTTAGGGGACATGGGAGACCCCCAGGACAGGTGGGGACAGGGAGAATTTGGGGATTTAGGGGACATGAGGGAGCCCGAGGACATGGGGGGCCAGGGAGAATTTGGGGACACCAGGGATCCCAAGATCATGTGGGAATAGGGAAATTTTGAGGATTTTGGGGACACAAGGGAGCCTGAGGACAAGTGGGGACAGGGAGAATTTGAGGATTTTGGGGACATGGCAGAACCTGAGGGCAGGTGAGGCCAGGGAGAATTTGGGGATACCAGGGATCCCAAGATCATTTGAGGACAGGGAGAATTTGGGGATTTTGGGAACATGAGGAAGCCCAAGAATGTGCGGGGACAGGGACAACTGGAGACCCCGAGATCATTTGGACACAGGGGAGAATTTCAGGATTTTGGGGACATGGGGGAACCTGAGGACACGTGAAGCCAGGCACAATTTGGGAACACTGGAGACCCCGAGATCACGTGGGAACAGGGACAATTTGAGGATTTTGGGGACATGGCAGAACCTGAGGACACGTGAAGCCAGGCACAATTTGGGAACACTGGAGACCCCGAGATCGCGTGCGTCCTGGTTTTAGGACAGGGTTCTGCCAAAAAACGGCAGAAGTTTCCCTTTGAAATAGAGAAATCAATTTCACCCCCCTCCGAGTGGGAACAGGGACAATTTGAGGATTTTGGGGACATGGCAGAACCTGAGGACACATGGAGCCAGGGAGAACTTGGGAACACTGGAGACCCCGAGATCACGTGGGAACAGGGACAATTTGAGGATTTTGGGGACATGGCAGAACCTGAGGACACGTGGAGCCAGGGAGAATTTGGGAACACTGGAGACCCCGAGATCACGTGCGAACAGGGACAATTTGAGCATTTAGGGCGCTCAGAACCACTTCAGCACACGTGGCTCTGCTGGCACTCATGGCACCGGGGGCGTGACACCCCTGTGGCCACCCCGGGCGCGGTGACAGCGGCGTGGTGGCCTTGGGGACAGGTGTACGTGGCCGCCTTCGCCGTGTCCGCCTACGCCTCCACCTACTACCGGGCGGGCAGCAAACCCTTCAACCCCGTGCTGGGCGAGACCTACGAGTGCGTGCGGCCCGACCGCGGCTTCCGCTTCATCAGCGAGCAGGTGGGCACTGGGGGGGCCTGGGGGGCACCTGGGGGGCACCCCGCAGCTGGACGGGGTGCTGGCACGTCCCTGCTTGTCCCCACAGGTGTCTCATCATCCTCCCATCTCCGCCTGCCACGCTGAGTCGGATAATTTTGTCTTCTGGCAAGGTGAGGGGGTTGGGCACTGGGAGGGTGCCCAGAAATGGCGGGGTTTGGGGGGTTTGGGGGGATTGGGGGGATTGGAGGATCTCACCTCCTCCTCCTCCTCCTCCTCCTCCTCCTCCTCCTCCTTCTCCTTCTCCTTCTCCTTCTCCTTCTCCTTCTCCTTCTCCTTCTCCTTCTCCTTCTCCTTCTCCTTCTCCTTCTCCTTCTCCTTCTCCTTCTCCTTCTCCTTCTCCCTCTCTCCTCCTCCTCCTCCCCTCCCTCCTCTCCCTCTCCCTCTCCCTCTCCCTCTCCCTCTCCCTCTCTCCTCCTCCCTCCTCCTCCTCCTGCACCTCCAGACATGAGGTGGAAGAACAAATTCTGGGGCAAATCCCTGGAGATCGTCCCCGTGGGCACCGTCAATGTGCAGTTGCCCAGGTGAGACCCCCAGTCCCCTCCCCTGTGCCCCCCCCTCCCCCCGCCCTCCATGGCCACCCACGAGCTGGGAGGTGCCCGCAGGACCGTGACCACTACGAGTGGAACAAGGTGACCACGTGCATCCACAACGTGCTGAGCGGGCAGCTGGATCGAGCACTACGGGAGGTGCTGATCCGCAACACGCGCGACGCCCTACCACTGCAAGCTCACCTTCTGCAAGGTGTGCCCCGCCCTGCCCCGCCCTTACTGCCCCGCCCCTTAGTGCCCTGCCCCTTACTGCCCCTTACTGCCCCGCCCTGCCCCGCCCCTTAGTGCCCCGCCCTGCCCCGCCCTGCCCTGCCCCTTAGTGCCCACCCACTGCAAGCTCACCTTCTGCAAGGTGTGCCCCGCCCCCTGCCACGCCCTGCCCCCGCCCCTTAGTGCCCCGCCCCTTACTGCCCCTTACTGCCCCGCCCTGCCCCGTCCTGCCCCCCCTGCCCCGCCCCTTAGTGCCCACCCACTGCAAGCTCACCTTCTGCAAGGTGTGCCCCGCCCCTGCCACGCCCCTTACTGCCCCGCCCCTTAGTGCCCACCCACTGCAAGCTCACCTTCTGCAAGGTGTGCCCCGCCCCCTGCCACGCCCTGCCACGCCCCTTACTGCCCTGCCCCTTACTGCCCCGCCCCTTTACTGCCCCCCCCCTTACTGCCCCACCCTGCCCCGCCCCTTAGTGCCCACCCACTGCAAGCTCACCTTCTGCAAGGTGTGCCCCGCCCCTGCCACGCCCTTACTGCCCTGCCCCTTAGTGCCCACCCACTGCCACACCCTGCCCCGCCCCTTAGTGCCCCGCCCTGCCACACCCTGCCACGCCCTTACTGCCCCGCCCTGCCCCGCCCCTTAGTGCCCACCCACTGCAAGCTCACCTTCTGCAAGGTGTTCCCCGCCCCCTGCCCCGCCCCTTAGTGCCCACCCACTGCCACACCCTTCCCCACCCCTTAGTGCCCCGCCCTGCCACACCCTGCCCCTCCCCTTAGTGCCCACACCCTGCCCCGCCCCTTAGTGCCCACACCCTGCCCCGCCCTTAGTGCCCCGCCCTGCCATGCCCTGCCCTGCCCCTTAGTGCCCACCCACTGCCACACCCTGCCCCGCCCCTTAGTGCCCACCCACTGCCACACCCTGCCCCTCCCCTTAGTGCCCCACCCTGCCACGCCCTGCCACGCCCCTTAGTGCCCCACCCACTGCCACACCCTGCCCCTCCTTAGTGCCCCGCCCTTCCCTGCCGTGCCCCACAATTCCCCAATAGCCCCACCCTTCCCAGTGACCCCACCCTATCATAGCCCCACCCTTTTCCCAATGGCCCCACCCTTCCCACTGACCCCACCCTATCATAGCCCCACCCTTTTCCCAATAGCCCCACCCTTCCCAATGACCCCACCCTATCATAGCCACACCCTTTTCCCAATAGCCCCACCCTTCCCAATGACCCCACCCTATCATAGCCACACCCTTTTCCCATCAGCCCCACCCTTCCCAGTGACCCCACCCTATCATAGCCACACCCTTCCCAATGACCCCACCCTTCCCATCAGCCCCACCCTTCCCAGTGACCCCACCCTCTCATAGCCCCACCCTTTTCCCAATAGCCCCACCCTTCCCAGTGACCCCACCCTATCATAGCCACACCCTTTTCCCATCAGCCCCACCCTTCCCAGTGACCCCGCCCCACCCTCCCGGCCCCGCCCCGGCCCCGCCCTGGCCCTGGGCCCCGCTGAGCCCGCGCTGGCCGCAGGCTCGGTACTGGGGCGCGGGGCCAACGAGGTGCAGGGGGCGGTGCTGAGCCGCAGCGGGGCCACCGTGGAGCGCTTGGCCGGCAAGTGGCACGAGGGGCTGCAGCGCGGGCCCGCCCCGGGCCAGTGCGTCTGGAGAGCCAGTAAGGGGCTGGGGACACCAGCCTGGGGGGGCTTATCCCACCCTGGGGGGGGTTATTCCATCCTGGGGGGGTTATCCCATCCTGGGGGGGTTTATGCCACCCTGGGGGGGTTTATTCCACCCTGGGGGGGGTTTATTCCATCCTGGAGGGGTTTATCCCACTCTGGGGGGGTTTATCCCACTCTGGGGGGGTTTATTCCATCCTGGAGGGGTTTATTCCATCCTGGGGGGGTTACTCACTCTTGGGGGGGATTTATTCCACCCTGGGGGTGTTTATTCCACCCTGGGGGGGTTTGTTCCACTCTGGGGGGATTTATTCCATCCTGGGGGGGTTATCCCACCCTGGGGGGGTTTATTCCACCCTGGGGGGGTTTATTCCATCCTGGGGGGGTTTATTCCATTCTGGGGGGGTTACTCACTCTTGGGGGATTTATTCCACCCTGGGGGTTTGTTCCACTCTGGGGGTGTTTATTTCACCCTGGGGGCGTTATCCCACCCTGGGGGGGTTATCCCACCTTGGGGGGGTTTATTCCATCCTGGGGGTTCCCCACCCTAAGGGGGTTCCCCACCCTGGGGGGGTTTGTTCCACCCTGGAGGGGTTACTCACCCTGAGGGTATTACCCCACCCTGGGGTGTTCCCCACCCTGGGGTATTACCCCACCCTGGGGTGTTATCCCACCCTGAGGGTATTACCCCACCCTGGGGTGTTATCCCACCCTGGGGGGGTTACCCTGCAGCTGCCTGGGCTAGGGTGGTTCTAGTTTGGGGTTCAGACAACTCCAGGAGCCCCCCAGGCAGAATTCAGCTTCTCTGCTAGCCAGGAATGAGATTTTGGGAGTCACCACAGAGATTCTGAAAGCAGCTTTATTTCCTCATAGGGTTCTACCAGCAAAATTTGGATACATAGCACAGCAAGGGGTTTTTATAAATATAAATTTTTTTTTAAAATAAATTTTAGGGGGATTGAAATTCTAACCAGTAAAATTTGTAAGTTGAGAACCATCCAATTACTTTAGGTGAGAACAGACCAATCATCCAGTAAAGAGCAATAGAAATCCTGAATGATTTCAGGGTTTCAGTAGGGGTTGAACATTTCTCATGAGAAAGTTTTGCTGTCTCAGGGCACAAAATCCCGAGGATTTTCGGGTATTTTTGTACCCCCCCCATCAGCCCAGCCTGGAGGGGGTTCCCCAGGCTGGGGAGGGGTCTCTCAGTGTCCATTCCCCCCCTCCCCACGCAGACCCCATGCCCAGGGACCACGAGAGGAATTACGGTTTCACTCAGTTCGCGCTGGAGCTGAACGAGCTGACGCCGGAGCTGCGCCGGCTCCTGCCCTCCACGGACACTCGGCTGCGGCCGGACCAGCGGTCAGTGCTGCCCGGGGGGGTCAGTACAGCCCCGGGGGGTGGGACCAGTGGTCAGTACTGCCCTGGGGGGGTCAGTACAGCCCCGGGGGGGTCAGTACTGCCCTGGGG
Organism: Muscicapa striata striata; assembly: GCA_030060385.1. NCBI lineage: Eukaryota > Metazoa > Chordata > Aves > Passeriformes > Muscicapidae > Muscicapa > Muscicapa striata. The sequence goes on along the minus strand of JAREIS010000553.1, from coordinate 117,329 downwards.
GTGGGACCAGCGGTCAGTACTGCCCCAGGGGGGTCAGCACAGCCCCGGGGGGTGGGACCAGCGGTCAGCACAGCCCCGGGGAGGGGTTTGGGGTTTTGGGATGGGGTTTTGGGGTGGGCTAACACCAGCCAAGGGGTGGCAGCCGCGTCCTGTTGTCACCATCTGCTCAACCCCAGCGGGAGTCGCGATGGTTTGTTTGGCCCCAAAAGGTAAAAGCAAGACTCAGGTTTTATTCAGGAGGAAGCAGTGATGCAGTTTGTTGTGGGAATAATTCAATTTTGGGATAGAGGAGAGGGAGAGAGAGAAGAGAGAGGGGTAAAGGAACGAAGTAAAAGGGGACAAAAGACAAAAGACAAGAGACTCAGGTTTTATTCAGCAGAAAGCAGCAATGCAGTTTGTTGCATGCCAATAATTCAGGTTTGTGATAGGAGAGAGAGGGAGAAAGAGGGAGAGGTAAAGGAACAAAGTGAAAGGCGGGAGAGAGAGAGAAAGGGTGGGGTGCAGCTGCCAACAGAAAGGATGTCATCCTCGAGTCTGGTGACAGACACGGCTTCGATCCGTTGGGGACAAAGAGATCTCAGAGTCTCTTTAGGAAAGTCACTTTTTATAGTCCTTTTCCAAAGTGAAAAATAAAATAAAAATGAAAATAAAAATAAAAATAAAAATAAATATAAATTTTAAAAGAATTTTAAAAAATTAAAATAAAAAATACAAATACAAATAAAAATACAAATAAAAAATGAAAATAAAAATAAAAATAAATAAAAATAAAAATAAAAATAAAAATAAATTTTTTAAAAAGTTAAAAAAATTAAAATAAAAAATAAAAATAAAAATACAAATAAAAATACAAATAAAAAATGAAAATAAAAATAAAAATAAATACAAATACAAATACAAATACAAATAAAGATTAAAATTAAAATTAAAATTAAAAAGTAAAACCAAATCAAAATCAAAATCAAAATATAAAAAAAATTAAAACTAAAAATAAAATAAAAAATAAAAATACAAATAAAAATACAAATAAAAATACAAATAAAAATACAAATGAAAATAAAAATGCAAATAAAAATACAAATGAAAATACAAATAAAAATTAAAAAACAAATAAAAATAAGAATAAAAATAAAAATAAAAATAAAAATAAAAATATAAAAACAAATTAAAAAAAACAAATTAAAAAATAAAAATAAAAATAAAAATATAAATATAAATATAAATATAAATATAAATATAAATATAAATATAAATATAAAAACAAATTTAAAAAATTAAAAATAAAAACAAATTTAAACAATAAAAGTAAAAAAAATTAAAAAAAAAAAATACAACTACTAGAAATAAGAATTGCAAAGAGCTGTGCGGGTGTGGCAGGTACCTGGAGGAGGGGAACGTGCCGGCGGCCGAGGCGCAGAAGCGCCAGATCGAGCAGCTGCAGCGGGACCGGCGCCGCGTCATGGAGGAGAACAACATCAGCCACCAGGCCCGCTTCTTCAGGTCTGGGGGGGCTGGGGGGCTGGGGGGCTGGGGCATGGGGGTGGGAGGTGTTCTGGGGGTGCTGAGGGCACCCCATGGCTCAGGAGGAGGGGGTGGGAGATATTCTGGGGGTGCTGAGGGCACCCCAAGGCCCAGAGAGGTGTGGGGTGGGAAGTGTTCTGGGGGTGCTGAGGGCACCCCAAGGCTCAGGGGGATATGGGGCTCACAGGAAATGGGGAACCCCCACATGGGAGTCCTGAGAGCACCCCAAGGCTCAGAGAGGTGTGGGGTGGGAGATGTTCTGGGGGTGCTGAGAGCACCCCAAGGCTCAGAGAGATGTGGGGCTCACAGGGGGATTTGGGGCTCTCAAGGGAATATGGGGTCCTTATGGGATGGGGAGACCCTTTCCAGGAGTCCTGAGGGCACCCCAAGGCTCAGGAGGATGTGGGGTGGGAGATATTCTGGGGGTGCTGAGGGCACCCCAAGGCTCAGGAGGATGTGGGGTGGGAGATGTTCTGGGGGTGCTGAGGGCACCCCAAGGCTCAGGGGGATGTGGGGCACTCAAGGGAATATGGGGTCCTTATGGGATGGGGAGATCCTTGCCGGGAGTCCTGAGAGCACCCCAAGGCTCAGGAGGATGTGGGGCTCACAGGAATTGGGGAACCCCACATGGGAGTCCTGAGAGCACCCCAAGGCTCAGGGGCATGGGGGGTGGGAGATATTCTGGGGTTCTGAGGGCACCCCAAGGCTCAGGGGATGGGGGCTCACAGGGCGATGTGGGGCTCTCAAGGGAATATGGGGTCCTTATGGGATGGGGAGACCCTTTCCAGGAGTCCTGAGGGCACCCCAAGGCTCAGGAGGATGTGGGGCTCACAGGAATTGGGGAACCCCCACATGGGAGTCCTGAGAGCACCCCAAGGCTCAGAGAGATGTGGGGTGGGAAGTGTTCTGGGGGTGCTGAGGGCGCCCCAAGGCTCAGGGGGATGTGGGGTGGGAAGTGTTCTGGGGTGCTGAGGGTACCCCAAGGCTCAGGGGGATGTGGGGTGGGAAGTGTTCTGGGGGTGCTGAGGGCACCCCCAAGGCTCAGGGGGATGGGGGGGGGGAAGTGTTCTGGGGGTGCTGAGGGTACCCCAAGGCTCAGGGGGATGGGGGTGGGAGATGTTCTGGGGGTGCTGAGGGCACCCCAAGGCTCAGGGGGATGTGGGGTGGGAAGTGTTCTGGGGGTGCTGAGGGTGCCCCAAGGCTCAGGGGGATGTGGGGCTCACAGGAAATGGGGAACCCCCACATGGGAGTCCTGAGGGCACCCCCAAGGCTCAGGGGGATGTGGGGCTCTTATGGGATGGGGAGACCCTTCTCAGGAATCTTGAGGACACCCCAAGACTCAGGGGGATTTGGGGCTCTCAGGGGGATTTGGGGCTCTCAGGGGGATGTGGGGCTCACAGGGGGATGTGGGGCTCCCAGGGAGATTTGGGGCTCCCAGGGGGGATTTGGGGCTCTCAGGAAATGTGGAAATTCCCCCGGGAGTCCTGAGGGCGCCCCAAAGCTCCAAACGCTGTGTGCAGTTTCCAGGGAATGAGGAAATCCCCCCAGGTCACTCCTGAGCCGCTCCGTGCTTCAGGGATTTGGGGGAATTTTAGGGCGTGGTGAGACCCTCAGAGGAGTGCGGGGCTCTCAGGGAATGGTCAAAAACCCCCCCGGGAGTCCCAGCCGTGCCCCCCACGCCCCTCCCCAGGCGCCTGACGGATGCCAGCGGCAAGGAGAGCTGGGTCACCAACCACACCTACTGGAAACTGCGCCTGGAGCCCGGCTTCGCCCACCTGGACAGCGCCGTGCTCTGGTAGCCACCCCCAAACCGGGGGGGTCCCGAGCCCCGGCTCCTCACAGCAGTGCCCAGCAGCGGGGCTGGTCCCCCAGCACTTTGGGGGTGCAGAATCCCACCCCACCCCCTCGGTTTTGCATAAAACTGTGATTAAAAATGGGAGGGGGGGCGCTGGTGATGTCCCCTCCCCGCCCCAGGGCAGAGCCTTGGGGACAGCTGAGGCACTTTGGGGGCGCAGGGTGATAAAGGGGGCGGGGGGTTCAGGGTGCCCGCGGGCGGGAAGACCCCATTGCCCCCCCAAATTGTGCACAGGGGCTGCTCTAATAAAGGCTGTGAAGAGTTGGGGTGTGCTGAGAGATTCCTTCCCCCCGAATCCCTCCCACCACACTGGGGGGCTCAGGACCCCCCTCCCAAATCAGAACAGGGTTACACGAATCCTTCACACCCCTCCCCGTGCCTCAGTTTCCCTCCCCACACACACACACACACACCCCATTATCCCACAGTGCCCCCCCTTTTATTGTGATATGCTGCAACCCCCCCGCCCCAAACCGAGCACGGGGGGGAGCTCAATAAATACTCCAGCATTAACCCCCCTCCCTTAAAACCACCAACACCAAAAAAAAAAAAAAACCCAAAAAAACCTCCCCACCACCCACCCCCTCCCCACCCTGTCCCCGCTCGCCCCCGCGGCCCCACCGGGGTGGCACCGGGGGCTGATTGTCAGGCTGTGCTCAGGGATTTACACCCAGTTTTGGGGTTCCCCCTGTTTTTTTTCTCCCCTCCCGGTGTGGCTCAGTTGCCGTAGAAGCCGTAGTAGCCATCGGTGACCGGCTCCTTGTCGTAGAGGTCGCCCCCGTTTCGGGGCGGGGGGGAGCTCTCGGTGCTGGACGGGTACGGCGACACTCGCCGCCTCTTGCACTCGTAAAGCCCCGAGTCCGACGAGTCCCCGGTGGCCACAACAACGGGGGGTTCACTAGCCCAACCCTCCCCCTCCTTGCCTTTCTCCTCACGGGGCTCCCGGTACCAGCCCAGAGCCGCGGCACCCCCTCCTTTCGGGCCGTACTGCCCTGGGCTCCAGCCCCCCCCCGGCACCCCAAAACCCCCCTCGGGGTAATAGGGCAGCGCCGGGTGTGGGGCGGGCGGCAGCGCCAAAGGTTTCACCCCATAGGGCATCAATTTGCCCCCTCCGTAGCCCCCCTCGTACCCCCCGAACTCCAGCGCGCCGGGGGCGGGGGGCTGCTGCGGGGGGAAGAACCAGTGGGGCGGATCTTTGGGGGGCAGGGGCAGCGCAGCCCCTCGGTCCCCCCCAAAATATCGGCCCGGGGGCAGCGGGAATTGCTCGGGAAGGAAGGGCTGGAAGCGAGGGGCCGGCAGGAGCTGCTGGCAGCCCGCAGCCTCGGGCGGGGACGGGGTCAGGCGGTCGCTCTCCGAGGCCGTGTACATCCTAAAGAAGGGGGGACACGCACGGTTTTGGGGTTTTTGGGGGGTTTTTTGGGGTATCTTGCTGCAAGAGGAGGTTGGGGTTGGAACTCACGAGTCAAAGTTGTCCCGGAATCCTTTGGCGAAGGGGTTGTGGTCGATCTTCAGCTGGGTGATCTGGGGGGGGATGTGGGGATGGAGGGGGTGCTGTCCCCCCCCTCCGGGATGTCCCCTCGCTGTCCCTTTCCCCCCATCCCAGCAGAATCCCACCCCGGGGGTGCTGAGGGGGCTGTGGGGTGCGGGAGGGATTCGGGACAGGGGTACTGGGATGTGTGGGATGCTCATGGGGAACCCAGGGCGAGGCTGAAGGGGACCAGGGGTGGTTCTGGAAAGGATCCAGGGGTGGTTCTGGAAAGGATCCAGGGGTGGTTCTGGAAAGGATCCAGGGGTGCTTCTGGAAGTTTGGGGGGACACAGGCAGCACTGGGATGCTGAAAGGATGCAGGAGAAAACCCTGGGATGCTGAGGAAATGTGTGGGATGGTTCTGAGAGGGAGAGTGAGATCCTGAAGGGATCCAGGGAGTTGTTCTGGAGAGGATCCAGGGGTGGTTCTGGGGAGGATCCAGGGGTGGTTCTGGAAAGGATCCAGGGGTGGTTCTGGGGAGGATCCAGGGGTGGTTCTGGGAGGATCCAGGGGGTGGTTCTGGAAGTCTGGGGGATACTGGGATGCTGAAGGGATGCAGGGGGAGACCCTGGGATGCTGAGGGGATGTGTGGGATGGTTCTGGGAGGGAGAGTGAGATCCTGAAGGGATCCAGGGAGTTGTTCTGGAGAGGATCCAGGGGTGGTTCTGGAGGGGATCCAGGGGTGGTTCTGGGAGGATCCAGGGGTGGTTCTGGGGAGGATCCAGGGGTGGTTCTGGGAGGATCCAGGGGTGGTTCTGGAAGTCTGGGGGATACTGGGATGCTGAAAGGATGCAGGGGGAGACCCTGGGATGCTGAGGGGATGTGTGGGATGGTTCTGAGAGGGAGAGTGAGATCCTGAAGGGATCCAGGGAGTTGTTCTGGAAAGGATCCAGGGGTGGTTCTGGAGAGGATCCAGGGGTGGTTCTGAGAGGATCCAGGGGTGGGTCTGGAGAGGATCCAGGGGTGGTTCTGGGAGGATCCAGGGGTGGTTCTGGAAGTCTGGGGGATACTGGGATGCTGAAGGGATGCAGGAGAAAACCCTGGGATGCTGAGGGGATGTGTGGGATGGTTCTGGGAGGGAGAGAGAGATGCTGAAGGGGTCCAGGGGTGGTTCTGGAAAGGAACCAGGGGTGGTTCTGGAAGTTTGGGGGGACACAGGCAGCACTGGGATGCTGAAAGGATGCAGAGGGAGAGCCTGGGATGCTGAGGAAATGTGTGGGATGAGAGGGAGAGTGAGATCCTGAAGGGAAGGGAGGGAGAGGATCCAGGGTCTGGTCCAGGGGTGGTTCTGGAAGTTTGGGGGGATACAGGCGGCACTGGGATGCTGAAGAGATGCAGGGGAGACCCTGGGATGCTGAGGGGATGTGTGGGACAGTTCTGGGAGGAGAGTGGGAGGCTGAAGGGGGTCCAGGGGTGTTTCTGAGAGGATCCAGGGGTGGTTCTGTAAATTTGGGGGAACTGGCAGCACTGGGATGATGAAAGGATGCAGAGGGAGACCCTGGGATGCTGAGGGGGTCTCAGGGGTTCATCCTGGGGGTCCTGGCAGACACGGGGGAGGCCAGCAGGGTTTTCCTAAATCTGAGGACACCTCAGAGGGCGCTGGGGGATTAACGGGGCTGCACTGGCGTGGGGTTTGTGTTGCCCTGATAACCCTGGGATATCCCATCACGGTTTGCTGTTGGCGGGATTTTTTTTTGGGTTTTTTTTGGTTTTTTTAGGGTAGGGCTCCACCCACGCTGGGGCCGGGATCTCGTACTCACGTCGGCGTTCTGGTAGGCGGTGACGGCGATGAACTGCGTCTCGGGGAAGGCGAAGGTGTGCGTGTGCGGGCTGGGGTATCCATCCTCCCCCTCGCCCTCCTTCACCTCCGTGACGTGCAGCCGCGGCTGGTACTTGTGCAGCGACTGCAGCACGATCATCTACGCCAGGGAAAAAAACAAACAAACCAAAAAAACAAAACAAACCAAAATTTAAAAAAAAAAAAGTGTGAAAAACACGGTTCACTGTCTTGAGAGAATTAAAAGGTTTAATAAAGAGACAATGGAGACAAACATAAAGCAAAGGGTTAAGCTTTATACCCTGCTTCGGGAATACCCCTTTAAATACGTTCCACAATTTATTTATTTGTAACATACTCATAGACCCTCAATCACTTCAGGGAACTGTTTAGCATGGCCACTCCTCGGGTCCGCCTTTTTAGAGCATGCGTGTTTTTTTGGTTTGTGGTTTTATTTTTCCTTATCCTTTTTTAATTTGGGTGGTGGTCCAGGCCTTTTGCAGTCGGTTGAGTGTTGATAATTGTCATGTCAGCTCCGGGCCCCATCACCTGTTCACGGGCTGTTATCCTGACTAGGCAGGTAATTTAAGGATACTATCTCTAAAAAAACTTATGTCTAACTTTTACTATTAACAAAGACTATATCCATATAGGAACTTATTTCTAACTTTTACTTTTAACAAAGACTATATCCATATAGGAACTTACATCTTTTACTATTAACAAAGACTATATCCATATAGAATGTCTAACTTTTACTATTAACAAAGATTATACCCATATAGGAACTTACGTCTAACTTTTACTATTAACTAAGACTATATCCATATAGAAACTTACGTCTAACTTTTACTATTAACAAAGACTATATCCATATAGGAACTTACGTCTAACTTTTACTATTGACAAAGATTATACCCATATAGGAACTTACGTCTAACTTTTACTATTAACAAAGACTATATCCATATAGAAACTCATGTCTAACTTTTACTTTTAACAAAGATTATATCCATATAGAAACTTACGTCTAACTTTTACTATTAACAAAGATTGTGTCCATATAGAAACTTACGTCTAACTTTTACTATTAACAAAGACTATACCCATATAGGAACTTATGTCTAACTTTTACTATTAACTAAGACTATATCCATATAGAAACTCATGTCTAACTTTTACTATTAACAAAGACTATATCCATATAGAAACTCATGTCTAACTTTTACTATTAACAAAGATTATATCCATATAGAAACTCATGTCTAACTTTTACTATTAACTAAGACTATATCCATATAGAATGTCTAACTTTTACTATTAACAAAGACTATATCCATATAGAAACTTACATCTAACTTTTACTATTAACAAAGATTGTGTCCATATAGAAACTTAGGTCTAACTTTTACTATTAACAAAGACTATATCCATATAGGAACTTACGTCTAACTTTTACTATTAACAAAGACTATATCCATATAGAATGTCTAACTTTTACTATTAACAAAGACTATATCCATATAGAAATTACGTCTAACTTTTGCTATTAACAAAGACTATACCCATATAGAAACTCATGTCTAACTTTTACTATTAACAAAGACTATACCCATATAGAAATGCTATTTAACATTATACATACAGCATTTATCCCGATACTTGCAAAGAGCCAACAACAAGTCACACATTTATAACAAAAATCAAAGAAATCCAAGAGCCACGGGGGGATTCTCCCCTCACCTGCCCGACGTTGTTGGAGGCCCCCTTGTTGTTGGTGAGCTTCAGCTTGCCGAAGGAAACCTCCTGGCGCATCCAGTGCGCGCCCGTGTTGGGCGAGTCGGGGTGCAGGTACAGGCGGTTCCCTGGCCGGGGGACAGCGGGGACAGCGGGGACAGCGTCACCGCCACCCCGCCAGCACCGCCAGGGGCGAGCAAAGGCCACCAAACCCTCCTACCTGGCATGTTGCCCTCGGCTTTGCCGCACTGCACCCATTTGCCGCCCTGGTAGCGCCAGTGGTGCTGATCCACCAGCACCACGTCCACGCAGACGCTGTAGTGAGCCACGGGGTTCAGTCCCGACAGGTTGAAGCTGAGGAAGGGGAACATGCGCCTGGGGAGGGGACAGAGGCACAGACAGCATTGGGAGGGTGGGTATGGGATGATATGATATGATAGGATATGATATGATATGATATGATATGATATGATATGAATTATATTATATTATAGTATATTATAGTATATTGTATTATATTGTATTATATTGTATTATATTGTATTATATTGTATTATATTGTATTGTGTTATATTATATTATATTATATTATATTATATTATATTATATTATATTATATTATATTATATTATATTATATTATATTATATTATATTATATTATATTATATTATATTATATTATATTATATTATATTATATTATATTATATTATATTATATTATATTATATTATATTATATTATATTGCATTATATTGCATTATATTGCATTATATTGCATTATATTGCATTATATTGCATTATATTGCATTATATCATATTAATTATATTAATATATAATTAATAATTAATTAATTATATACTAAATATATAATTAATATTATAAAAATATTTTAAATAGAAAATAAATAATAAAATAAATAGATAAATATTTATATAATATATATAAATATTATAATAGATAATATATTATATATATTAATAAATAATATATAAAATATATAAATAAATATAAAATAATAAATAAATATAAAAATATTATAAATATTATATTATATTATATTATATTATATTATATTATATTATATTATATTATATTATATTATATTATATTATATTATATTATGTCATGTCATGTCATGTCATGTCATGTCATGTCATGTCATGTCATATCATATCATATCATATCATATCATATATATCATATCATAAATATCATATAATATCATAAATATTTTTTCCTAGCAAAAAGATTTTGAGAATATAGAAACCATAATGGAGATTGAAATGAAAACCACCTTTGAGATCCCGAACCTCAGCTCCTAAATAACCAGGAGACAACGGGCTGGCCTAAAGCAATCCCCTCTTGCCAGAACAACGGCCCGAAGGCCACAGCAGTCCCTGCTGGCCTGGCAGAACGGACCCAAAAATTTGTTTTTAGGGTTTAAAGCAGATTTAAAGATGTAAAGATTCTTACAGGCTGTGTGTAAATGCTGCCAGATCTGTATCTTGTATTAGCCTGGTTAGTGGAAATTAGAATATTCAATAGAAGAAGATTTATTGGAAATAAATTTATAGAAATTGATAGAATTTATAGAAAATCACTCTCTCATTTCTTAGCGCTCTCACCACCCCCAATTTTTTTTTGTAAAACGCAATAAATCAGTTTTAAAATAAAATGCAATAAATCCGGTTTTACAATAAAACGCAATAAATCCGGTTTTAAAATAAAATGCAATAAATCCGGTTTTTTTAAAATAAAATGCAATAAATCCGGTTTTTACAGTAAAACGCAACAAATGTGGTTTATGCAATAAACCACAATTTTCAAAACCAGAATATAAAAGGTCGCCTGAGTTTGTCCTGCCCACCAGCCATTGTCGCATCGGCGGGAGCGCATTTGAGCGGAGGTGATGATGATGATGATGATGATGATGATGATGATGATGATGATGATGATGATGATGATGGGGAAACTGAGGCAGGGCGCTGCTGCTCACCCCCCCCGTGAGCAGCTGAGTGACCCCGGCAGCTGGGGGATGCTGTCGGGGCCGATCCCCCCCTCCTCCTCCTCCTCCTCCTCCTCCTCCTCCTCCTCCTCCTTCCTCCCCCTCCCCAAGCACCTTCCGGCTCGGAAACCAACACCGCTGCTATTTCGGGCCAGCCCGCGCCAAGGGCAGGAAGGGGACACGGTGGCACCGGGGGGGACCACAGGGTGGCAGCTGCCACCCCCTCCCTCCTCCTGTCCCCTTCCCGGGTGTCCCCTCACAGAGATCTCTGTCCCTCGTTCGCCCCCCCCAGTAGCCACCAGCTCAGGTTGGCACCGGTTCAGCCCCCACCGGGGAATTTTGGCAATTTTTGGAGGTGGACATCGATGTCCAACCCTCCCCCGCGCTGTCGGGTCACCCCCAAATTTGAATATTCAACTGAATTTTGAATTTTCATCCCGAATTCCTGAGGGGAGTGAGGGGAAAAAGGAGGCGGGGGTTCGGTTCTGGCCCCCGCAGGAAGAAGGGAGGTGGAAAGAAAATTTAGCGGGTGGCAGCTGACTCAAAATTGCCCTTGCGAGAGAGTGGGGAATAGAAAAAGAAAGAGAAAAAAATGGAAAAAAATAGAAAGAGAAAGAAAAAAAATATGAGAAGAGAAGAAAAGAAAAAAAACCCAGAAAAATAGAAGAAGATTAAGGGAAAGAAAGGGGGGGAAGGAAGAGAAAAAAGAAAAAGAAGAAGAAAGAAAAAGAAGAAAAAAAAGAAGAAAAAAAAAAAGAAAAAAGAAAAAGAAGAAGGAAGATAAAGGAGGGGAAAAAAAGAAGAAAAAAGAAAAAGAAGAAGAAAGAAAAAGAAGGAAAAAAAAAAGAAGAAAAAAGAAAAAGAAGAAGAAAGAAAAAGAAGGAAAAAAAAGAGAAGAAAAAAGAAAAAGAAGAAGAAAGAAAAAGAAGGAAAAAAAAGAAGAAAAAAGAAAAAGAAGAAGAAAGAAAAAGAAGGGAAAAAAAGAAGAAGAAAAAAAGAAAAAGAAGAAGAAAAAAAGAGAAATAAGAAGAAAAAAAGAAGAAAAAAAAAAAAATAAAGAAACAAAGAAGAGGAATAAGAATAAAAAAGAACAAGAAGAAAAAAAGAAGAGAAAAAAGAAAAAGAAGGAAAAAGAAGAGGAAAAATAAGAAAAAAAGAAAAATAAGAAGAAAAAAAAGGAAAAAGAAAAGAAAAAGAAGAGGAAAAATAAGAAGAAGAAAGAAGAAGAAGAAAGAAGAAAAAAGAAGAAAAAGAAGGAAGAAAAAGAGGAAAAATGAAGAAGAATCATGAGAAGAGGAGGAAGAAAGAAAAGATAAAGAAGACTAAAAACAAGAATGTAAAATTACTAAAAATAAGAATAAAAAGAAGATAAAGAAAAAGATAAATTAAAAGAAAACAAAGATAAAAAGAGAATTAAAAAGAGCAAAAGCGGAGGAAGCAGCAGCCGCCGTGAGGAGCATCCCGGGGTCCCCCCGACCCCTCCCGAACCCCTTTTTTCCCCTCTGGTATCCCCAAAAGTCGCCCTCCCCGCGGGCTCGTATCCCCTCAGGAGCTGATAAAAAAACTGATAAAAAAATTTCAACCACATAAAAAAATGAGCCGGGTACCAGCGGAGCGCTGAGCCGCGAGCTGCTGCAGCGGAGATGAAGAAAAAAACAGCTTTTTTGGGGTTTTTGTTGGTTTTTTTGTATTTTTTTTTTCTCTCTTTGCTCCTGCCCGGAGCAGCTCGGGGCTCTCACGCTGGGGGAAACCGCACGGGCCCGGCTGGGCACGGCAGGGTGGGGGCAAGACCCGAAACTGAGCTCGCCTCGCCTTTATTTTTAAATCCCCCGAGCGCTTCGGGCAGGACTCGGCGCTCCGGGGTTCGCTCGTTGCGGTTTGGGAGGTGCCCACCTCGAAAATTTAAAAAAAAAAAAAAAAAAAAAAAAAAGGAAAAAAAAGGGGAAAAAAAGAAAAATAAAGAAAAGAAAGAAAAGAAAAAAGAGAGAGAAGAGAAGAGAAGAGAAGAGAAGAGAAGAGAAGAGAAGAGAAGAGAAGAGAAGAGAAGAGAAGAGAAGAGAAGAGAAGAGAAGAGAAGAGAAGAGAAGAGAAGAAAAGAGAAGAAGAAGAAAAAGAAAAAAGAAAAAAGAGAAGAAAAGAAAAGAAAAAAGAAGAGAAGAAAAGAGAAGAAAAGAAGAGAAGAAAAGAGAAGAGAAGAGGAAAAAAGAGAAGAAAAGAGAAGAGAAGAGAAGAGAAGAGAAGAGAAGAGAAGAGAAGAGAAGAGAAGAAAAAAAGAGAAAAAAAGAGAAAAAAGAAAAAAAAAGAAAAGAAAAGAGAAGAAAAGAGAAGAAAAGAGAAGAAAAGAGAAGAGAAGAAAAGAGAAGAAAAGAGAAGAGAAGAAAAGAGAAGAAAAGAAAAGAGAAGAAAAGAAAAGAAAAAAAAGAAAAGAAAAGAAAAGAAAAGAAAAGAAAAGAAAAAAAGAAAAGAAAAGAAAAGAAAAGAAAAGAAAAGAAAAGAAAAGAAAAGAAAAGAAAAGAAAAGAAAAGAAAAGAAAAGAAAAGAAAAGAAAAAAAAGAAAAGAAAAGAAAAGAAAAGCGGGTGGGCACCGCTGGTTTTGGGCTTTCAGGGTTTTGTTTTGTTTTGTTTTGTTTTGTTTTGTTTTGTTTTGTTTTGTTTTGTTTTGGGGCTCTCGGAGTTTGTCCCTGTGTGAACCCCGCGCTTTGGGGACGCCAGGGGACAGCTGGTGACACGGGGACACTGCCGTGGGGGGACAGGGCAGGGCCACGTCCAGGGGTTCAAACCCCCAAAGGCAGGGGGCTGGGGCTTCCTCCTCCTCCCTCCTCCTCCTCCTCCCCATCCCCCCCCCGGGACAGCGCGGGGACCGCAGGAGCCACCAGGGGCGTGGGGGACACGGGCCAGCCCCTCTGCAGGGCACAGGGTGACACGGAGTCGGTGGCACTGCAGTGCATGGCACGGTGACATGGTGTGTGACAACAACCCATGGCACAGTGACACGGTGTGTGACAACAACCCATGGCACGGTGACATGGAGTGTGACACATCAATGCATGGCACGGTGACACTGTGTGTGACAACAACCCATGGCACGGTGACACTGTGCGTGACACACCAACGCCATGGCACGGTGACATGGAGTGTGACAACAACCCATGGCACGGTGACACGGTGTGTGACAACAACCCATGGCACGGTGACACTGTGTGTGACACACCAACGCATGGCACGGTGACACTGTGTGTGACAACAACCCATGGCACGGTGACACGGTGTGTGACACACCAACCCATGGCACGGTGACATGGAGTGTGACGCACCAACCCATGGCACGGTGACACTGTGTGTGACACACCAACCCATGGCACGGTGACATGGAGTGTGACACAGCAATGCATGGCACGGTGACACTGTGTGTGACAACAACCCATGGCACGGTGACATGGAGTGTGACAACAACCCATGGCACGGTGACATGGGGTGTGACACACCAACGCATGGCATGGTGACACTGTGTGTGACAACAACCCATGGCACGGTGACACGGTGTGTGACACATCAATACATGGCATGGTGACACTGTGTGTGACACACCAATGCATGGCACGGTGACACTGTGTGTGACAACAACCCATGGCATGGTGACATGGAGTGTGACAACAACCCATGGCACGGTGACACTGTGTGTGACACATCAATGCATGGCATGATGACATGGTGTGTGACAACAATCCATGGCACGGTGACAGGGTACAGTGACATGGAGTGGCTGCTGAACATGACATGGTGACATGGCATGGTGACACACCAGTGTGTGGCGCAGTGACATGGAACACCCGCTGGACATGGCATGGTGACATGGGATGGTGCCACATCAGTGCATGGCGCAGTGACATGGGATGGTGACATGGAATGGTGACACACACCAATGCACGGCATGGTGACACGGCGCAGAGGTGACACACCAACCCATGGCACAGGGACACTGCACAGTGACACAGAACGGCTGCTGGACATGGCGTGGTGACATGGCAGAGTGGTGACACGCCAACACATGGCACAGTGACATGGAGCACCCTGACACGGCTGACATGGCAGAGTGGTGACATGGCAGGCAGTGGTGACACAGAACCCGCCTGACATGGCACAGTGACACAGAACGGCTGCTGGACATGGCATGGGGATGTGGCACGGTGACATGGCACGGTGACACACCAGTGTGTGGCACAGTGACACAGAACAGCTGCTGGACATGGCATGGGGATGTGGCATGGTGACATGGCACGGTGACACGCCAACACACGGCACAGTGACATGGAATGGCTGCTGGACATGGCGTGGTGACATGACGTGGTGACATGGCACAGTGGTGACACACCAACCACGGCACGGTGACACAGAACACCCGCTGGACACGGTGACACGGCAACGTCCCCACGGTGTCACAGCAGGACGAGTGGCGGTGACACCGCACATCCGTGTGGCACCGCACATCTGCACTGCCCCGTGAGGGTGACAGGCACAGCTGGATGTCACAGCGCAGCAGGACGCGGTGACAAGTGACAACATGGCTGCACCGACCTGAGCGTCCCCAGCCCAGCCACTGCCACCCGCAGTGTCCCCAAGCGGCGCTGCCAGCTCTGCTGTCCCTCCTCGTGCACGGCCACACCCCCAGCAAAGCCACCCGTGGTGGTTGTGTCCCCAAAGCCACCCCCAGCGCTGTCCCTTGTGTCCCCAAAGGCACCCCCAGCACTGTCCCTTGTGTCCCCAAAGGCAGAGAGCCCCTGAACCCCCCAAAGGCAGCGCCGGGTCACCCCCAAGGGCAGGGACAGCCCTCGTGTGTCCCCAAAGGACGGGGACAGCCCTGGTGCCCCAAAGGATGGGGACAGCCCCTTGTGTCCCCAAAGGAGGGGGACAGCCACTCGTGTCCCCAAAGGATGGGGACAGCCCCTTGTGTCCCCAAATGCAAAGCCAGGGACAAAACCAGTCCTTTGTGTCACCCAAAATGCAAAGATGTGACCTGACAGCCCAAAAGGCAGGGCCACCCCTTTGTGGCACCCAAAGCCAAAGATGTGACCTCACCCCAAAAGGCAGAGCCAGTCATTTGTGTCACCCCAAAAGGCAAAGATGTGACCTGTGTCACCCCAAAAGGCAGGGCCACCCCTTTGTGTCACCCCAAAAGGCAAAGCCAGGCCCTGAGCACCCCCAAAACACAAACACAGGCCCAGTGTCACCCCAAAAGGCCCCTGAGCACCCCCAAATACAAACACAGGCCCAGTGTCACCCCAAAAGGCCCCTGAGCACCCCCAAAATGCAAACACAGGCCCAGTGTCACCCCAAAAGGCCCCTGAGCACCCCCAAAACACAAACACAGGCCCAGTGTCACCCCAGAAGGCCCCTGAGCACCCCCAAACACAAACACAGGCCCAGTGTCACCCCAAAAGGCCCCTGAGCACCCCCAAAGTGCAAACACAGGCCCAGTGTTACCCCAAAAGACCCCTGAGCACCCCCAAAACACAATCACAGGCCCAGTGTCACCCCAAAAGGCCCCTGCACCCCCAAAGCAAACACAGGCCCAAAAAAGGCCCCGAGCAAACAAACACAGCCCAGTGTCACCCCAAAAGGCCCCTGAGCACCCCCAAACACAAACACAGGCCCAGTGTCACCCCAAAAAGGCCCCTGAGCACCCCCAAATGCAAACACAGGCCCAGTGTCACCCCAAAAGGCCCCTGAGCACCCCCAAAACACAAACACAGGCCCAGTGTCACCCCAAAAGGCCCCTGAGCACCCCCAAAGTGCAAACACAGGCCCAGTGTCACCCCAAAAGGCCCCTGAGCACCCCCAAACACAAACACAGGCCCAGTGTCACCCCAAAAGGCCCCTGAGCACCCCCAAACACAAACACAGGCCCAGTGTCACCCCAAAAGGCCCCTGAGCACCCCCAAACACAAACACAGGCCCAGTGTCACCCCAAAAGGACCCTGAGCACCCCCAAAACACAATCACAGGCCCAGTGTCACCCCAAAAGGCCCCTGAACACCCCCAAAACACAAACACAGGCCCAGTGTCACCCCAAAAGGCCCCTGAGCACCCCCAAAGTGCAGAACCTCAGGCAGGAATTCCCCGGCGACTCCTCGGGGTTCCCCCCAGAATTCCTGCCCTGCTGAACCCCAAAATCTGCAGGGGGACCCCGGGGGGGGTGGGGAGAGGCGTGGGAAACTGGCAGGAACTGGTCTGGACTGGGATGGTTGGGGTGGGATGGGGTGGGATGGCACAGGACAGCAGCAAAAGTGTCACCAGTGCCTGTCCCAGTTCATCCCAGTGTCACCAGGGTAAATCCCAGTGCCTGTCCCAGTTCATCCCAGTGCCTGTCCCAGTTCATCCCAGTGTCACCAGGGTAAATCCCAGTGCCTGTCCCAGTTCATCCCAGTGTCACCAGGGTAAATCCCAGTCCCTGTCCCAGTTCATCCCAGTGTCACCAGGGTAAATCCCAGTGCCTGTCCCAGTTCATCCCAGTGTCACCAGGGTGAATCCCAGTCCCTGTCCCAGTTCATCCCAGTGTCACCAGGGTAAATCCCAGTCCCTGTCCCAGTTCATCCCAGTGTCACCAGGGTAAATCCCAGTCCCTGTCCCAGTTCATCCCAGTGTCACCAGGATAAATCCCAGTGCCTGTCCCAGTTCATCCCAGTGCCTGTCCCAGCTCATCCCAGCGCCGCCAGGATAAATCCCAGTGCCTGTCCCAGTTCATCCCAGTGTCACCAGGATAAATCCCAGTGCCTGTCCCAGTTCATCCCAGTGTCACCAGGGTAAATCCCAGTGCCTGTCCCAGTTCATCCCAGTCCCACCAGGGTGAATCCCTGTCCCCTCGCCCCTCCCCGGATCCCCCAGCCTGGCCGATCGCTGTTTTGGGGGTTCAGATGCCCCTCGGGCCCCCCTTTTTGGGGTTCACGTCCCCCCTCGAGTTCAGCTTTGGGGTTTTTCCTGTGTCTCAGCAGCGCTGCAAGCCGAGCGCTGCAAAAAAAAAAAAAAAAAAAAAAAAAAAAATTTAAAAAGCAGCTCAGGGTCGGGGGAAACGGATGTTTTGTGGCTCTGAGTTTGGCTCCGAGCTCTCCACAGGCTGGGCTTGCACAGAGCGAACCCCCCCCGAGCCCGCAGCCCCTCTTGTGGGGGATGGAATTGCGAAAAAAAAAACCCCAAAACTGGTTTTAATTTGGGAGGTGAAAGCGGCGTGGGGCAGGGGAGGGGGGATTTTGGGGCCACCGCAATTTCCAGTCCCCTGCCACAGCAGGGAGAGAAGAGAGGGGAAAAAAATGGGGGAAAAAAAATTTAAAAAATAAAAATCGGAATTTCAGCAATTCCTGCAAGGCCTGAAGGGGCCAATTTGGGGTTGGCCGCCACCCCCTTGCCACCCTCTGGGTGACACTGGGGACGTGTCCCCGCGTCCCCGCGGGTTCTCTCGGAGCGTCCCCGAGCGCGGCCGTGACAAACCAAGCGGCCCTAACGAGTTTAGACTTCCAACACATTCAGCAGGTTGGGCTCAGCATCGAAGTGACACCGAGCGAGCCGGGGGGCACCGAAAGGGACCCCCGGGTGTGGGGAGGGGGCTGGGCAGGGGGGGCAGCGCGGGGGGAGGGGTCTGTGCCAGCTGCTGAGGGCACAGCGGGGAGGATGAACCTTATTTTTTTTTTTTTTTTTCCCTTGGCACGGAGTTTTGGGAGCCCCGAGGGATGAGCTGAGCTCGGTGTCCTCCCCAGGATTTGGTTCCGCTCGTCTTCATCAGCGCCATGTGCGGCTTTAACATTTTGGTTAAACAATTAATATTTTGGGTTTAATGTGTTTCCCCAAATCGTGACGGCTCCACGGTGCCACAGGGCCTGGGTAGAACTCAGACCCCCCAAATCAGGGATTTTTTGGCAGATCTCTCCAAAAATCTCCCGATTCTGTGCAGCACTCAGACCCTCCAAATCAGGGTTTTTTTGGCAGATCCCTTCAAAAACCCCCCAATCCTGTGCAGCACTCAGACCCCCAAATCAGGATTTTTTTGGCAGACCCCCCCAAAAAATCCCCTAATCCTGTGCAGCACTCAGACCCCCCAAATCAGGATTTTTTTGGCAGATCCCTCCAAAAATCCCCCAATCCTGTGCAGCACTCAGACCCCCCAAATCAGGATTTTTTTGGCAGATCTCCCAAAAATCCCCCGATTCTGTGTAGCACTCAGACCCCCCAAATCAGGATTTTTTTGGCAGATCTCCCAAAAATCCCCAATCCTGTGCAGCACTCAGATCCCCCAAATCAGGATTTTTTTGGCAGATCTCCCAAAAATCCCCAATCCTGTGCAGCACTCAGACCCCCCAAATCAGGATTTTTTTGGCAGATCCCTCCAAAATCCCCCAATCCTGTGCAGCACTCAAAACCCCCAAATTTTTTTGGCAGACCACCCCCCAAAAAAATCCCCCGATCCTCTGCCAGAACGGAGGGGACAGCGAGTGGCGTCACCGAGGGCGTTTTTGGCAACCAGGACGCGGCCAAAACTGGTCACGGGGCAACGGGGGGGGTTCCCACCCCGGAGAGGGGACAGGGACAGGGACAGGGACAGGGAGTGTCACCCACCCCTCCCACGGCGCTCTGGGGTGGCAGCAGCTCCTCGCACTTGTTGCAGCCCCGAGCTCCGGATCCGGCCCGTGGGTTGGGGCCGGATCAAAGCTCCCTGCAGGCCCCAGGCAGCGACAGCACCTCTGTCACCTTCCTGACACCTCTGTCACCTTCCTGAGACCCCTGTCCCTCCCCGATACAGCTGGGGACACCCCGAGACCTTTTTTCTCCTTCCCACAAGCCTCAAATCCCCAAAGAAACCACACCGGGGGATGCTTTGCCTCCCCCTTCCAGGCTTTTCTTGAAACCCAAGAGGGGATGGGGGTCTAAAAACACCTCCCACATTTTGGGGGAGACCCCCAGGACCCCTCAGCCCCTCCCCAGCCTGTCCCACCCCCCTCGCTGCCGGTGTCCCCACTCCCGGTGTCCCTGCGGGTCCCGCTGGCGCTGCCGGTTTTTGTCGCGGTGGCCCCGTCCCCGTTCTCCCGGTGCTCTCAGGTTCCCCTCGATGTCCCCACTTTGTCCCCTCGGGTGTCTCACGCGTCCTGCGACACTTCCCTGTCCCCGCCGATCCCCGGTGCTCTCCAGCCCATCGCAGTTCCTCCCAGTCCCGGTTCTCCCCGGTTCTCCCCGGTGCTCCCCGGTTCTCCCCGGTGCTCCCCGGTGCTCCCCGATTCTCCCCGGTGCTCCCCGGTTCCCCGCGGTGCTCCCCGGTTCCCCGCGGTGCTCCCCGGTTCTCAGATCCACCCTCCCCGGTGCTCCCCGGTTCTCAGATCCCCCTCCCCGGTGCTCCCCGGTTCTCCCCGATTCTCCCCGGTGCTCCCCGGTTCCCCGCGGTGACCCCCGGTTCTCAGATCCCCCTCCCCGGTGCCCCCGGTTCTCAGATCCCCCTCCCCGGTGCTCTCCGGTTCTCAGATCCCCCTCCCCGGTGCCCCCGGTTCTCAGATCCCCCTCCCCGCTCCCCCCGGGCTCACCTGCCCTGTTTGGTGATGATCATCTCGGTCTGGTGCTTGTGGAACTTGGCCCAGAGCGGGTAATTGTTGAGCATCACCTGCACCTTCCCCGCCGCCCGGTACCCGGGCAGGGCACAGAGCGGGGGGCACAGCGAGCCCCCCCCGCCGCCAAAACCTCCCTCGGCACCGCCGAACGCTTCCACCGGAGCGGCGGGAGGCGGCGGTGCCCGGTAAGGCGGGCACGGCCCCAAGAAGCGGCCGCTGAAGCCACCGGGAGTTCCGTAAGGGAGCGGGGGGGCTCCCGGTTCCGGTGCCCCTCCATCACCGAAAAAAGCAGCGGTGCCGTCCCGGGGGCCCGGCGGCTCCTTGGCGAAGCTGAGCATGGGGGCGGCGGCCCGGGGGGCTCCGGTGCCCGGCTCCAGCGCGCCCATGGACGGGCGGGGGGCACCGGCCCCGCTCAGCCGCTCATGGGGGGTCCCCGCTCGGTGGCTCCGCTCAGCGCTGCCCCCCTGGCAGAGCTCCGACCCCCCCCTCCATGCCCGGTGATTGGGGAGGGGTCCCCAAGTTGTGGGACAGCCAAGAGGGAGTGAGGATAAAAATTAAAAAAGAAACAAAAAAACAAAAAAAAAAAAAGCAAAAAATACCCTAAACCAGGCGGAAAAGCCCCAGGAGCGCCGTGCCCTGCCCGCGCCCTCCTCACACGCTCCACCTGCCCATCCCCGTGGCCCCCGCGCTTCTTATCCAAAGAAGCGGCTCCGCAGCGGCGGCTCCGCCCCGCCGAGCGCTCCCCACCCCCGCGGGGGCGGCCCCGGGCGGGGCGGGCCGGGGGCGGGCAGGGCACGGGGGAGGGGAGGGGAGGGGAGGGGGCCACGCGGGGAGCGCCACACGCGGGGAGCGAGGGACGGGACGGGCGACACGAGGAGGGGACGTGGGGGCACGAGGTGGGGGACGCGGGAGGGGACAGAGTGACAAGGAGGGGGACGTGTTTTGGGGTCTGGGGGACACAGCGAGGGATAATTCGGATTCCTCCCTATTCTGAGTGTGACACTCAGAGGGGACGTGGGGGACACGGGAGGAGCCGTGGGGACACGAGAGGGGACAGAGTGACAAGGAGGGGGACGTGTTTTGGGGTCTGGGGGACACAACGAGGGATAATTCGGATCCTTCCCTACTCTGAGTGTGACACTCAGAGGGACGTGGGGACACGGGAGGAGCCGTGGGGACACGAGAGGGGACAGAGTGACAAGGGGGGAGGGGTTTTGGGGTCTGGGGGACACAGCGAGGGATAATTCGGATCCTTCCCTATTCTGGGTGTGACACGGGAGGAGCCGTGGGGACACGGGATGGGACACGGGAGGGGACAGGGACAGTGTGGGGTCGCAGTGACAAGACTGTGACATGTTTTGGGGTCTGGGGGACACAGCGAGGGATAATTCGGATCCTTCCCTACTCTGAGTGTGACACGGGGAGGGGATGTGGGGACACGGGAGGGGACAGGGACAGTGTGGGGCCGCAGTGACAAGGCTGGGGACCGTGTTTTGGGGTCTGGGGGACACAGCAAAGATAACTCGGATCCTCTCCTACTCCGGTGTGACACACCCGAGGGGTTTGTCCCTTCTGGTCCCCCCTCTCCCCTCCGGCTGTTTTTGGGGTGGTCTGAGACCCCCACAAAGCTCCAGCCGAGCCCCCCGTGCCCACCCCCAGGCCAGGCCTGGGGCACCTGTCCTTGACCCTGGGGAAGTCCCGGTGTCCCCTGGAGCCACCACGGTGGCATTTGGCTCTGCCCCGGCCGCTTCCCTTGGCTCCGGCCCAGCTCGGCTCCCGTCAATATTTTCCATTCCCGGTGGGGCAGCGCCGCGCCGGGGGAGGGGGCGGGGGTGGCTCGGTGTCACCGAGCTCCCGCGGAGCACGGAAGGACGGGTGGCACTGTCGGACAGGGATGGGGACAAGGGACAGGAATGGGGATGGGGACAAGAATGGGGGTGGGGACAGCATGAGGACGCCAGGGGTGGAGATGGGGACACACAACAGGACGGGGACAGGGACGGCCACCCCCTCCCCACCCACCCAGCAGCTAGCGGGAAAACGAAGGAAAACGAGGAAATTTCCAGAATTATTTCATTCTAGGGGGGGGAATAAAGGCCGGAGGGGGGTAAAGGATGGGGGGGAGCAGCTCATTAACGGGGGGGCGCTGAGACACGAGCGCTCGTGACGTCACCAGGCGCTAATTGGTTCCCGTTTTGCCATCGCCGCCGAGGAAAAATTCACAGGGACACCCCCCCCGTGGTGCGGCCACCCAGAGGGTGTCGGGCTGGCCAGTGTCCCCGCAGCTGGGGACCTGCCACTGCCACCCTGAGGGTCCCGGAGGGGCGGGACAAGGAGTGTGGCCCTGTCCCCAGGATGTCACGCCCTTGAGTGTCCCCTCTCCCCACCTCCTGCCAGGGTAAAGTGACACCAGGGACACTGGCAGGACTCCTGGGGAGGTGGTTGTCACAAGTGTCCCCTCCTGTGCAGGGAGGACTCGCGCAGGGCCAGGAGGGACAGGAGGGACAGGAGGGACAGGAGGGACGGAGGAAGGACGGAGGGACAGGAGGGACAGGAGGGACAGGAGGGACAGGAGGGACGGAGGGACAGGAGGGACAGGAGGGACAGGAGGGGCAGGAGGGACAGGAGGGACAGGAGGGACAGGAGCCATGTCCTGACCGTCACCTCGAACACCCCCAGCTGTCCCCTTGGCCGGCGACAGGGACATCCCGGACACCTCGGGGACACTTGGGGTGGGAAAAACGTCCTCCACAAGGAGTGGCCACCAGAATTTGGGCTCCGAGCTCTCCCCACACCCCAAACCCTCAGCCGGGAGCTCCGGGGTTACATTTCCCAGCCCCGTGCCTCAGTTTCCCCTCTGCGGGTGGCTCATGCACATCCGAGTGTCCCCAGTGGGGACAGGCGGTGGCCGAGGCCAGCTCTGTGTGGTGGCCATGCCCTGTCCCTCCTGGCCACCCGCGTGGCTTCGGGAACTCGCCAAATTCCAGCACAGAGGGGGGGCTGCAGGATCCGCCCCGGGGGTTGGGGACACATTTGTCACCTCCCTTCCCCATGCCCGGCAGGATTCCCGCGATCCCAAAAATCCTTGAGCCAACCCCGGCACGGCCCCGTTCCTCAGTTTCTCCCATCCCTGGGCTTGGATTATCCCGAGTTCGTGGGGGGATTATACCGGGTGTCCCCTGTCACCTCTGGGCAATGTCACCATCCTGGCATCAATGTCCCCTCTCCTGAGCATCATCCCGGGACCGAAACCCCGCAGAGGGACCGGGCAGAGGGGTGCACCCAGCCGGGGGTACAATTCTGAAGCCCCCAAAAATATCCCCAAAGTGTCCCCAAAGTGTCCCCAAAGTGTCCCAAAGTGTCCCCAAACCCCACTGTCCCCACACCTGGACATCATCCCGCTGATCCCGGGACCAAAACCCCGCAGAGGGACCGGGCAGAGGGTTGTACCCAGCCGGGGGTGCAATTCTGAAGCCCCCAAAAATGTCCCCAAAGTGTCCCCAAAATGTCCCCAAACCCCGCTGTCCCCACGCCTCCCTCCAGCCCAGCCCCGTGGAAGGTCTGGGCAGGAATTTGGGCTCTTGGGGACCCGGGGGAAACTCGGCGGTAATTTTCTTAGTCAATGGCATCGTTCCTGTTTTCATTATTAAAATGAGCACGAGGGCACCGGGCACCCGCTGGGGGAGGGGCGCTAAATTTGGTCTCAGGGAAAACCAAAAACGCTGCCCCCACCCCGGAGGAATTTGCATCTCGAAGGCAGCGCGGGCCCGAGCGGGTCATGGAGCATGAATTGCAAAAAACCGCAGCGCCCCCGGACACCTGGAACCCACCCGGGGGACCCCCGGACACCTGGAACCCACCCGGGGGACCCCCGGACACCTGGAACCCACCCTGGGGACCCCCGGGCACCTGGAACCCACCCGGGGGACCCCCGGACACCTGGAACCCACCCAGGGGACCCCCGGACACCTGGAACCCACCCGGGGGACCCCCGGACACCTGGAACCCACTGGGGGGACCCCCCGAGCACCTGGAACCCACCCGGGGGACCCCCGGGCACCTGGAACCCACCGGGGGGACCCCCGGACACCTGGAACCCACCGGGGGGACCCCCGGACACCTGGAACCCACCCGGGGGACCCCCGACCCGGGCACCTGGAACCCACCCGGGGGGACCCCCCGAGCACCTGGAACCCACCCGGGGCACCCCTGGACACCTGGAACTCACCCGGGGGACCCCCGGGCACCTGGAACCCACCCGAGGGACCCCCGGACACCTGGAACCCACCCGGGGGACCCCCGGGCACCTGGAACCCACCGGGGGGACCCCCGGGCACCTGGAACCCACCCGGGGGACCCCCGGACACCTGGAACCCACCGGGGACCCCGACCCCGCATCCGCCGCCCACCTGCAGCCGCATCCCCCCAAAATCTCCCCCGGGTTGGAACCAACCCCTTCTGTGCCACAGTCAGGTCACCCCAAGGATTTTGTCCCCTCCCCACTCCCAAAACTTGGCCAGGTTTTTGTGCTCGCCACCACCAGCGTCCTCTGAGTCACGGCGGGCTGGGGAAATCACGGGTGGTGACGAGTGGAGCGTTTTGGGGGGGCTCAGATCCCCCCAAATCCCTGCAGGGACCCCCTCTCCCCGCCCCAAACCACCCCGGTTTTAGGGGGCTCAAACCCCCAAATCCCTGCAGGGACCCCCCTCTCCCCGCCCCAAATCACCCTCGTTTTAGGGGACTCAGACCCCCCAAATCCATGGAGCGACCCCCCTCTCCCTGCCCCAAATCACTCCCGTTTTGGGGGCTCAAACCCCAAATCCCTGCAGGGACCCCCCTCTCCCCGCCTCAAACCACCCCCGTTTTGGAGGGGCTCAGATCCCCCAAACCCCTGCAGGGACCCCCCTCTCCCTGCCCCAAATCACCCCCGTTTTAGGGGGCTCAAACCCCCAAATCCCTGCAGGGACCCCCTCTCCCGCCCCAAATCACCCTCGTTTTAGGGGACTCAGATCCCCCAAATCCCTGCAGGGACCCCCCTCTCCCTGCCCCAAATCACTCCCGTTTTAGGGGGGCTCAGGCCCCCAAATCCCTGCAGGGACCCCCCTCTCCCTGCCCCAAATCACCCCGGTTTTGGGGGCTCAAACCCCAAACCCTGCAGGGACCCCCCTCTCCCTGCCCCAAATCACCCTCGTTTAGGGGGGGCTCAGATCCCCCAAATCTGTGCAGGGACCCCCCTCTCCCCGCCCCAAATTCCCCCGGTTTTGGGGAGCCTCATGGTGGAAGGGAAAGAGGGGAGAGGAGGGGTCGTTTCGAGTTGAGGACCCTCAGAAAAAAAAACCCCTCCCCGAATCCCGAGGATGCTCAGCCCCGCCAGGAAAGGGGCACCCAAGGGTGGGCGTCGCTGCCAGGGCCAAGCCTGGGCCAGCCGGGGGTGACAATTGGGTGACAGCGGCGCGGGGAGGGCGAGCAGAGGCTCCTTAATCTCGGGGAAGGAAGCGGCTCTGGTTACGGAGCTGCCCTCGGTGTAAAAGGAGAGCGACAGGAAGAAAACTCATTAACATCGTTCCAGCCGCTGCCATCCAAAACCCGGCCGGTGCCGAGCCCCGCGTGTCCCCCGTGTCCCCTGCACCGACACCGCTGTCACCGCGCCCACGCAAAACTGGGGAGATTCCCCCCAAAAAACTCCCAGCGGTGCTTGGTCCGTCCTGCCGGACCGATCCTGACCCGCGGTTCGGCTCCGGTGCCGCCTCCTCCTCCTCTTCCTCACCCCGCGTGGGAGGTGGCAGCGCGCGCGGGTGTCACCGTGTCACTGCTCGGTGTCACCGTGTCCCTGCTCGGTGTCACCGTGTCCGGGGTGCCCCCCGTGCGTGGGGGGAGGGAGCGGTGGCTGAGTGGGGAGGGGTCTGTGGGGGTGCAAAGGGGTGTGAGGGGCTCTGGGGGTGGGTGGGGGGTCCCTAAATGTGCCGGGGGGCTGGGGTGGGTGTCTGGGGGTCCCCAAATGTGACAGGGGGCTGGGGTGGGTGTCTGGGGGGGTCCCCAAATATGAGCGGGGGGCCTGGCTGGGTGCCAAGAGGGTCCCCAGATATGAGAGGGGGGTCCAGGTGGGTGTCTGGGGGTCCCCAGATATGACAGGGGGTCCAGGTGGGTGTCTGGGGGGTCCCCAGATATGAGAGGGGGGTCCAGGTGGGTGTCTGGGGGGTCCCCAGATATGACAGGGGGGTCCAGGTGGGTGTCTGGGTGTGCCAGGGGGTGTCCGGGTGTGTGTCCGGCTGTGCCACGGGGGTCCCCAAATACAAGAGGGGGGCGCGGGTGGGTGTCCGGCAGTGCAGGACGCAGCTGTGCCCGTGCGCGCGCATCCTCCGCCCCCGCGCTGGGCTCGGGGGTCCTGGGGCCGGGGGGGCTCCGTTTCACCCCCCGCCGCCACCCCCGGCCCCTCGGCCCGCTCCTGTACGAGGCGATTTTCTTCATCCTCGGCGAGGAGCCGCGGCTCCCTGGGGAGCGCCGGGGGGCTGCAGCCCCTGTCCGGCCGCCTTAGCGTGACGGGGGCGCGGGGGGCTCCGGGCTGGCGCCCCCGGCCCTTCCTCTTCGTCAGCGGGAGGCGAAGGCCGGGGAGTGATGTGCGCTGCCCGGGCAGCGGGGACGGCGGCCGAGACACGGGCTACAGCTTCTGACAACACGCGGGCCCCGCGGGCACGCGCGGCTGCGGGATCGCGCGCGCCGCTGCCGCAGCCCGGCCCGAAGTGTCTCCACCCCGCCCCATCCCCCACCCCCGTCGGGGATTTGGGCAGGGGAGGGGTCCCGCGGGGTTTGGGGACGTGGGTGATGTGGGGACATGCGGGGGAAGGGGTGGAGGTGTGGGGGCTGCCCCACAGGGAGAGGTTCTGCTCCGCTGGGATCCCAAAAACCTGGGATCGATCCTGAACAACTGGGACCAATCCTGATCCACCGGGATCAATCCTAAACAACGGGGATCCATCCTGAACAACTGGGATCGATCCTGGGACCAATCCTAAACAACTGGGATCAATCCTCTCCACCGGGATCAATCCTAAACAACGGGGATCGGTCCTGTCCCACTGAAATAAATTCTGACCGATTGGGATCAATCCTGACCCACTGGGATCAATCCTGATCCACTGGGATGAATCCTGAGCAGCTGGGATCGATCCTGAAAAACTGGGATCGATCCTGAACAACTGGGATCAATCCTGTCCCACTGGGATCAATCCTGCTCCACCGGGATCAATTCTGTCCCACTGGGATCAATCCTGAACAACTGGGATCAATTCTGTCCCACTGGGATCAATCCTAACCAGCTGGGACCAATCCTGATCCACCAGGATCAATCCTAAACAACGGGGATCGATCCTGAACAACTGGGATAAATTCCGCCCCACTGGGATCAATCCTGGGACCAATCCTAAACAACTGGGATCAATCCTGTCCCACTGGATCCATCCTGACCCACTGGGATCAATCCTGTCCTATTGGGATCGATCCTGCCCCACTGGAATCAATTCTGACCGATTGGGATCGATCCTGCCCCACTGGAATCAATTCTGACCGATTGGGATCGATCCTGTCCCATCGGGGACAGTCCCACCCTTCCCCACGGGATCCCCCCCGTGTCGCGCACATCCCCCTCCCACTCCGTAGCGTCTCATCCTGTTTTTTGGGGGCTGATATTCCCCACAGGATCCCATCCCCCCCTCCCTTCCCTCTCCCTCTCTGTGGGACCCCACGGTCTCATCCTCCTGTTTTCCCACCCTTTCCCTCTCCCTCTTTGGGGACCCCACGCTTTTTGATGATTTCCCCACAGGATCCCGTCCTGGTTTATGGGATCCCACCCTGCACTTCCCTCTCCCTCTCTGTGGGACCCCACGCCGTTTTTGGGGGCTGATATCCCCCACAGGATCCCATCCTGATTTATGGGATCCCACCCTGCACTTCCCTCTCCCTCTCTGTGGGACCCCACGCCGTTTTTGGGGGGCTGATATCCCCCACAGGATCCCGTCCCGCCCTGTGGGACCCCTCGCACCCTGTGGGGTCCCACCCCGCTCTGATCACCCCGTTCCTGCCCCACCAGCCCCAATCCCGCCCCGCAGGATCCGCTGCGGTTCCGAAGGGTCCCGCTCTGCCCCGGGGGGGGGCAGCTGGAGGCCGGACAGCGGCGGGGACGGACGGACAGACGGACACTCAGAGCGTGCCAAGCCGCAGAGCCGGGAGTTAAAAATACCCGAGGGGGCCCTGCGGAAGCTGGAGGTGTCGGCAGCGGCTGCTCGGGACCGGGGGGCGGCGGGACACCGGACTCGGGGGTCCCCAGCCCCCCAAAACCAGGAGGGGCATCTTCACCCCCTCCTCATCCCGGGGAGGGTCACCCCGAGCTCGGCGTGCGCCCCCCGCCCCCGCCGCGGCCGCGGCGAGGGGACCTCGAGGAAATGCAAAGTGACAAATGACGCCCCGCGCGCGTTAATTGATGTGACGCGGGGATGACACCGCGCTCGCACCCGGGGCCGGAGCGCGGGAAGAGAGAGGAAAGGAGCAGAAAAATAATAATAATAATAAAAAATATATATAAAAACAACCGAATTCCAATCAAATGGTAAAAATAGGTCACGGCGGAGGAGCCGGTTTCATTTCAGCCGCGGGTTAAATAAAAGGAGCCGCCCGTGGGACGCGGGAGGGCTCGGACGGTGGCGGGGGGAGGGACGGAAAGGAGGGAATGGGACACGCCACCCCCACCCTGAGCCTCTGCCAGGGCCGTGGGACCCCAGCCCCAAATCCCACCTGCCTGGCACCCGCCTCCTGCCACCAGGCAGGGCCGGAGTGTCCCCAAAACGCCGCTGTCGCAGGCCTGGAGGGCTCGGGGACACCCGCAGTGACCCCGTGGGGGTGGCCCGGTGCTGGGGTGGCCCCGCGGTGGCCGCAGCCGCTGTCCCGGGGGGTCACCGGCAGTTCAGGCTGATCCCCGGGCTCCTGCTGCATTTTGGGGCCAGCCGCCGGTCATGTCCCTGACGGCCACACGTGTCCCCATGGCCGCGGTGACCCTTGGGGACACCGCCAAGCCTGGCCACCACCGCTGCTGTCCCCCAGAGCCACGCAGGGACCGGGGGACACATCAACTGTCCCTCACCCTGGTGACAACAGGGGGTACCGGGACACGGAGTGATTTGGGGAAGGGACGGGGGGTGTCCCTTTCATGTCACCCCCCCTTCGGATGCTCCATCGGGGTGACCCCGAGTTTAACCCCACTTACGGCTCCGGCAGGCGCTGCCCCGGACACAGATGGGTTGTGACAACCGAGAAGTCGCCCCGAGCGGGCTGTGGCGAGGCGCTGGCCGTGGCGGGGGACCCGCCAGCCCCGTGTCGCGGCGCGTTGGCTCCGTCACCTCCCCGCAGCGAGGCGGGCGGCCCCAGGGCCGCGGTGGCACTTGTCTCTCCGCTGCAGCCCTGATGGCGCTGGGCACATGGCAGCCTGTCCCCCACCCCTCCCCGCGCTGTCATTTGAGGCCGCGGCCCCCCGTGATGGTTGGGGACAGGGAGGGGGACAGGAGGGATGGAAAGAGCCGAACACATCACGGGAATCGGGGACACTGCGCGTCCTCCTCCAGGCCGGGCTGTCCTGGTGAGGTCCCCGGGCACTGCGGGTGCCACCAGCGCTGTCCCCAAGCGTGGAAACCTTGTCTGTCCAAGGAAAAGGCTCTGCCAGAGGTCAGGAGCTGCTGGCACGAGTGTGGGACAGGGACAGGGACAGGGACAGGGACAGGGACAGGGACAGGGACAGGGACAGGGACAGGGACAGGGACAGGCGGGGCAGGAGAAGCGGGGGGACGCAAGGAGCAGCCCCGCTGGGGGTGTGGGGTCCCCAGGGGGAGGCAGGGTGGCACCTGGGGTGATGTGGGCACGCTGGAGGGGTGCTGGCAGCTGGAACACAGCTGGAACACAGCTGGAACGCAGCTGGACACAGGGATGGGGCAGGGACTCGCTGCTCTGCTGGACACAGGTGCCCAGGGGTGACATGGGGACCCAGGGACGATGCTGGCACCAGGATGATGGTGGCACCAGGACCCCCAGTTAGATTAATGTTCCCAGGGGTGGCCAGGGGACACGGGGGTGATGGTGGCACCAGGGTGATGCTGGCACCGGGTACCCAGTCTGGATACAGGTACCCAGGTGTGATTCTGGCACCTGAATCCAGTTAAATGAAGGTGCCCAGGGGTGACCAGGGGACCCAGGGGTGATGCTGGCACCGGGTACCAACCCCGGGCACAGCCACCTTGGGGTGATGGTGGCACCGGGTACCCAGTTAAATGAAGGTGCTCAGAGGTGACATGAGGACCCAGGGGTGATGCTGGCACCAGGGTGATGCTGGCACCAGAACCTCCAGTTAAATGAAGGTACCCAGAGGTGACATGAGGACCCAGGGGTGATGGTGGCATCAGGGTGATGCTGGCACAGGACATCCAACCCTGACACAGCCACCCAGGGGCGATGCTGGCCCCAGGTCCCAGCTGGATGCGGCACCTGCTGTCACCTCAGTGTGACACGGTCACCTTTGGGACGGTTTGGACACTTTGGTGCCACCCAGGGACCCCCCGGAGCGGGGCTGAGCGCAGAAAACCCGAGCTGAGATCCGAGCCCAAAGATTTGTCCCCAGGGGGGCGGGGTGGGCACGGCCGCGGTGCCACCCGGGGTCCCTCCCCCTTCAGGGCAGCCCCTCCATTTCTTATAAACGCCTCTGGCAGCCGTGCCCGGTGACACGGCAGCTCCGGGGCTGCGGTTAAACCCCGGG
Source organism: Muscicapa striata striata (assembly GCA_030060385.1). NCBI lineage: Eukaryota > Metazoa > Chordata > Aves > Passeriformes > Muscicapidae > Muscicapa > Muscicapa striata. The sequence goes on along the minus strand of JAREIS010000553.1, from coordinate 86,529 downwards.
GCTCCGCTTTGACTCACACCGGATCCGCGGCACCCGGGCGCTTTCGGGGCGCCCACGGCTGGAAAGAAACGCTCCCCCCGCCGGGAGAGAGAGCGGGCGCTTCCCCGCAGCGCCGTTTCCTATAAACCGCGACGGAGGGGACGCGAGCCGCCACCGTGTGCCCCGAGCTGTCACCGTGTCCCCCCGAGCTGCCACCGTGTCCCCCGAGCCGCCACCGTGTCCCCCCGAGCCGCCACCGTGTCCCCCGAGTTGCCACCGCGTCCCCCGAGCCGCCACCGTGTCCCCCCGAGTTGCCACCGTGTCCCCCCGAGTTGCCACCGTGTGCCCCGAGCTGCCACAGTGTCCCCCCGAGTTGCCACCGTGTCCCCTCGAGTTGCCACCGTGTCCCCCCGAGCTGCCACCGTGTCCCCCCGAGCTGTCACCGTGTCCCCCGAGCTGCCACCGTGTCCCCCGAGCCGCCACCGTGTGCCCCCGAGCTGCCGCTGTGTCCCCGCGAGCTGCCACCGTGTCCCTCCCAGCCGCCACCGTGTCCCCTTGAGCCGCTATCGTGTCCCCCGAACTGCCACCGTGTCCCCGAGCCGCCACCGTGTCCCCCTGAACCGCCACCGTGTCCCCCGAGTTGCCACCTTGTCCCCCGAACTGCCACCGTGTCCCCGAGCTGCCACCGTGTCCCTCCCAGCCGCCACCGTGTCCCCCCGAGCCGCCACCGTGTCCCTCCCAGCCGCCACCGTGTCCCCCCGAGTTGCCACCGTGTGCCCCGAGCTGCCACCGTGTCCCTCGAGCCCGCTTGGGGTCCCCGCAGCCCCGGACCCGGGTGGGGTGTCCCTGCGTTGTTTGTGCTCCTTTGGAGGGACAAAGGAAGAGCCGGGAATGAGATTCCAGCCTGGGACATCCCGGAATTCCCTGTGCGACACCAGGGGGACAAGGACAGTCCCATCCCTGCCTGGAGCATCCTCGGTCCCCGTGTCCCTCCCCCCGAGCAGTGAGAATAATTCCATTTTTCCCTAAATGATAAAAACACTGAGAAAAGGAGAAAAAAAAAAACCCCAAAAAACCAAAACAAACCAAAAAACCCAACTCAGGCGAAAGCTGGAAAAGGAAACCTTAAAATGCCCGAAATAAGAGGGGGTTCTGCTGGGGAAAAAATAAATATAAAAATAATAAAGTAAAATCACTCGCTGGCACAGCCAGGCAGCGGGTGGGACACACTCGGGACCACCAGAGCACAAACGCCACAGAACACAGAGCATGGGGCACGTAGGGGTCACGGGACTGGAATCGGACATCGGGACATGTCACAGGCACAGGGTGGCTTGGGGACAGGGCAGGGGTGGCACGGCGGAGGAGTCGGACACCTGGGGACACTCTGCACCACGGGACAGGGGAGGACTTTGGGGACAGGGACAGGGGACATGGAGAAGGTCGGACACTTGGGGACACTCCTGTCACACGGGCCAGGGGTGGCTTCTTGGGGACAGGGTGTGGGAGGCGGGGTGATCAGACCCCTTGAGCCTCCTTCACCACAGGCACAGGCTGCTTGGTGGCACAGGCGGGGTGGCACGGGGTGAGTCAGGACACTCTTGGGACACCCTAGCCACCACAAGGCACAGAGGCTGGCTCTGGGCGCTTGGGGTGGCACGGGGTGAGGGTCGGACACTCCTTGGGGACACTCCTCGCCAGCATTTTGGGGACTTCGCTGCACCTGCACCAGGTGTCCTGGGGCTCCCCCCCGAAGGTTTTTGGGGGTCGCGGGGATCGGGGGGAGCCCCGCAGGTGCTGAGTCAGCGCCGCCGCCCCCGGGGTGAGTAACGGCAGCGGCGCTGGGCATTTACCACGTGATTTCAAAAAAAAGAGAGAAAGAGAGGAAAAAGAGAAAAAAAAAGAGAGAATGGGGGGGGGAGGGCACCCCCTGACCGAAAGTCTCAGTCACCCGAAAACCTGGGCTTTGCCTTTTTTTTTTTTTTTTTTTCTTTTTTTTTTTCTTTTTTTTTTTTTTTTTTTATTTTTCTTTTTTTTTTTTTTTTTTTTTAAATTTTTTCTCTCTCTTTTTTTTTTAAATTTTTCTTTTTCTTTCTTTATTTTTTTCTCTTTTTTCTTCTTTTTTTAAATTTTTCTTTTTCTTTTTTTTTTAATTTTCCTTTTTAAATTTTTTTTTCTTTTAAATTTTTTTCTTTTCTTTTTTTTTTTTTCTTTTCTTTTTTTTATTTTCCTGCCCCGCCCGGATTTCCTCTCTTGGCTCTCCCTCCGCATCCCCTTGAGCTCCTCACTGGCTCAAGGTGAGGTTGAAGCTCTTCTCACCGCTTTTTTTTTTTTGTTTTTTTTTTTTTTTAGTTTTTGGCTTTCCAAGAGGGGAAAATCAAAGCCACAGCGGCAGGAAAACACAGTAAAAATAAAATAAAATATAGATATATATTTAAAAAAAAAAAAAATTTAAAAAAGGAAAAGAAAAAAAAACCGGGGAGGCGATAAAGCCGCGCGTTATCTCCTTCACACCATCGCACCGGGAACGCCTTCGCACCCTGCCCGGGCCGGGCTGAGCCGGGATAAAAACCACCCGGGATAAAAACCCACCGGAATAAACAGCGGGGTGAATAAAAACCCCCGGCCCGCAGGAGGAGGGGGCTGCAGGAGCTGCGGGAAGCGAGGAAGGGGCCCGGCCGTGCTGCAGGACGGCTTAAAGTAAGTTGTTTAATTAACTTCGGTTGATATATTAAGTTTAAATTTAAAATATCTGTCCAATACAACCCCCAAAAAAATTCCTTTTTCGCTTGTTTAGCTGTTCCTTGTAGTTACATTGACACAGGGAGGGTCCCGGTGGTGCTGCAGGTCCTGGCAACTTAAAGTAAGTGTTGAAGTAACTTCAGTTAATGTATTAAGTTTAAATTAAAAATATCTGTCCAATACAACCCCAAAAAAATTCCTTTTTCTTGCTTAGCTGTTCCTTGTCGTTATATTGAGACAGGGAAGGGTCCTGGCAGTGCTGCAGGTCCTGCAAGATTCAGGGAATGGTCCCGGTGGTGCTGCAGGACCTAGAAACTTAGGGTAAATGTTTAAGTAACTTCAGTTAATATATTAAATTTAAAATACCATGTCTGTCCAATACAACCCAAAAAAACCCACTTTTTTTACTTGTTTAGCTCTCCTTGTAGTTATATTGACACAGGGAGGGGTCCCGGTGGTGTTGCAGGTCCTGGTAACTTAAAGTAACTGTTGAAGTAACTTCAGTTAATGTATTAAGTTTAAATTAAAAATATCTGTCCAATACAACCCCAAAAAATTCCTTTTTCTCTTGTTTAGCTCTCCTTGTAGTTCTATTGACAAAGGAAAGGGTCCTGGTGATGCTGCAGGACCCACAGGACACAGGAAAGGTCCTGGCAGTGCTACAGGACCCACAGGACACAGGAAAGGTCCTGGCAGTGCTACAGGACCCACAGGACACAGGAAAGGTCCTGGCAGTGCTGCAGGACGGAGGGACAGAGCTGTCCCCACCCAGATCCTCCCCCCGATACCTTGAGGTTTTATTTTTCAGTTTTTCCGAATCTCTGCTGCTCGGCGTGTAACTCTGAAACTTCACGTTGGGTGTTGGCGAGTTCTCTTCACAGGGTGGGGACAAAACAATTTTTTTTCTAGCTGGAGAATCCAGGAGAACCGGTACCCCAAAATCAGACCCAGCAGTGAGGAAAAAGGGGGAAAACCTGAGGCTGTGGTTGGATAATTGACCCCAAGATGAACCAAAACTTATAAAAATGTAAAACTCGTGACCAGGATCCATCTTGGATTTGATTTGGGTGCAGCCGGGCTCTTGCACTGCCCGAGGTGAATCCTTTCAATAAACCCCGATTTTATCTTTTCAATAAACCCCGATTTTATCTTTTCAATAAACCCCGATTTTGTCCTTTCAATAAATCCCGATTTTATCTTTTCAATAAACCCCGATTTTATCCTTTCAATAAACCCCGATTTTATCCTTTCAAAAAATCCCGATTTTACCTTTTCAATAAACCCCGATTTTGTCCTTTCAATAAACCCCGATTTTACCTTTTCAATAAACCCCGATTTTATCCTTTCAATAAATCCCGATTTTTTCCTTTCGATAAATCCCGATTTTATCCCCTTTGCTCTGTCCAGTCTCTGTTCCAGCTCAGCCTTTCCAGGCTGAGCACCCCAAGAAAAGCTGGAGAATGTCACCCCTCCACCCACCGCCCCCCCGGGACCCCCTGCCCGTGTCCCTTCTGTCACTTTTATTTTTGATTGTCCCCTTCTGTGTCACTCACCCGCCGGGTAAAACGAGCTGAGAGCGGGGACACAGCTGCAGGACACCCCAAAAATCGCTCACCCCCACACACAAGCGAACCCCCAAACTCCTTCCCGACCCCAACCCCACCCCCTTTCCTTCCCCAGCGACCCCATCACTGACGATGCCTCCCCCCCCTCCCCCCCCCCACGAGACATTTTGGGCGCTGGAACGATTTTATTGGAGTCGGGGGCGTCGCAGCGAGGGCGGGTCCCTCCTCCCGGGGGTCCCGGGGGTCCCCAAATGGGGTGTGGGTGGGGCCGAGCCCCCCCGGCTTTGCTTGGGGGGGGGGGACATGCAGCGCGGAGCGGCTCGGGGAGGGGGGACAGCGCTGAGGACCCCCCCCCTCTCCCGGCAGCTTTGAGGTAGATCGAAAGTGGGGGGGATGGGGGTGATGGGGTGGGGGGGGCTCAGTGTGAGCAGCTTGGGGGGTTTTGGGGGGTCAGGGGGAGCCCCCAGAGAGCCCAGTGCAATGTTGGGGGTGTGGGGAGGGGTCAGTGCTGCTCTTCGGGGTTTGTTTTTCAGCAGCATCGTTGTGGGGAGAATTTTTTTGGGGGGTGATTTTAATGTAAAAGAGTGGGAAGGTGCTTGGACAAGGCAGAGGGGACCGAGAAGAAGCAGCTGCCCCCCTCCCCCCCCCTCCTCACAACCCCGACCCCAACCCTGACCCCACCTTCTCCCCTGGGGGGGTGGGGGTCGGATCCGGGACCCCTCGGATCCTCCCTGAGATCAAACAGCGACACTCGAGGGTACAGAGGGGACACTCAGCGACACAAACCCGCGTCCCCTCCTGCCACCACCTGGCGATCCTGGTACCTGGAACATCCAAACCTGGCACGGGGAGGGGGCAAACCCACCCCCGATGGGGGGGCTCCGGGGGGGTTTGGGGTGAGGAGTGGTGGAGAAGGAAGGAAGGATGGGGGGCTCAGTTTTTCGTAGCTACTGAAGACTTGGAGGTATTTCGGGCGCCGGGCGCTCCCGGTGTGTTTTCCATGCAGCATCCAAAGGTCGGGGCAGGGGGAGCAAGGCTCAGATCTTGCTGTTCTCCAGGTGCGAGTCGATGTGTTTGACCAGCGCATCGTCCGGGTAGCCGATGGGGAAAGCGAGCTGGCACAGCGGGCAGCTCCGCACCTCCGAGTCCGCCGTCTCCAGCAGCAGCTGCAGCGCAGGGGAGGGCACAGAGAGAGCTGAGACGGGGCCCGGATCTGTCACCCCCTCCCCAAAACCCTCTGTGTTGGGGTGATGTGGCCAGAAATGTGAATTCTGTCGCATCTGTTAAAAGCGGGTGGGGCAGTGATTTCCTTATCTGCTCATGGGGCAGCTTTAAACCAGCTGGGCAATCATCTTTATCCTTCCCACAGCCCATCCTCCCTCCAGGAGGTTAAAAACCGGGTGGGGCAGTGATCTTTATCTTTCCCATGCCCCACCCTTCATCCAGGAGGTGTCACCTGTTAATGGGCCATTGTTAAAAACTGGGTGTGGCAGCGATTCTTATCTCTGTGGGAATTATCTCCTGTTAATGGGCAGCTTTAAACCAGCTGGGGCAATCATCTTTATCTTTCCCACAGCCCATCCTCCCTCCAGGAGAGATCTCCTGTTCATGGCCAGTGAGTCCCAGGGCATGGCTGATAAAATTCCATCATCCCATGGGAGATGCTCCAGCCAGGGGAGGAGCCAAACATTTCCTACCCAGATAAAAACTGACATTTGGAACAGCAGAGCAGCCTTTGCCACTGGATTCCAGAGGAAAACCAGACCTTTCCACATCATCCCTGCACCTTCAGAGGAAACTGCACCTTCTCCAGGAGCACTGCTCCAGCTGAGCCACATCTGCCACTGCAGGAGGATGCAGCCACCATGGAATGGGGCTGTGCCAACACCCTGACTGACTGACGGGTGTCAGCTTGGATTCTGACTCTGGCAGGGTTTGGGACTGTTCTTTGTAATACTGCATTTCTATTTTAATTTTCCTAGTAAAGAACTGTTATTCCTAAATCCCCTATCCTTGCCTGAGAGCCCCTTCATTTCAAAATAATAATAATAATTTGGAGGGAGGGGGTTTACATTCTCCATTTCAAATAGAAGCTCCTGCCTTTATTGGCAGACACCTGTCCTTCAAACCAGGACACTGCCTGTGCCTGGTGCTGGCCCAGGGCTGTTTGTGCCTGTCCCTGGTGCTGCCCTGGCACGCTGCCCTCAGCACGGTGCTGGTTGTAGCGCCCTGTTCCTGCACCTGTTTGTTGGAGCAAGGATCTCCACATACAATAATCCATAAACCTCCCCAAATTTTGGTCAGAGGCCACTCCCTTTGGAAAAGGACTATAAAAAGTGACTTTCCCAAAGAGACTTTGAGATCTCTTTCTCTGTAATGAATCAAAGACGCGTCTGTCACTGGATGACCACGAGGATGTGTCCCTTCTCTGTCTCCTATCACAAAACCGAATTGTTGGCATGCAATAAACTGCATTACTGCTTTCTGCTGAACAAAACCTGAGTCTCTTGTCCTTCGTGCCCTTTAACTTTGTTCCTTTATCTCTCTCTCTCCTCTCTTTACTTCATTCCTTTCTCTCTCTTTCTCTCTCTTCTATCACAAAACCGAATTGTTACATGCAATAAACTGCATTTCTGCTGAATAAAACCTGAGTCTTTTGTCCCCTTTTACTTGGTTCCTTTATCTCTCTTTCTTCCCTTTTACTTTCTTACTTTACCTCTCTCTCCTTCTATCACAAAACCAAATTATTACTCGCAACAAACCGCATTGTTGCTTTCTGCTGAATAAAACCTGAGTCTCTTGTCTTTTGTCCCCTTTTACTTCGCTCCTTTACCTCTCTTTCTTCCCTTTTACTTTGTTACTTTACCTCTTTCTCTCTCTCTCTCTCTCTCCCGCTTCTATCACAAAACCAAATTGTTACTCGCAACAAACCGCATTGTTGCTTTCTGCTGAACAAAACCTGAGCTTTTCCCTTGTGCACCCTGAGGTCAAACTGCAGGTTGAGCGCATCGTGACATCTCCCCACCCCCCCAAAACCCCTCGGTGAGATTGGGGGGGCTCCTCCTTACGTTGATGGAAGGCCAGGACTGGGCGTGCTCCGCGCGGGCGTAGGCGGCCGCCGTCCGGTGCGCGGCGTCGGCGTCGGGCGCGGGGAATCCGGCGCAGAAGGAGGCGCAGCGGATGGCGCCGTGCTCGGGGCTGGGCGGGCTGGGCAGCGCCCACTCCTCCTCGTCGGACGATTGCTTCTCGAAGCGGACGTGCTCCTCGAAAGGCTCGTGGGCGCTCAGCGGAGCCCCCGCGCCCCCCAAATAAACCTCGCCGTAGGGTCGGTGCTTGGGGAGCGTGGAGGCTTCGGGCTGCAGCCAGAGCGAGCGGCTCTGCTGGTACAGAGCCACGTTGGTCACCTCCGAGTAGCTGCGGCGGCCCTGGAAGCCGGCCTTGATGTGGCGGCTGGAGGGTTTGGCGTAGCCCAGCTCCATCCGCTCGCCGGGCAGGCGGTGCGGCGACGCCGAGGCGGGCGATGGGCAGGGCGGAGGCGGCGGAGCGGGCGAGCGGCGCTGCTGGGCGGGCGACTGGCTGGGGGTGGCACCGGGGAGCGGCGCTGCTGGGCGGGCGACTGGCAAGGGCCGGGGGCTGGCGAGCGGCGCTGCTGGGCCGGAGATTGGGTCAGGGGTCCCGGCGAGCGGCGTTGGAGGGCGGGGATTGGCACTGGGGGCGGCCCGGTGGGACGGGCGAGGGGCACTGCGGGGCGGGCGAGCGGCGCTGCTGGGCCGGGGAGTGGCACTGGGACAGCGGGGAGTGGCGCTGGCCTGGCACGGGAGAGAAACGGGGACACGCGGGGAAAGGGTTCCGGGTTAGAGAGGTGGGTTGGGAAAGGGGGGATGGTGTGGGGAATGAAATGGGGGAATGAAATGGGGAATGAAATGGGGAATGAAATGGGGAATGAAATGGGGGAATAATGGGGAATGAAATGGGGGGAATGAAATGGGGAATGAAATGGGGAATGAAATGGGGGGAATGAAATGGGGGGAATGAAATGGGGGGAATGAAATGGGGAATGAAATGGGGAATGAAATGGGGGAGTGAAATGGGGAATGAAATGGGGGAATAATGGGGGGAATGAAATGGGGGGAATGAAATGGGGGGAATGAAATGGGGGAATAATGGGGGAATGAAATGGGGGGAATGAAATGGGGGGAATGAATTGTGGGGAATGAAATGGGGGAATAATGGGGGGAAGGAAATGGGGAATGAAATTTTGGAAATGAAATGGGGGAAATAATGGGGAAATACTGGGGAAATGAAATGGGGAAGTGAAATGGGGAAATGAAATGGGGAAGTAATGTGGGAAATGAAATGTGGGAAATGAAATGTGGGAAATTAAATGTGGGAAATTAAATGTGGAAATAATGGGGGAAACGAAATGGGGGAAAAGAAATGAGGGAAATGAAATGTGGGAAATTAAATGGGGGTAAATAAATGGGGAAGAGAAATGGGGGAAATGAAATGAGGGAAATGAAATGAGGGAAATGAAATGTAGGGAATAATGTGGCAAATAATGGGGGAAATGAAATTGGGGGAATGATGAAATGTGGGAATGAAATGCAGAAGTAATGGGGGGAATAAAATGGGGGAATTACATGGGAAATAAAATTTTGGAAATGAAATGGGGGAAGTGAAATGGGAGAAATGTGGGGAATGTGGGAAGTGTGGGAAACGTGGGAAATGTAGGGACCCCAGGAGGGAAGGGAGATTCTGGGGGGGGGATTCTCCCAGGGATGGATGGTCCCAGGGATGGATATTTTGGGATGGGACATTCCCAGGGTTGTGGATACCCCAGGTATGGATATTTTGGGATGGGACATTCCCAGGGTTGGATATTTTGGGGTGGGACACTCCCAGGGTTGTGGATACCCCAGGTATGGATATTTTGGGATGGGACACTCCCAGAGTTGGATATTTTGGGATGGCACATTCCCAGGGTTGTGGATACCCCAGGTATGGATTTTTGGGATGGGACATTCCCAGGATTGGACATTCCCAGGGTTGGATATTTTGGGATGGGACACTCCCAGGGTTGTGGATACCCCAGGTATGGATATTTTGGGATGGGACACTCCCAGAGTTGGATATTTTGGGATGGCACATTCCCAGGACTGAATACCCCCAGGATTGGATATTTTGGGATGAGACATTCCCAGGATTGGATATTTTGGGGTGGGACACTCCCAGGGTTGTGGATACCCCAGGTATGGATATTTTGGGATGGGACACTCCCAGGGTTGGATATTTTGGGATGGGACACTCCCAGGGTTGTGGATACCCCAGGTATGGATATTTTGGGATGAGACATTCCCATGATTGGATATTTTGGGATGGGACACTCCCAGGTATGGATATTTTGGGATGGCACACTCCCAGGATTGGACACCCCCATCCAGGCATGCATCCCCTCCCTGTAGGACCCTCCCAGACCTGCCCACCCTCCAGCACCAACCCCACAGGATCCCCACCCTCAGCATGAGCCCCCCCACCCCCTTTTCCCGGTGCTGGTGCCCCCCATCCCTGCCTGGCCCCCCCAGCTGCCCCCTCACCCCCATTGAGGCTCTTGTCCTGCAGCAGCGCCCGCAGGATCTGGCTCTGCAGGGAGCTCAGGTTCCGCAGCCGGCACAGCTCCTCCGTCAGCTCCGTGTAGGCCAGAGCCAGGTTCACCCTGAGGAGCACCAGGCAAAGGAAAAGAATGAGAAGGAGGAAAAGGAATAAAAATAAAAGAAAGGAAAGGAGGAAAAGAAGGGAAAGAAGGGAAAGAGGGAAAAGGAGGAAAAGGAGGAAAAGGGGAAAGAAGGAAAAGAAGGGAGAGGAAGAAAAGGAAAAGAAAGAGAATGAGGAAAAGGAAAAGGAAGAAAAAAGGAAAAGAAGGAAAAGAAGGAAAAGAAGGAAAAGAAGGAAAAGAAGGGAAAGAAGGGAAAGAAGGGAAAGAGGGAAAAGGAAAAGGAAAAAGGGGAAAGAAGGAAAAGAAGGGAGAGGAAGAAAAGGAAAAGAAAGAGAATGAGGAAAAGGAGGAAAGGAAGAGAGGGAGGAAAAGAAGGAAAAAAAAAAAAAAAAAGCTGAATCGGCAAAAAAAAAAAAAAAAAAAAAAAAAAAAAAGAGCACGGAGAGAAAAAGATGTGCCCGGGGAGGAAGGAAGGTGCCTCAGTTTCCCCATGCCAGTGTGGTGAATTTGGGCTTAAAAATAAAGATTTTGGGGATTGGGGAATGTTAATGGGGGTGTTTGTGGGTTTTAATTTCCGTGGAGGGAGAGGAGTGGAGGGGACAAGGTGGGGGTGGAAATAAAGGGGGTTTAATGGAAATGAAGGGAATTTAATGGAAATAAAGGGGAATTAATGGAAATAAAGGGAATTAATGGAAATAAAGGGAATTTAATGGAAATAAAGGGAATTTAATGGAAATAAAGGGGAATTAATGGAAATAAAGGGAATTTAATGGAAATAAATGGAATTTAAGAGAAATAAAGGGGATTTAATGGAAATAAAGGGAATTAATGGAAATAAAGGGAATTTAATGGAAATAAATGGAATTTAAGAGAAATAAAGGGGATTTAATGGAAATAAAGGGAATTAAAGAGGGGAAGGGAGAGTCGGGAGCCCCCCAGGAAGGATCCAGCCCCTGGGATCCATCCCCACGCTCTGATCTGCAGCAGGACAACAGGAGAAGGAACCGGCCCCGCGTGTCACCTTTCATCTGTCCCCACTGTCCCATTTGGGGACAGCGGGGGAGCGAGGCCAACGCGGAGGTGAAGTGGGGACAAGGCCCTGCCTCGGTGCCACCGTCAGGTTTGGGGGGTGTGGGGACACCTTGGTGTCACCTTTGGGGGTTTGAGGGGACATCGGTGCCCGGTGGTTGGGATGGTTTGGCACGAATTGGTGCCACGGGGTGACACGGATTGGGGCCGCCCGGTGTCACTCGGTGCTGCTCGGTGTCACTCGGTGTCACTCGGTGCCATTCGGTGCCGCTCGGTGTCACTCGGTGTCACTCGGTGCCGTTCGGCGCCGTTCAGTGCCGCTCGGTGTCACTCGGTGTCACTTGGTGCCGTTCGGTGTCACTCAGTGTCACTCGGTGTCACTCGGTGCCATTCGGCGCCGTTCGGTGTCGCTCGGTGTCACTTGGTGTCACTTGGTGTCACTCGGTGTCACTCGGTGCCATTCAGTGTCCCTCAGTGTCACTCGGTGTCACTCGGTGCCGTTCGGTGTCACTCGGTGTCACTCGGTGCCATTCGGTGTCACTCAGTGTCACTCGTGCCGTTCGGTGTCACTTGGTGTCACTCGGTGTCACTCGGTGTCACTCGGTGCTGTTCGGTGTCACTCGGTGTCACTTGGTGCCGTTCAGTGTCACTCAGTGTCACTCAGTGTCACTCGGTGTCACTCGGTGCCATTCAGTGCCGTTCGGTGTCACTCGGTGCCGTTCGGTGTCACTCAGTGTCTCTCAGTGTCACTCGGTGTCGCTCGCTCGGTGTCCCTCGCTCGGCAGCCGCGAGCCGTCAGTGCCCTCTGGAGGCAGCGCCGAGCCGGTACCGGGCACCGGGACAGTGCAGGGACACCGGGACAGTGCAGGGACACCGGGAATGGGGCACCGGGCACCAGGACAATACCTGGACACCGGGAACCGGGCACCGGACCCTGGGACAGTCCCCCCCAGTCCCCTCCCAGTCCCCCCCAGTCCCCTCCCAGCACTTACTGGTCATCGCCCACCTTCTTCACCCAGGCCATGTCGCGCTCCGACTGCTCCTGGGGACAGCAGAGCCCCCTCAGCGCCGGGACCCCATTCCGGCCATGGGGGGGTCCTGTGGGGTCGGACCCCGCTCCCAGAGACCCCTCAGCACCCCAAACCCCACCCACTGGAAATGAGGAGGGGTCCTGTGGGGTCGGACCCCGCTCCCAGACCCACTCATCACCCAAACCCCACCCACTGGAAATGAGGAGGGGTCCTGTGGGCTCAGACCCTGCCCCATTTCTGCTCCCAGACACCCTCAGCACCCCAAACTCCACTCGCTGGGAATGAGGGGTGCTGTGGGGTCAGACCCCGCTCCCAGACACCCTCAGCACCCAAATTCCACCCACTGAGGATAGAGGGGGTGCTGTGGGGTCAGACCCTGCCCCATTCCCGCTCCGGCACCCCTCACTACCCAAACCCCACCCACTGAGGGTATGGGGGGGTCCTGTGGGGTCGGACCCCACTCCCAGACCCCCCCATCCCCCAAAACCCCCCCCAACCCCTCACCGAGGGTGCTCCCCGCCCCCACCCCCGCCCCTCACCTGCTCCCGCGTGTCCCGCAGGTGTTTCAGCTCCTCCTGCAGCCTCTCGCACTCGGCCTTGAGCTGCTCCTCGCGGTGCTGGGCGCGCTGGTTCTCCTGGCGCGCCGCCTCCAGCTCGGCCTCCAGCCCGCGGCTCTGCCAGCCCGCGGCTCGCTCCAGCACTGCGGGCACGGCACGGCACGGCTCAGCTCGGCTCAGCTCAGCACGGCTCAGCTCGGCTCAGCACGGCACGGCTCAGCACAGCTCAGCACGGCTCGGCTCAGCTCGGCACGGCTCGGGCTCAGCTCGGCTCAGCTCAGCACGGCTCGGCTCGGCTCAGCACGGCTCGGCTCAGCATGGCTCCCAGCTCAGCACGGCTCAGCTCGGCTCAGCACGGCACGGCTCAGCACAGCTCAGCACGGCTCGGCTCAGCCTCGGCACGGCTCAGCTCAGCCTCGGCTCGGCACAGCTCAGCCTCGGCTCAGCTCAGCACGGCTCGGCTCAGCTCGGCACGGCTCGGCTCGGCTCAGCACGGCTCGGCACGGCTCAGCATCAGCTCGGCTCAGCACGGCTCGGCTCAGCATGGCTCGGCTCGGCCAGCGGCTCAGGGCTCAGCGGGCAGGCAGGGCAGGGCAGGGGCAGGGCAGGGCGGGGCGGGGCAGGGCAGGGCGGGGCAGGGCAGGGCGGGCAGGGCAGGGCAGGGCGGGGCAGGGCAGGGGCAGGAGCAGGGCAGGGGCAGGGCAGGGCGGGGTTGGGCGGGGCAGGCAGGGCAGGGCAGGGGCAGGGCAGGGCGGGGCTGGGCGGGGCAGGGCGGGGCTGGGCAGGGCAGGGGGCGGGGCTGGGCAGGGCAGGGCAGGGCAGGGCAGGGGGCAGGGCAGGGCAGGGGGAGCAGGGCAGGGCAGGGCAGGGCGGGGTTGGGGGCAGGGCAGGGCAGGGCAGGGCAGGGCAGGGCAGGGCAGGGGCAGGGGCAGGGCAGGGGCAGGGCAGGCAGGGGGCAGGATAGGGCAGGGCAGGGGGGGGCAGGGCGGGGCGGGCAGGCAGGGCAGGGCAGGGGCAGGGCAGGGCAGGGCAGGGCGGGGCAGGGCAGGGCAGGGCAGGGCAGGGGCAGGGCGGGGCAAGGCGGGGCAGGTAAGGGGCGCTCACCGTGGCTCAGGCCGGGGTTGGGGTGCAGGGCCATGAAAGGCACGTCGGGGCCGCCCAGGCCGGGGAAGGCGCCGCTGTCGCGCTGCCGCAGCTGCTGCTCCAGGCTCCGGACGCGGCTCAGGTGAGTCTCAACCAGCGCTCGCTGCACGGGGACGGGGCGGGGCTGAGCTGCGGCCCCGCCTCGGGCTCAGCCTCACCCCTCTGTGTGTCCCAGCACACACACACGGATTTTGGGGTGGGTTTTGGGATGTGGTGATGGAGGGGACAGGGCTGAGCTCCGGCTGAGCTGTGTCCCCTCCTTGGGCTCAGCCTGACCTTTCTCAGCACTCACACACGGATTTTGGGGTGGGTTTTGGGATGCGGTGACAGACGGAACAGGGCTGAGCTGTGCCCCCTCCTGGGGGCTCATCCTGACCCTTCTCAGCACACACAGGCGTGTTTTGGGGTGGGTTTTGGGATCTGGGCTGAGCTCCAGCCAAGCTGTGCCCCCTCCTCGGGCTCAGCCTGACCTTTCTCAGCACTCACAGACGGATTTTGGGGTGGGTTTTGGGATGCAGTGGTGGAGGGGACGGGCCTGAGGCTGTGCCCCCTCCTCGAGGCTCATCCTGACCCTGTGTGTGTCCCAGCATGCACACAGGGATTTTGGGGTGGGGTTTTTGGACCCAGTGACAAGAGGGGATGGGGCTGAGCTCTGGCTGAGCTGTGCCCCCTCCTCGGGGCTCATCCTGACCCTTCTCAGCACTCACACACGGATTTTGGGGTGGGTTTTTGGGTGGCAGGAGTGGCTGGGAAACGGGAGCCAGGGGTGACCCTGGCACCAGGACAGCTGAGCTGGGATCATCCCTTGGGAATGTGGATAAATCTGAGCATATGGATAAACCTGAGCATCCCTAAAACCCCCAAAATTCCGTGTCCCTGCACCCCCGAGCATGGGGACACCCCGGGCTGTGGTGGGGAAGGGAAGGGAAGGGAAGGGAAGGGAAGGGAAGGGAAGGGAAGGGAAGGAAGGAAGGGGGAAGGAAGGAAGGGAAGGGAAGGGAAGGGAAGGGAAGGAAGGGAAGGGGAAGGGAAGGGAAGGAAGGGAAGGGGAAGGGAAGGGGCGGGAAGGGGAAGGGAAGGAAGGGAAGGGAAGGGAAGGGAAGGGGAAGGGAAGGGAAGGAAGGGAAGGGAAGGAAGGGAAGGGAAGGGAAGGGGACTGCGCTGTCCCCCCTGGTGGCTGTCACCCACCATCTCTCCCAGCTCCGTCTCCAGCTCCGCCTTCTCCACGCACAGCTTCTCGTACGCCTGGATCATCTCCTCCAGCTGCTCCTCCCGCTCTTTGCTCTTCTGCAGCTGCCGGGAGGATAAAGCAGAGCGGATTTGGGGGTGGGTGCGCGGCTCGGGGACCCCCCAAACCCCCTCCCAGACCCTCCATCCCTCCTCACCTCGTGCTGGAACTGGTTGAGCTGCTGCTGCAGCGACGCCTTCTCGCTCTTGAGCAGCGAATTCTCCTTGGCCTCGTAGAGGGAGAAGATGTGCTCCTCGCCGAACTCGCCGATCAGGGGGTACTGCGGCCGCGGGCAGGCGGTCAGAGGGGTCCCCCCTGCCCCCCGCTCCCCCCCGGGGCTCCCCTTGACCCCCTCACCTTCACCTCGTACATCTTGAGGCGGCGCTTGAGCGTGGAGTTCTCCCTCTCGAGCGCCGTGAGCCGGTTCTTGATGTCGTCGTAGGCGGTGATGAGGGCGAAGTGCGAGGCCGAGCACATCTCGCCCGACAGGTCCGTGTTGGGGCTGTCGAGCCAGTCCTCGTCCGGCCCCAGCGCCTCCTGCGTCAGGATGCTGATGTCGTCCTCGAACATGGAGTCCATGTCCTGCCTGGGGGACAGGGACACACCGGTGACATCGCGACACCGAGGCGGGATAGGGGGAGCCCAGGTGGGGTCAGAGCAGGAGCTCAGCCTGTCCCGGTGGCAGCAGTGACAATCTCACCAACCCCGCGCTGTCCCCTGGGGTGACAAAGCGACGCTGGCTTTGCTCTCACCTCCAGAAAAAGGGGGGACAGAAACCCTGACACCCCCTCAGCCTCCACCAGGACGAGGGTGGGAGCAGAGAGCACCCCCAGGCAGAGCCCCCCGAGGCGCGGGGGGGGGACACACGGTGACTTTCCTCCTGTCCCCTCCCGGGAACGAGCACCAGAAATAGCGGCCGGTGCCGCTGCTCCCGCCCCGCCCCGCCCCGCGCCGCACGCGAGCTGCTCCCGGCCTCCCACGCCTCTTCCAGCCGTGTCCTAAATTCCGGAGCTGACACTCACTCCCCCAACCCCACGGGAGCCACCTGGCCCTGTCCCCACCCTGGCACTGTCCCCAACCCCTCCCGGAGGTCCCCACCCCACCCAGCCCCGCTCTGAGAGGGTTCGGGGCAGCCTCCGGTGGTTCCCGGGGTGTTTCCCGGTGGGAAAAGCGCTTCAGGCCACTCTGTCCCTGTGTCCCTCTGTCCTTCTGTCCCCCTGTCCCAGCCGGGGACCCCCCAGGCGTCTCTCTGGGCAGAGACATCCGGGAGCCAGCGCCGCACGAATAATTGATGGCACAGAGTTGGCAGAGGGAGGAGAGACCTGCAGGGTGACAGGAGGGGACAGCACGGTCCCCTCGAGCCGCTGGGGACAGCGCAGACCCCCCCTCCCCCTCCCCGGCCGGGGGTCCCATGGGCAGCTGGCAGCAGAGAATTAATGAATAAATGAATAAATGAATGAATGAATAAATCCTCTGCTGAGACCCCTCCAGGGGTCTTAAATCCATCCTGGAGGCGGTGACAGAGGGGACAAACCTCTGCCCGGGCAGGGAGGGCACTGCCACCAACCCCTGGGGAAACTGAGGCACCCCCAAAGCCAAGATGAGCCTCCCCAAGCTCTGGTGACACCCCCAAAATCAAAATCCCCGGAGCTCTGGGTGGTTCCCAGGAGGCACCGTGGGGACAGGACCCTCTTTGTCCCCAGCCCTCAGCTGGGTGTCCCCAAGGCGGTTCAGAGCTCCCCAAATGGCCGTGCCTCAGTTTCCCCACACCTGCCTTGCAGCGGGCCCCAGGCGCGGGGCGAGGCGGCGCGGGCTGGGCAGGGCTGCGGGCGGGGACGGGCGAGTCACGGGAGTGTCACTGGAGTGTCACAGCAATGTCACAGGAGTGTCACGGGAGTGTCACAGGAGTGTCACAGCAATGTCACAGGAGTGTCACAGGAGTGTCACGGGAGTGTCACAGGCGTGTCACTGGAGAGTCACTGGTGTGCCACAGGTCTGTCACAGGAGTGTCACAGGCATGTCACAGGCGTGTCACAGGTGTGTCACTGGAGTGTCACTGAGCTGTCACTGGTGTGTCACACGCATGTCACTGGGCTGGCACAGGCGTGTCACAGACATATCACAGGCGTGTCACTGATCTGTCACTGGTGTGTCCCTGGAGTGTCACAGGCATGTCCCAGGCGTGTCACAGGCGTGTCCCTGGCGTGTCACAGGAGTGTCACTGGCGTGTCACAGGCGTGTCACTGGCGTGTCACAGGCGTATCACTGGCGTGTCACTGGCGTGTCCCTGGCGTGTCACAGGCGTGTCCCTGGCGCGTCACAGGCATGTCCCTGGCGTGTCCCTGGCATGTCACAGGCGTGTCACAGGCGTGTCACAGGAGTGTCACAGGAGTGTCACAGGAGTGTCACAGGTGTGTCACAGGTGTGTCCCAGGCGTGTCCCAGGCGTGTCCCAGGCGTGTCACAGGAGTGTCCCAGGCATGTCCCTGGCGTGTCACAGGCGTGTCCCAGGCGTGTCCCTGGTGTGTCACAGGCGTATCACTGGTGTGTCACAGGCATGTCCCAGGCGTGTCACAGGAGTGTCACAGGTGTGTCCCTGGTGTATCACAGGAGTGTCACAGGAGTGTCACAGGCGTGTCACAGGCGTGTCCCTGGCGTGTCACAGGCGTGTCCCAGGCGTGTCACAGGAGTGGGCGCTGTGGCCATCAGCCCCCGGAGGCTGCAGGGAGCTGGAGCTGCTCTCAGCAGGGTCCAGGCAGGGGCCCCGCGGCTCCCGGCCCCTCCTCGAGGCCTGGGGGGAAAAAGAAAAATTGGGATTGGGACCCTGCGGGGGGGCTGGGCTGGCTCAGAACTCTGGAGGGAATGGGGATGAGGATGAGGGTGAGGGGATGAAGATGGGGATGGGGATGAGGATGAGGATGGGGATGAGGGGATGAAGATGGGGATGAGGATGAGGATGAGGATGGGGATGAGGGGATGAAGATGAGGATGAGGATGAGGATGAGGATGGGGATGAGGATGAGGATGGGATATTCCAGGCTGTGTGTGCTGCCGGGCCGTTGGCACCCGGCTGGGTTAGAGACAGGATTTGCCCTCCCCCTCCCCAAAAAATCCTTTAGTGGGTCGGTGGGACCCGGCCTAGGGCAGCCCCTCCTGCCGCGGCCGGGACGAGCCCCCTCCTCATTGCTGGGACCCCCCGGGGGCTGTCCCGGTTCTGGGGGGCTGGGGGGGCGCGGGGAGGGGGTGGGGGCGCCGCTATGGCCACGAGCGAGGGCAGCGGGCGCGGAACCGGCGCCGAACCGGGAGAACCGGGAGAAACCGGGGAAAGCCGGCGGGGAAAGGGGCCGGGCCCGGTGTGCGAGTGAGCGCGGGCGGGGGTCGCAATGGGGTGAGCGAGGGGGGTCCGGCCTGCAGCGGCCCCGGAGCCTCCGGGAAATCGTCCCCGAACGGCCCCGGCCCGGCCCGGAGCCCAGCCCGGGGGTCGGGGACGGAAACGCAGGAGGGGTCCGGGGCGGAGCCGGGACGGGATGAGGATGAGGATGGAGCCGGGGATGGGGATGAGGATGGAGCCGGGGATGGGGATGAGGATGGAGCCAGGGATGGGGATGGAAGCGGGATGGAACCAGGGGTGGATATAGGAACGGAACCGGGGATTGGGATGGGGATGAAGATGCGAAACCAGCCGGGGATGGAGACGGGAATGAGGATGAGGATGAGAATGAGGATGAGGATGAGGATGAGGATGGAGCCGCGGCTGATGCTGAAGGCGGCGGGGGGAGCTGGGGCTGCCGCCGGGGCTGGGGTCGCTGTGAGGCGGGCGCGGACAGGCCCGGTGGGGCGGGGGCAGCCGCTCCGTCCCCCCGGCCCTCCGCTGCCCCCCGGCCCAGGCCCCGCACTCACCCGCGCTGCCGCTGCCGCTGCCGCTGCGCTGCGGCGCCCGCCGGGATGCGGCTCCGTCCCCGCCCCGCCGGGTCCCGCTGCCGTTCCCGGTCCCCGCCGCAGCCCCGGCCCCGCCGCCGCCGCCGCCGTTTCTTCCGCGCCGGAGACACCGAGAAAACCACGTGGGCACCGGGCGGCCGCCAGCCCTCCCCGCCACGCGCCGGGGCCGCCCCGGGGCTGTGACCCCACACCGGCCGGGGCACGGCCGCTCCCGGGGATGCTCCGGGGGGGACACCCCGGACCCTCGCACCCCTCCCGGGACCAACACCGACCCCCGGCCCCCTCCCGTGCCCGCAGGACCCCCCCGAGGACCGGGGGATTCTCCCTTTATCCCGGGGGGCTTCTCCCGTTATCCCGGGGGCATCGCGGAGCCGCATCCCCGCGCGATGGGGGCGGCGGTCCCGCCCCCCCAACTCCCCCCTCCGCTTCCCCTTTCCCTGAATGTTTTATTCCCTGAATTGCTCCCGGAGCCGCTTCCATTATGGAATTACATCTTTTCCCTCTGCTGCGCTGCGTTATTAATAGCTGCTGCTGCTCTCCTTTCGCCGCGGCTGCCGGGGGCTCCGGGGGACAGACCCCGGGGGAGGGGGGCACTGCCAGCCTGGTGCCCGCAGAGCCCCAGACCCTGGGATGGCAGGGATGGATCCATGGCATGGACAGACCCTGGGATGGCATGGACAGATCCCTGCAGACCCCCGGGGGGCAATTCCAGCCTGGTGCCTGCAGACCCCCAGACCCTGGGATGGCAGAGATGGATCCATGGCACGGACAGACCCTGGGATGGCACGGATGGATCCCTGCAGACCCCCGGGGGAGTGTCACTGCCAGCCTGGTGCCCACAGAACCTCAGGACAAACCCTGGGATGGCAGGGACAGACCCTGGGATGGCAGGGATGGATCCATGGCATGGACAGACCCTGGAATGACATGGATGGATCCCTGTAGCCCCCCGGGGGTGGCACTGCCAATCTGGTGGGCACAGATCCTCAGGACGAACCCTGGGATGGCAGGGACAGACCCTGGGATGGCACGGATGGACTCACAGCATGGACGGACCCTGGGATGGCACAAGAGGATCCATGGCATGGACAGACCCTGGAACAGCACAGACAGATCCCTGCAGCCCCCTCGGGGGTGGCACTGGTGCCCCCAGACCCCCAGATCCTGGGCTGGCAGGGATGGACCCATGGCATGGACAGACCCTGGAACAGCACAGACAGATCCCTGCAGCCCCCTCGGGGGTGGCACTGGTGCCCCCAGACCCCCAGATCCTGGCATGGCAGGGATGGACCCACAGCATGGGCAGACCCACAGCATGGACACATCCATGGCTCTGAGTGACTCCAGTGACACCAAATTCCAGCCAGGGCCTCATCCCATCCCAGTGGAGGGGATGGGAATGGGAAGCAGAGCCCCACATTCCAAACATCCCTGCCAAGGCCTCTGGATGAGCTGGGGGTTAAGGAGCCCTGGGGGATCTGGCAGCACAGAAAAATCCTGACATGGTCCTTACCATGGCTCGTGTCACAACAGGAGAAAAGGAATCGCTGAAAAATCCATTTTGGGATTTTAGGTCCCACCAGGAGACTCAAAGGGAGCAAAACTTCAAACTGGGAGCACCCACGGGATTCCCAATCCAGATTCCCTTTCCTGGTGCTCTGTTCAGTGCTGGGATGGAGCCTTGGATATCCTGGAGAGCCCTGGGGGGATCCAGGGCACGGACAGACCCCTGGCACAGAGATTCCAGGAGATTCCCACGGCAGCCACGAGGCCTAGGGAAGGAAAACCTTTGGAATGTCACTTTTGGGTGGGACAGCAGCGGGGAAGGGCAGGCGGGATCCGCAGGGACGGGATCTGCCGCAAACACAGCCCCGGCAAAAAAAAAAAAAAAAAAAATCCCCAGCGGCTCCTCCGGAGGATTTGCTGCAAAGCGCTTTGAAGTGCAAATGAAGGATTTCCGTCAGGTCGGGAGCGGATTTGGAAGCGAAGGAAACATCCCAGGATGGATGAACAGCCCAGGGGGACACCCCGAGGGGCACAGAACCTTTGGGGACAAACCCTGGGAGTTGTCACAGGGAGGAGGAGCAGAGGGAGGCAGGACAGATCCAAACCGCTGGAATTCTCTCACTTGAGCCGTTCGCTGGGATTTGGGGTCCCCACAGCCTCTATGGATCCAACCCGGGCATCCCATGGGATTTCCTGCTCTTCCCAAGGCTGAGTTTTCCACGAAGCCCCATTAGGGAGGAAAGGGGAGAACAGGGAACCCCCCCTTTGTTTCCTGCAGCCTTTTTTTTCCCCTCTTCCCAAAAGTTTCTGGGAAGTTTGAAGCCAAGGGCAAGGGGATCCCTTGGATCCCTCTGGAATGTCCGGGATGGGCCAAGGGGGGCTGCAGCACCCCCGGAAATTTGGGATGCAGGGGCTGAAGGGCGCCCCGAGGGACGGGAGCGGCTCTGCAGCCGGAATCGAGGGAATTGTCGGAAAAACGGGAGAAATCCATCCTCCCTTCCCAGGGCAGGGATGGGACAGGGATGAGGGAGGGGATTTGGGCAAGGATGAAGTCAGGAATTGAGGCAGGAATTCGGGAAGGGTTTCAGGAAGGAATAGGGCAGGGATTCGGGCAGGAATGGGAATGAGGACAGGGATGAGGGAAGGGATGGGGACAGGGATTTGGGAGAGATTTGGGCAGGGATTCAGGCAGGGATGAGGGAAGGGATTCGGGCAGGGATTTGGGCAAGGATGGAGGCAGGAATTCAGGCAGGAATAGGGCAGGAATTCAGGAAGGGATTCAGGAAGGAATAGGGCAGGGATGAGGGAAGGGAAGGGTTGGGGACAGGGATTTGGGAGAGATTTGGGCAGGGATTCAGGCAGGAATTCGGGAAGGGATTCGGGCAGGGATTTGAGCAAGGATGGAGGCAGGAATTCAGGCAGGGATGAGGGAAGGGATTCAGGAAGGAGTAGAGCAGGGATAAGGGAAGGGATGGGGACAGGGATTCGGGCAGGGATTTGGGCAAGGATGGAGGCAGGAATTCAGGCAGGAATAGGGCAGGAATTCAGGAAGGGATTCAGGAAGGAATAGGGCAGGAATTCGGGAAGGGATTCAGGAAGGAATAGGGCAGGGATGAGGGAAGGGATGGGGACAGGGATTTGGGAGAGATTTGGGCATGGACTCAGGCAGGGATTCAGGCAGGAATGGGGGCAGGGATGAGGGATTCAGGCAGGGATTCAGGCAGGGATTCAGGCAGGAATTCAGGCAGGAACAGAGCAGAAATTCAGGCAGGAATAGGGCAGAGATTCAGACAGGAATGGGGTCAGAATCCCCTCACCCCACCCCCTTCCCCTCCATCACTCCGTGCCCGCAGCAAAGGAAACCCAACCCCCTGCTCTGCCCTGGGGCTCCATCTCCTTCTCTGCCCCTCCCAAATCCACCCAAATCCACCCAAACCCACCCAAACCCACCCAAACCAGCCCCGCAGTGCCACAGGAGCCTCCCCCGCCCGCCAAGGCCACTCCCTGCGCTCCTGGCCCTGCCCCGTGCCCGGGGCTGCTCCCGGCGCTCATTCCCAGCTCATTCCCAGCCTCCTCCCGCATTCCAGCAGTGAATTATTCAACTCTGATTATTTAACTCTGATTATTTAACTCTGATCCACGTCGGGAGCGAGGTCTCTGCTGATGGAGAGCAGGGAAGAGCAGGGCAAAAGGAGAGCCGGGGTCTGTTCCCAAATCCAAGCCTGGGTCACCTGAAAAGCCAAAAAATGCTCTGGAAACATCAACTGAGCCCCCAAACGTCGCCTTCCTCATCCTCGGTGACAATCCTGGGTTGGTTCCCTCCTCAATCCAATTCTGGAGCCTTCAGCCCAAGGATTTCCAAGATGGGAAGGCAAATTTTGGTCTCCAGGAGCTGCAGAGGGGTCCGAGGGGTTTTTATGGAGAGTTCCTGGCATGGAAAACCTGGGGTTGTTTTCCAATGGGTCCTGCTCTGCTGGGGAACAACCCCAGCCTGGAAGAACATCCCTGGATTGGGAAAACATCCCTAGATTGGGAAAAAAAATCGGGATTTTTTTTTTTTGGAGAATGACATTCCAGAGCGTGGCAGCGGCTCCTGGTCCCCTCCGGGTGGGAAAGCCCCAGACAGAGCCTGGGGAAAAGTCCCAAAAAATCACCAAAATCCGTTTTTTGCCACCTTTTCCATGGAAAACCAGCTTTTCCTCCTCTTTTAGGGCATAGCTGAGACCATCCTGGATAAATCCATCTTGGCAGATGCAGATTCTGGGATTAACGGGGATGTCCCCAATCAGGGGTGGTGGCACGAATGGCTGATGTCACCTCCGAGGCTCCAAAATCCACTCGTGGCTTTTCCTCCTCACTTTTCCCAAGGAAAATCAGCTTTTCCTCCTCTTTCAGGGCATTGCTGAGACCATCAGTGTCGGGAATTGCAGATCCTGGGAATGATCCCGGGAATGTTCAGGATGTCCCCAGGGCAGGGTGGTGGCACAGATGGCAGCGGTGACAAAATGCTGTCACTCCCAAGGCTCCAAAAATCCACTCATGGCTCATTTTTGCCACTTTTTCCAAGGAAAATCAGCTTTTCTTCCTCCTCTTTTGGGGTGTAGCTGAGACCATCAGTGTCGGGAAATGCTGATCCTGGGAACAATCCCGGGAATATTCAGGATGTCCCCAGGGCAGGGTGGTGGCACAGATGGCAGCGTGACACAGCGCTGTCACCACCAGGGTTCCAAAAATCCACCTGTGGCTCATTTCCCCCACTTTTCCAAGGAAAATCAGCTTTTCCTCCTCTTTCAGGGCATTGCTGAGACCATCAGTGTCGGGAATTGCAGATCCTGGGAATGATCCCGGGAATATTCAGGATGTCCCCAGGGCAGGGTGGTGGCAGCGGTGACACAGCGCTGTCACCTCCAGGGCTCCAAAAACCAAAAAATCCACTCGTGGCTCATTTTCCCCACTTTTTCCAAGGAAAATCAGCTTCTCCTTCTCTTTTACGGGGTAGCTGAGACAATCAGTGTCGGGAATTGAAGATCCTGGGAATAATCCTGGGAATATTCGGGATGTCCCTGGGGCAGGGTGGTGGCAGCGGTGACAAAATGCTGTCACCCCCAAGGCTCCAAAAATCCACTCGTGGCTCATTTTCTGCCACTTTTCCCAAGGAAAATCAGCTTTTCTTCCTCTTTTAGGGGGTAGCTGAAATCACCAACCTGCTCCTGGATAAATCCACGTTGGAGCTGCTGGTCCTGGGAGTGATCCTGGGAATGATCCCGGGAATATTCAGGATGTCACCAGGGCAGGGTGGTGGCAGCGGTGACACAGCGCTGTCACCTCCAGGGTTCCAAAAATCCACTCGTGGCTCATTTTCCCCACTTTTTCCAAGCAAAATCAGCTTCTCCTTCTCTTTTACGGGGTAGCTGAGACCATCAGTGTCGGGAATTGCAGATCCTGGGAATAATCCTGGGAATATTCGGGGTGTTCCCGGGGCAGGGTGGTGGCACAGATGGCACCGGTGACAAAATGCTGTCACTCCCAAGGCTCCAAAAATCCACTCGTGGCTCATTTTCCCCACTTTTTCCAAGGAAAATCAGGTTCTCCTTCTCTTTTACGGGGTAGCTGAGACCATCAGTGTCAGGAATTGCAGATCCCGGGAACGATCCCGGGAATGTTCGGGGTGTCCCCGGGGCAGGGTGGTGGCACAGATGGCAGCGGTGACACAGCGGTGACACAGCGCTGTCACCTCCGGCTCCCCCGGAGAGGAAACGCGAGCTGCCGGCGCGCTCCCCCCGCCCACGGCGTCTCCGAGCGGGGGCAGAGCCTGGCAGAGGCTCCCGGGAAATGAAACAGCAGGAAAAAAAAAATAAAATTAAGGGAAATTAAAATAAAAGTGAGTTTTTTGTTATTTTGGGTTTTTTTGTGTGTTTTTGGTTTGATTTGGGAGGTGAATAATGGGGTTTTCTCAGGGTGTTTGTGGTGTTCAGGGGTGGTTCCTTTGCTGGTTAATTGATAATTAATTAATCAATCAAATTAATGTGGAGCTGCCGTTTTGGGGTGTGGGGGATGAGGGATTTATCCCGAGTGGAATCCTCAGGAATCTGGGAATCTTCAGTGGTAATCCCAAAATCTCCAGGAGTTTGGGATCTCTGGGAATGTGGAAATT
The DNA here is from genome assembly GCA_030060385.1 of Muscicapa striata striata. NCBI lineage: Eukaryota > Metazoa > Chordata > Aves > Passeriformes > Muscicapidae > Muscicapa > Muscicapa striata. Next base: position 61,444 of record JAREIS010000553.1, on the reverse strand, counting down.
CCAGCCCCCCACAAAAAAATCCCAAAAAAATGCTGGAATTTTGATCCATGCCCAGGCAGAGATGAGGTTGAGGATGGACAGATTTGAGGTAGAAATTCCTTGAGCTAGAATAGCCAAAAAATACCCCAAAAAGGGACCCCCAAAAAAACTCCAAAAAGCCATCCCAAAAAAGGCCCCAAAAAACCCCGAAAGGCCAAATCCCATCCCAAAAAGGCAAAAAAAGCACAAAATCCTCAACCCAACCCCCAAAAAAAGCTCAAAAAAGGTCACAAAATCCCTTCCCAAAGCCCAAAATGTCCCCCCCCGCAAAGGCCCAAAAAACTCCAAAAAGTCCCAAGAAAATCCCCCCAAAAAGTAAAAATCATCCAAAAAAGGTTCCAACCAACCAGAAAACCACCACAAAACCTTCTAAAAAAACCCAAAAAAAGCCCCCAAAAGGCTCCAAAACCCCAAAAAGAGGGTCCCAAACCCCCACAAAAAAAGCCCCCAAAAAAACATTTTAAAAAAGCCAAAAAACAACCCCAAACCCACCCCAAAAACGAGTCTGGAGCCGGGTTTTGCACTACTCTGTTTATTCTGCACTGCCTCGGCCGGGACCAGAACCAGAACCAGAACCAGAACTGGCCACCAGAATTGGCTATGGGCCACCAGAACCAGAATTGGCCACCAGAACCAGTTATTGGCCACCAGAATTGGCTATGGGCCACCAGAACCAGAATTGGCCACCAGAATTGGCTATGGGCCACCAGAACCAGAACTGGCCACCAGAATTGGCTATTGGCCACCAGAACCAGAATCAGAATTGGCCACCAGAATCAGAACTGGCTATTGGCCACCAGAACCAGAATTGGCCACCAGAATCAGAACCAGAACCAGAACTGGCCACCAGAATCAGAAATGGCCACCAGCCACTGGCCACCAGAACTGGTTACTGGCAACCAGAACTGACCACTGGCCACCAAAATCAGAACCAGAACCAGAACTGGCCTCCAGAGTCAGAATCAAAACTGGCCACCAGAACCAGAATTGGCCACCAGAACCAGAACTGGCCACCAGAACCAGAACTGGCTACTGGCCACCAGAATTGGCTATTGGCCACCAGAACCAGAACTGGCCACCAGAACCAGAATTGGCCACCAGAACCAGAACTGGCCACCAGAACCAGAATTGGCCACCAGAATCAGAACCAGAACCAGAACTGGCCTCCAGAATCAAAACTGGCCACCAGCCACCAGAACTGACCACTGGCCACCAGAACCAGAACTGGCCTCCAGAACCAGAACTGGCCTCCAGAGTCAGAATCAAAACTGGCCACCAGAACCAATATTGGCCACTGGCCACCAGAACTGGACACTGGTCACCAGAATCAGAAATAGTCACCAGAATCAGAACTGACCACCAGAACCAGAACTGGCCACCAGAATTGGTTACTGACTACCAGAATTGGTCACCAGAACCAGAACTGGTCAGTGGCCACCAGAACTGACTACTGGCCACCAGAACCAGAACTGACCACCAGAATCAGAAATGGCCACCAGAAGCAGAACTGGCCACCAGAATCTGAATCAGAACTGGCCACCAAAACCAATACTGGCCACTGGCCACCAAAACCAGAAATGGCTACCAGAACTGGTTACTGGCCACCAGAAGCAGAATCAGAACTGGCCAGCAGAACCAGAACTGGTCAGTGGCCACCAGAACCAGAACCAGAACCAGAACCAGAACCAGCCCCGGCCCCAGCGGCTCCTCCCGCCCAGGAACAGCTTTTTTGTTTTTGTTTTTTTGGTTTTTTTTTTTTTTTCTTTTTTAGTAATTTTTAAAAATTTTTAATTTTTTTTTCTTGAATTTTGTTGGATTTTGTTCCACCTTTGGGAATCGCCGCCCCGAGCTGAACAGAAAAAAAAAAAAAAAAAAAAAAGGTTGGGACTGCCGGGTTCTGCAAATTTGGGGTGATTTTTGTTCCTTTTGGGGTTTTTGGGGTGATTTCTGCTCATTTTGGGGTTTTTTTTGTGGGTTCTGCACGGGGGCAGAGCAATGAAGGCACATTCATGTCTGATACCCTGTATGAGCCAGGAGGGGAAAAAGGGAATTAAAATGGGAGGAGGAGGAAAAATGGGGGAATTGAAAAAAAAAAAATAAAAGGAAAATGGTGGGAAAGAAAAAAAAAATAAAAGGAAAATGGTGGGAAAGAAAAAAAAAATTAAAAGGGGGGAAATGGTGAAGAGAGAAGAGAAAAAATGAAGGGGGAGTGGAAAAAATTTAAATAAATGGGAAATTTTAAGTGGGAAAAATAAATATGAAAAATGGGGGAAATGGAAGAAAATGGAAAAAAATTAAAATGGGAAAAATGTGTGAAAAAAGAAAAATAGGAAAAAAAGAGAAGAAAAATGGGAAGAAAAATGGGGGAAAAATGAAGGAAAATGGGAAAAATGAAAATGGGAAAAAATGAAGAAAAATGGGAAAAAATGTGAGAAAAAAAGAAAAATAGAAAAAAAAGAAAAATGGAAAAAATGAAGAAAAATTAGAAGAAAGAAAAATGGGGAAAAATGAAAAGTGAAAATATTTAAATAAATAAAAGAAAAAAATAAATGGAAATAAAATGAAGAAAAGTGGAAAAATAAAAAGGGAAAATAAGAACAGATAGAAAAGGTAAAATAAAGAGAAAAGGAAAGAAAAAAAAAGAATAAGGAAAAATAAATGAAAATAGGAACAGAAAATCAAAAAACCAAGAAAATGAAAGGAAAAATTCAAAGCAAAAAAAAAAAAAATCAAGAAAAAACCCTAAGAATAAAGGAAAAAAATGAAAAAAATTGAAGAAAAAAAAATGGAAAAAATAAGAAAAAAATTAAAAGGGGCAAGAAAAAAATGGAAAAATGGAGAAATAAGAAGTTTAAAAATGAAGGGAAAAACAGGAATTAAAAAAAAAAAAAAAAAAAAAAGGCAGAAATAAAGGAAAAAAAAAGGGAAAAAATTTAAAAATAAAATTAAAAAAATGAAATAAAAAAATCTTGCAAGAATTGAGGAGCAAATCCTGCCCAGTTTTCCTGCTCCCCCTCCCAGGATTTTCCCGACACCTCCAGAGCTGCAAAGTGAAAATTCCAAATCTCCAAACCCTGAATCTCCTCAAAACACCAAAAAAATTTCATTTTTGTTGGGTTTTTTTGTCCCCCCTCCCCTTTTTTTTTATTGTTAATTTTCATTTTTCCATCCAGAGGAAAAATGCAGCGAGAAATGGCAAAAAAAAAAAAAAATTCCCAAAATTCATTAAAAAAAAAAAAAAAAAATCCTAATTTTGTTTTTTGTTTCCTCTCTGGAAAAGAGCCAAGAATATCCCAAAAAAAAAAAAAAAAAAAAAAGGAAAATATTGGGGAATGTTTGACACCATTTTATTCATCTTCAACTGCAGTGGAAAAATAGAAACCTTTTACAAGCGCCGGCGTTGTCAGCTCAACTCAAGTTATATATTTATATATTTTATATAAATTTCTTTTTTTTTTTTTTTTTTTTTTTTTAATCTTGTTTTTTCTTTTTTTCCTCCTGTTTTGTGGCTTTATTTATTTTTTTTTTTTTTTAAGTGCAGCAAGAGACCGAAAACCACGTGGAGCCTGATCCAAAAAAAAAAAAAAACAAAAAAAAAAAAACCCAACCCAAATAATTCCAAATAAAGTTTTTTTAATCCCATTTTTTGTGTGTTTTTTTTTCTACAAATCCAATTTCCTCTCTGAACATCACCTAAATTTTTCAAATTTTTTTTGTACACATCTTTATTGATTTCATTTTTTTTTTCCACCTCTTTTTTTTTTCTCAACTCTTTGGCACAATTTGAATTCTGCTACATTCCCAGTCAGATCTCTTTGCCCAATTTGCAGCACTTTAAAAAAAAAAAAAAAAAAACAACCAAATTTCACTTTTTTTTTTTCATTTTCTCGACCGTTTTTTTTTTTTTTTTTTTTTGGAATTTTTGAAGCTGGACAAATGGATTTTTTTTTTCTATTCCCTGCAACCCCAAATTGTGGTTTTTTTTGTTTTTTTCCCCCAGTTCTACATTCACAGTTGAATATTTAAGGAAGGAAAGGCGCTTTTGTTGCTGAGCAGGACAAGCCAAGAGCTCTGAACATTCAGCATTCCCTAAAAATAAAATCCCTAAAAAAGCGACTTTCCTTAAATTTTTTTTTTTTTTTTTTTTATTTTTTTTCTTCTTTTCTACTATTTTTTTCCCCATCTCTTACTGCCTGAACCTCACTTATGAAATGCAACAGCTGAACCCTTAAATTTTGTATATTTTAGATTTTTTTTTGTCTTTTTTTTGTTGTTGTCGTCTTTTTTTTTTTTCCCGAATATTTTTTTATTTTTTTGTAGTTTGGGAAAAAAAAAAAAAAGCAAGAAACTGCAATGAATTCTATTTTTTTTTTTTTTTTTTTGGGAAGTTGAGAATGTGGATATGACCTCACTCACACACACTCACTCCTCTTGAATTTCCTTCTCTCTCTCCTTTTTGGGATTTTTTTTTTTTTTTTGCCTCATCCCATCTCATTTCCAGGAAATTCCCAAATCCTGGAAAATTCCCAAATCCTGGGAAATTCCCATTTTTCCTCTCTCTCTCTCTCTCTCTAGCAGCCAAAACCTCACAGAGCACCACTTGAATCCCAATTTTCCCCGTTTTTCCCTCATTTTCTCCTCCCAGCTCAGCCACTCCTGGGAATTTTGGGGTTTATTTTTTCCACCCCCCCCAACTTTTTTTGTTGTTGTTGGAATTTTTTTTTTTTTTTGGGGGGGAGGTTACAGAATTCCCTCCTGGATGCCAAAACTTTGGGATTTTTGTTCTGAGTCTCACTCACTCATCCTCAGCATCCTCTCACTCCCAAACATTCCTCACTCGTCCTCAGCACTCCCGGGGATTTTTGGGGGGTTTTGTAGGAGATTGGAGATTTTTCCTTTTTTGTTTTTTTTTTTCTCTCTCTCTTGGTGTTGTTGGTGGTGGTGGTTTTTATCCAGTGGGGGTCCTCAGGTGTCGTCCCAATGGTAAAGATCTAGAAAAAAAAAAAAAAAAAAGGTTTAAAAGGGGGAAAAAAAATCTGGATTTTTTGGATTTCAAAAAAATTTGGAATTTTCACTTTGCAGCTCTGCAGGTGTTGGGAAAATCCTGGGAGGGGGAGCAGGAAAACTGGGCAGGATTTGCTCCTCAATTCTTAAAGATTTTTAATTTCATTTTTTTCTTTTATTTTTAATTTTTTTCCCATTTTTCCTTTATTTTTGCCTTTTTTGCCTCTTTTTTTCTTTTATTCCAGTTTTTCCCTTAATTTTTAAATTTCTTATTTCTTCCTTTTTCCATTTTTTTCTTTCCCCTTTTAATTTTTTTTTTTTTTCCATTTTTTTTCTTCAAATTTTCATCTTTTTTTTCCTTTATTCTTTGGGTTTTTTCTTTTTTTTTTTTTGCTTGGAATTTTTCCTTTATTTTTCTTGGGTTTTTTGATTTTCTGCTCTTATTTTGGGAGTTCATGGTGGGGAAAAAAGGGAATTCAGGGGAAAAAGGGAATTGAGGGGGGGAAATGGGGTTAAGGGGAAAAAGGGAATTCAGGGAATCAAGGGGGAAAAATTAAAGGAATTAAAGGAATTAAAAGAATTAGAAAAATTAAAGGAATTAACAGCAAAAAAGGGAATTGAGAGAAAAAAGGGAATTGAGGGGGAAATGGGAATTAAGGGAATCGAGGGGGAAAATTAAAGGAATTAAAGGAATTAACAGGAAAAAAGGGAATTCAGAGAAAAAAGGGAATTCAGGGAATCAAAGGGGAAAAAAGGGAATTAAAGGGGGAAAAAGGAAATTAAAGGGGGGAAAGGGAATTAAAGGGGGGAAAAAAGGTAGAAAAGGAAATTCAGGGGATTAAGGAGAATTCAGGGGAAAAAACGGGAATTCAGGGAATTCAAAGCCCTGGAAGTGTTTAAAAATGTGGAGATGTGGCTTTTGGGTTGGGCTCCATCTTGGAGACTTTTCCAACCTTCAAAATTCCAGAATTACACAAAAAAAAAAAACCCCAAAAAATCAACCTCAACACCACAAATCCCAGAAGAAAAAAAAAAAAAAAAAAAAAAAAAGGAGGAAATGAACTTTGTAGGATGGAAATAAAAAAAAAAAAAAAAAAAAGGGGGAAAAATCAACTTTGTAAGATGGAAAGAGAAATTTTAAAAAATAAAAAAAAAAAAGAGGGGGAAAAATCAACTTTGTAAGATGGAAAGAGAAATTAAAAAATAAAAAAGCCAAACAAAAATGGGGCTTTTTTCCTCATGAAAAATCAGGAAAACAACCTGGGGGAAAACAGAAATTTGGGGTTGTGACTTCTCAGGTTCTGCTGTGCCAATTTTTTGATTTTTTAGGTGGGGGAAAAAAAAAAATAAATCAGGATGAGCCCTCACCAAGCTTGGTTCTTGAGTTTCCTCAGCTCTTTTGTGGCCCAGGTTGCCAAAGTTTTTGTTTTGTTCGTCTTGGATCTCCTCCCTTCCGTTAGCAGTTCATGGATCATGGGTCTGGCTTCTACTAATTTCAGCACATCCTTCCCAAAAGCTGTACACAAATCCCTGGAAGCAGAGAAAAAAAAATGATGTGAGTGGTCAAAAAATGCTGATTTTGGGGGAATTGTGATTTAAAATTGGGTTAAAAAATGGGATTTAAATATGATGGAATTTTGGTCTGAATGTTGGGGTTCTTCTTTACTCTCTTTGAATTCAGCAGGAAAAATGAAAATGCATCAAGTTGGTTTTTTTTCTGTTTCCTAAGGATGAGGGTTTTTTGTTCCTAAACTTTTGGGAAAATCCTAAATCTGGGATTTTTTGTGACCATTTTCTCAGCTGTGGGATTGCTTCACACCTGGAGCCAAAAACCCGAAGTCCAACCCCAAAACTGACACAAAAAACTTCTGACAACCAGGAAAAAATGGCAGATCCCAGAATTTCAACCTGGTTTCTTCAGCTCCCTGAAGATTATGAGTTTTTTTGTTCCTAAACTTCTGGAAAAATCCTAAATCTGGGATTTTTTGTGACCATTTTCTCAGCTGCAGAATCGCTTCACACCTGGAGCCAAAAACCCAAACTCCAACCCCAAAATTGACATTAAAACTTCATCCAGGCAGGAAAAAAGGGCAGATGCCAGGATTTCAAGGATTCCAGGATTCCCTAAGAATAAGGGGGTTTTTTTGTGTCTAAACTCCTGGAAAATTCCTAAATCTGGGATTTCTGAGATGATTTTCTCAGGCAGGAAAAAGGGCTACCAGCAAGGAATTCGAATAAGGGGGTTTTTTTGTGTCTTCACACCTGGAGCCAAACACCCAAACTCCAACCCTAAAACTGACACTAAAAACTTCAGACAAGCAGGAAAAAGGGGCAGATCCCTGGATTTCAACCTAGTTTCCTCTGTTCCCTAAGGATCAGGATTTTTTTGTGTCTAAACTTCTGGAAAATTCCTAAATCTGGGATTTTTGTGATGGTTCTCTCAGCTGCAGAATCGCTTCACATCTGGAGCCAAAAACCCAAACTCCAACCCCAAAATTGACATTAAAACTTTATCCAGGCTGGAAAAAAGGGCAGATACCAGGATTTCAAGGATTCCAGGATTCCCTAAGAATAAGGGGGTTTTTTTGTGTCTAAACTCCTAGAAAATTCCTAAATTTGGGATTTTTTGTGACCATTTTCTCAGCTGCGGAATCGCTTCACACCTGGACCTAAAAACCCAAACTCCAACCCTAAAATTGACATTAAAACTTTATCCAGGCTGGAAAAAAGAGCAGATCCCAGGATTTCAACCCAGTTTCCTCTGTCCCTAAGGATAAGCTTTTCTTTGTTCCTAAACTTCTGGAAAATTCCTAAACTTGAGATTTCTGCTGTTTTCTCAGCTGCGGAATCGCTTCACACCTGGAGCCAAAAACCCAAACTCCAACCCCAAAATTGACACTAAAAACTTCAGACAACCAGGAAAACAGGGCAGATCCCAGAATTTCAACCTGGTTTCTTCAGCTCCCTATGGATCAAGATTTTTTTGTTCCTAAACTTCTGGAAAATTCCTAAACTTGAGATTTCTGCGATTTACTCAGCTGCGGAATCGCTTCACACCTGGACCTAAAAACCCAAACTCCAACCCCAAAATTGACATTAAAACTTCATCCAGGCTGGAAAAAAAGAGCAGATCCCAGGATTTTTTTTTTTTTTTCCAGGAATGGGATGGATGGGGAGGCCTCACCCTATGAGTCCTGCAGCACAGGCCACCACCCCGTCCGTGTGATCCTCGTCCCCCGCGATGTGGTCGATGTAGGACAGGATAAATTCCACCCTGGGCTGCACCAGCATCACATCAGCTGCAGGGGAAAGGCTTGGTCAGAGCTGGGAAATTTTGGGATGGATGGTTTTGTGTTCCCAAAAGAATCTGGATTCCACCTGGGATGGGGAAGGGGAGATGATGGTGGATTTTTTTTTTTTTTTTTGGGGGGATTTTTTTTGGTGTTTCCTGCTCTGAGGGATGTGAAAAGCCCAAAAGGAGGCTCAGGGGGAACTCCTGGAAATGTGGGGATGTGGGACTGGGAGTTAAGGGGGAAAAAGGGGGTTTAGGAGGAAAAAAGGGAATTCAGGGGGAAAAAAGGGAATTCAGGGATTAAGGTGAAAAATGGAATTGATTAAGGGAAAAAAAGGGAATTGATTAAGGGAGAAAAAGGGAACTGATTAAGGGAAAAAGGGGAATTGATTAAGGGAGAAAAAGAGAATTCAGAGAATTAAGGGGGGAAAAGGAATTCAGGGAATTAAGGGGAAAAAAGGAATTCAGGGGATTAAGGGGAAAAAAGGAATTCAGGGAATTAATGGGAGAAAAGGGAATTCAGGGATTAAGGGGAAAAAAGGAATTCAGGGGATTAAGGGAAAAAAAGGAATTCAGGGAATTAAGGGGAAAAAAGGAATTCAGGGAATTAAGGGGAAAAAAGGAATTCAGGAATTAATGGGAAAAGGGAATTCAGGGAAAAAAGGGAATTCAGGGATTAAGGGGGAAAAGGGAATTAAGGGGAAAAAAGGAATTCAGGGAATTAAGGGGAAAAAAGGAATTCAGGGAATTAATGGGAGAAAAGGGAATTCAGGGAAAAAAGGGAATTCAGGGATTAAGGGGAAAAAGGGAATTCAGGGAATTAAGGGGAAAAAAAGAATTCAGGGATTAAGGGGAAAAAGGGAATTTAGGGATTAAGGGGAGAAAAGGGAATTCAGGGGAAAAAAGGGAATTTAGGAATTAAGGGAGAAAAAGAGAATTCAGGGAATTAAGGGGGAAAAAAGAATTCAGGGATTAAGGGGGAAAATAATTCAGGGAATTAACGGGAGAAAAGGGAATTTGGGAATTAAGGGGAAAAAGGGAATTCAGGGAAAAGCCAGGGGGAAAGGAGATACAGGGGAATAAGGAGGAAAAAAAATGGGAATGTGGTTTGGAGGTGACACTGGATGATTTGAAAGGAAGGGAAAGGAAGGAGCAGGGATGTAGAAACCCCAAAATGAGTTTTTTATCAGATATTTGTGAACATTTCACCATTAGAATGGGTGTTAAATGCCCCAAAATGAGTTTTTAATCAGCTATTTCTCCCCTAGAATTGTTTTAAGTGCCCCAAACCAGATTTTTATCAGACATTTGTGAACATTTCACCATTAGAATGGGTGTTAAATGCCCCAAAATGAGTTTTTTTAAATCAGATATTCATGAACATTTCTCCTCTAGAATGGGTGTTAAATGCCCCAAACTAGATTTTTATCATATATTTGGGAACATTTCACCATTAGTAGAGTGTTAAATGCCCCAAAATGAGTTTTTAATCAGCTATTTCTCCCCTAGAATTGTTTTCAGTGCCCCAAACCAGGTGGACGTGGCACGGGGGTACACGAGAGGGATGTGAAAACTCCAAAATGAGTTTTTTATAAGGTATTTGTGAACATTTCTCCCCTAGAAGGATTATAAGTGCCCAAAACCAGATTTTTGTCATATATTTGTGAACATTTCACCATTAGTAGAGTGTTGATGCCCCAAAATGAGTTTTTAATCAGCTATTTCTCCCCTAGAATTGTTTTCAGTGCCCCAAACCAGGTGGACGTGGCACAGGGGTACACGAGAGGGATGTGAAAAGCCCAAAATGAGTTTTTTTTTTTCAGATCTTTGTGAATTTGAGTGTGAGGATGATTCCTGGGCAAGATTCACTCACGGTGCACGTTCTCCTGGTCTCCCTTGAGCCCCTGGATGATCCCAGTGTAGGCCTCCAGGCAGCCCTCCCGCAGCTCGTTCAGGTAATCCACCATGTCATAGTCAGACTGGGCACAAAGATGCAAAAACACCTTGAAATGCTGCTTTTTTTGCATTTTCCAGATTTTTTACTGTATTAGGATATAGCTCTGAACTTCATAGGAAGTGTTATTAGCAAGTTGTCCTCACAGTTTAGTTGAACAAAAGAATTTTTCAGCCCCAGGAATAAGGAATTAAAGGGAAAAAAGGAATTCAGGGGATTAAGTGGAAAAAGAGAATTCAGGGAATTAAGGGGGAAAAAGGAAATCAGGGTATTAAGGGGGGAAAAGGGAATTTAGCTGCAGCTTCAGCCCCAAAAAGTGCCAACAGAACTGAGCAGAGGCTCTTGCACCTCTGAACTTCATATGAAGTGTTATTAGCAAGTTGTCCTCACAGTTTAGTTGAACAAAATAATTTTTCAGCCCCAGGAATAAGGAATTAAGGAGAAAAAAAGGAATTCAGGGGATTAAGGGAAAAAAGGAAATCAGGGAATTAAGGGGGGAAAAGGGAATTTAGCTGCAGCTTCAGCCCCAAAAAGTACAAACAACAGAATTGAGGAGAGAATCTGGGAGGATGGGATTGCAGAGCCTGGAGCTGGAATTGGAAAATTAACCCCAATATGGAAATGGACCAAAATTGATAAAAGTGTGAGAATTTGTGACTCTGAGTCCATCTTGGATCCATCCTGGGTGTAACCACAGCCAGGCTCTTGCACCTCTGAACTTCATAGGAAGTGTTATTAGCAAGTTGTCCTCACAGTTTAGCTGAACAAAAGAATTTTTCAGCCCCAGGAATAAGGAATTAAGGAGAAAAAAGGAATTCAGGGGATTAAGGGAAAAAAGGAAATCAGGGAATTAAGGAAAAAAAAGGAAATCAGGGAATTAAGGGGGGAAAAGGGAATTTAGCTGCAGCTTCAGCCCCAAAAAATGCAAACAGCAGAACTGAGGAGAGAATCTGGGAGGGTGGGATTGCAGAGCCTGGAGCTGGAATTGGACAATGAACCCAATATCTAAATGGACCAAAATTGATAAAAGTGTGAGAATTTGTGACTCTGAGTCCATCTTGGATCCATCCTGGGTGTAACTACAGAACAAGGACCACACTGCAGCTTCAGCCCCAAAAAGTGCAAACAGCAGAATTGAGGAGAGAATCTGTGAGGGTGGGACTGCATAAGCTGGAGCTGGAATTAAACAGTTAATCCCAGTATGGACCCAAATTTATAGAAGTGTGAGAAGTTGTGACTGAGTTCATCTTGGATTCATCCTGGGTGTAACCAGGGCCAGGCTCTTGCACCTCTGAACTTCATAGGAAGTGTTATTAGCAAGTTGTCCTCACAGTTTAGTTGAACAAAATAATTTTTCAGCCCCAGGAATAAGGAATTAAGGAGAAAAAAAGGAATTTAGGGGATTAAGGGAAAAAAGAAAATCAGGGAATTAAGGGGGGAAAAGGGAATTTAGCTGCAGCTTCAGCCCCAAAAAGTACAAACAACAGAATTGAGGAGAGAATCTGGGAGGATGGGATTGCAGAGCCTGGAGCTGGAATTGGAAAATTAACCCCAATATGGAAATGGACCAAAATTGATAAAAGTGTGAGAATTTGTGACTCTGAGTCCATCTTGGATCCATCCTGGGTGTAACCACAGCCAGGCTCTTGCACCTCTGAACTTCATATGAAGTGTTATTAGCAAGTTGTCCTCACAGTTTAGTTGAACAAAATAATTTTTCAGCCCCAGGAATAAGGAATTAAGGAGAAAAAAAGGAATTCAGGGGATTAAGGGAAAAAAGGAAATCAGGGAATTAAGGAAAAAAAAGGAAATCAGGGAATTAAGGGGGGAAAAGGGAATTTAGCTGCAGCTTCAGCCCCAAAAAATGCAAACAGCAGAACTGAGGAGAGAATCTGGGAGGGTGGGATTGCAGAGCCTGGAGCTGGAATTGGACAATGAACCCAATATCTAAATGGACCAAAATTGATAAAAGTGTGAGAATTTGTGACTCTGAGTCCATCTTGGATCCATCCTGGGTGTAACTACAGAACAAGGACCACACTGCAGCTTCAGCCCCAAAAAGTGCAAACAGCAGAATTGAGGAGAGAATCTGTGAGGGTGGGACTGCATAAACTGGAGCTGGAATTAAACAGTTAATCCCAGTATGGACCCAAATTTATAAAAGTGTGAGAAGTTGTGATTCTGAGTTCATCTTGGATTCATCCAGGGTGTAACCAGGCTCTGGCACTGCCCAAGGTGAATCCTTTGAAGGATTTGAATCAATGCCCACTTGATGAAGTCTGCTCTGAGCAGGGGATGTCCCCAGGGATTGGGGACAGCTCACCTTGTCCACCTGGGCCTGGGATGCCTGCTGCAGGGTGTTGAGCACCACGTCCAGGTACTTCTTGAACTCTCCCCCGATGGCCAGGGCGATGTCCCCGAACACCGACAGGATCTGCGGCTTCACTGACCTGTGCACGTTCTCATTCTGGGGGGACAAAAATAAATAAAAAATTCAAAATGAATCCCAAAAGGCTCCTGGATCAGTGTGGGAAGGGGGAAAGGAGAAAAGGGAATGGTCCCAAGCTGCACCAGGGGGTTTGTGGGGGGTATTTTGGAATGTGTAAAATGTTGGAGCAAGTGTAGCCAGGGGGTGGAAATGTCCCAGGAATGTGGGAGAGAGAGGGAGGGAGGGAGGAACAGGGGGAGAGGGATTCAGAAGGAATAAAGGAATTCAGAAGGAACTGAAGAGTAAGGGAAGAAGGAATTCTGCTACAATCCCAGTCACATCTCTTTTCCCAATTCACAGCACTTTTAAAAATATTTTATTTTTTTATTCCTTTCCTGACTTTTAAAATTTTTTTTGGAATTTCTGAAGTCTGAAACTTGCTGGACAAATGAATTTTTTTATTCCCTGCAATCCAAAAATTGTGGTTTTCCCCCCATTTCTTCCTTTAAGGAAGGAAGGAATTTGGAAGGAATTTAGGAAGGGATTCAGGAATTCAGGAAGGGATTCAGGAAGGATGGGAGAGTGGTAGAGAGGAAGGAATTCAGGAAGGAATTTGGAAGAAAGGGAGAGAGGGAGGGGAGAGTGAGTGGGAGAGATGGAAAGTGGGAGAAAGGAAGGGATTTGGGAGGAATTCAGGAAGGAAGGAATTCAGGAAGGAAGAAAGAAATTCAGGAAGGAAGGGATTGAGGAATTCAGGAAGGAAAGGAGAGAGAAGAGTGGGAGAGGGGAAGGAATTCAGGAGGAATTCAGGAAGGAAGGAATTCAAGAAGGAAGGGATTCAGGAATTCAGGAATGGATTCAGGAACTCAGGAATTCAGGAAGGGATTCAGGAAGGAAATAATTCAGGAATGGATTGAGAAAGGAAAGAATTCAGAAACTCATGAAGGGATTCAGGAATGAGGAATTCAAGAATTTAGGAAGGAAGTAATTCAGGAATAGATTCAGGAACTGAGGAATTCAGGAATTCAGAAAAGGATTCAGGATTCAGGAAAGGATTCAGGAATTCAGGAAAGGATTATGAAGGAACGAAGGAATTTGGGAAGGGATTCAGGAAAGGATACAGGAATTCAGGAAGGGAAGGAGAGAGAGAGTGGGAGACAAAAAGGAATTCAGGAAGGAATTCAGGAAGGAATTTCTTTTTTAATTAACCCAGGGAGCTGATAAAGGAGACATTCCCTGAGAACCCAAACCCAAACTCGAGACGTTCCTGGTGGATTTCTCCCACTTTTCCCAGGTTTCTCCCACCTGCCCCTGCCCTGGGAAGAGGCAGCACCCAGCTGCTGCTGGGGAATGTCCCACTCACTCTCACTCACTCCCTCACTCACCCCCAGGTTCTCCAGGAGCAGCTGCATCACCTCGTCACAGAAGGGGAGGATGTTGGACTGCAGGGCCCGGCACAGGTCCCCCACCAGCCCCACTGCAGACAGGCAGACCTGCAACAGGGCTTGGGGTCATCCCTGGGCATTTGGGGTCATCCCACAGGGCTTGGGGTCACCCCTGGGCATTTGGGGTCATCCCACGGGATTTGGGGTCATCCCACAGGGTTTGGGGTTATCCCTGGGCATTTGGGGCCATCCCCCTGGGGATTTGGGGTCATCCCTGGGCATTTGGGGTCATCCCACAGGGCTTGGGGTCATCCCACAGGGCTTGGGGTCATCCCCCTAGGCATTTGGGGTCATCCCTGGGCATTTGGGGTCATCACTGGGGGATTTGGGGTCATCTCTGGGCATTTGGGGTCATCTCTGGGCATTTGGGGTCATCCCACAGGGTTTGGGGTTATCCCTGGGCATTTGGGGTCATCTCTGGGCATTTGGGGTCATCTCCTGGGCATTTGGGGTCATCTCCTGGGCATTTGGGGTCATCCCACAGGGTTTGGGGTTATCCCTGGGCATTTGGGGTCATCCCACAAGGTTTGGGGTCATCCCTGGGCATTTGGGGTCATCTCCTGGGATCTGGGGTCATCCCACAGGGTTTGGGGTTATCCCTGGGGATTTGGGGTCATCCCTGGGGATTTGGGGTCATCCCCCTGGGGATTTGGGGTCATCTCCTGGGATTTGGGGTCATCCTTTGAGATTTGGGGTCATCACTGGGGATTTGGGGTCATCACTAGGGGATTTGGGGTCATCCTGGGGGATTTGGGGTCATCCCCCTGGGGATTTGGGGTCATCTCCTGGGATTTGGGGTCATCCATTGAGATTTGGGGTCATCACTGGGGCATTTGGGGTCATCCCCCTGGGGATTTGGGGTCATCCCTTGAGATCTGGGGTCATCACTGGGGATTTGGGGTCATCCTGGGGGATTTGGGGTCATCCCCCTGGGGATTTGGGGTCATCCCTGGGCATTTGGGGTCATCTCTGGGGGATTTGGGGTCATCCCCTGAGATTTGGGGTCATCCCCTGAGATTTGGGGTCATCTCTTGGGATTTGGGGTCAACCCTCAGGAAACTGGGGTCGTCCCCCAGAAATCTGGGGTCATCCCACAGAGATTTGGGGCCATTCCTGGGGGATTTGGGATCATCCCACAGGGATTTGGGGTCATCTCTTGGGATTTAGGGTTATCCCCCAGGGATTTGGGGTCATCCCTCAGGGTTTGGGGTCATCCCCCTGGGGATTTGGGGTCATTTCTGGGGATTTGGGGTCATCCCTCAGGAAACTGGGGTTGTCCCCCAGAAATCTGGGGTCATCCCTGGGGGATTTGGGGTCATCCCTGGGGGATTTGGGGACATCCCCTGAGATTTGGGGTCATCCCTGAGGAATCTGGTATCATCCCTGAGGAATTTGGGGTCAGCCCTGGGGATTTGGGATTATCTCCACGGATTTGGGATCATCACCTGAGATTTGGGATCACCCTCAGGGCTGGAAAAACATCTCCAAACCCCAGAGTTTCCAAAGGAAAATCCAAGCCAGAATTTGGGCTGGTAAAACAACTCCAAAATCCTCATGGAGGCCACCAGGATTTGATATTCCAAGGGGAAATCCCAGCCAGGATTTGAATATTCCAAAGGGAAATCCCAGCCAGGATTTGAATATTCCAAGGGGAAATCCCAGCCAATATTTGATATTCCAAAGGGAAATCCCAGCCAGGATTTGATATTCCAAGGGGAAATCCCAGCCAATATTTGATATTCCAAGGGGAAATCCCAGCCAGGATTTGAATATTCCAAGGGGAAATCCCAGCCAATATTTGATATTCCAAGGGGAAATCCCAGCCAGGACTTGATATTCCAAAGGGAAATCCCAGCCAGGATTTGGGCAGGAAAAACCCCTCCCAATTCCCCTGGAGGGCACCAGGATTTGACATTCCAAGGGGAATTTGCTGCCTTATCCAAACTTTTCCTTGGAAGCAACAAAGAAAATGCAAGAAACCAAAATTCCATGCTCCAAGGTGGTTTGGATTTTAGAATCCTGAGACTGTGGAATCCTGGATTTTAGAATCCTGGGTTGGAAGGACCCCACTGGATGGGCAGGGACAACTTTCACTATCCCAAAAATCATCCTGGAAAATTCCAGGGATGGGGCAGGCACAATTTTGGTGAATAAAGGGATCCATACCTGGTACTCAGCGTAGTTTTTCAGCCCAATCCCAAGGAAAGGTTTGAAGGCATCCATGTACTTCAGGAATTCTCCACCCAGGACTGGGAAAATAAGGAAAAAAATCACAATTTGTGGCATTTGCCATAAACACCAAATCAGATATCCTTCAAATTCCACCCAAACCCAGTAAAAAACAACTCTCCACTTAACGAATGAGAACAGTGAAATTATCCAGGTTATCGTGGACTGGATAAATTCTCAAATTCTTATTGGAAGTAATAAGAAAATACAGCAAATGACAATTCCATGCTCTGAGGTGGTTTAGATTTTAGAATTCCAGGATTTTTTGGGATGAAAAGGACATTAAAGTGACACCTTTCAGTATCCCAGGTTGCTCCAAGCTCTAACCTGGCCTTGGACACTTCAGGCATATGAACATTGCTTTATTCACATTTTAATTTGGAAATAAAGGAAAATACAAAAAAAACCAAAATCCCACGGTCCAAGGTGGTTTAGATTTTAAAATTCCAGGATTTTTTGGGATGAAAGGGACCTTAAAGTGACACCTTTCATTACCCCAAGTTGCTCCAAGCTCCAACCTGGCCTTGGACACTTCAGGCAGGTGAACATTGCTTAATTCACACTTTTTTTTGGAAATAATGAGAAAATAAAAGAAACTAAAATTCCACACTCTAAGGTGGTTTATATTTTAGAATTCCAGGACATTTTGGGTTGAAAAGGACCTTAAAGTGACACCATTTATTACCCCAGGTTGCTCCAGCCTCGGACACGTCCAGGGATGGAGCATCCCCCCTTCCCTGCACGACCCACAAATGACATTTTTCACCAATTTTGCCCAAAATTCCCAGATCCAACCCCATTCCCAGCCGGTTCCTGACCTTCCACCAGGGTGCTGACGGCCATGAGGGCGTCCTCCTGCACGCCCCCAGAGCCGGCCGTGCTCTGGAACATTCTGAGCAGCGACGCCATCACCACGTCCGAGATCTGCAGCGCGTCCTGGTGCTGCACCTTCCGCAGCACGTTCTGAGGGAAAAATCATGGAAAAGGGGCAAAAATCAGCAATCATCTGACAGGTAAAGTGTTCTTACAGCCCTGGGTGCTGTAACTTTTGAGGGGAAAATTGGGGAAAACAGGCAAAAATCAGAATTTGTCCTAGCATTCTCACACCCCTTGGTGCTGCGCCCTCCTCAGCACATTCTGAGGGAAAAAGCACGGAAAATGGGCAAAAATCTCCAATCATTCCAAAGGTAAAGTGTTCCTGCATCCCTGAGTGCTGCAATTTCTCAGGGAAAAAGCACAGAAAATGGGAAAAAATCTCCCATTATTCCAACTGTAAAGTGCTCCCATACAGGCCCCTGGTGCTGCACCTTTCGCAGCACGTTCTGAGGGAAAAATCACGGAAAATGGGCAAAAATCAGGAATCATTCCAAAGGTAAAATGTTCCCATACAGGCCTCTGGGTGCTGCACCGTCCACAGCACGTTCTGAGGGAAAAATCATGGAAAAGGGGCAAAAATCAGCAATCATCTGACAGGTAAAGTGTTCTTACAGCCCTGGGTGCTGTAACTTTTGAGGGGAAAATCGGGGAAAATGGGCAAAAATCAGAATTTGTCCTAGCATTCCCACACCCCTTGGTGCCGCGCCCTCCTCAGCACGTTCTGAGGGAAAAATCATGGAAAATGGGCAAAAGTCTCTAATCATTCCAAAAGTAAAGTGTTCCCATACAGACCCCTGGGTGCTGCACCTTCTGCAGCATGTTCTGAGGGAAAAATTATGGAAAATGGGTAAAAATCAGCAATCATTCCAAAGGTAAAGTGTTCCTACAGCCCTGGGTGCTGTATCTTCTGAGGGAAAAATCGTGGAAAATGGGCAAAAATCAGAATTTGTCCTAGCATTCCCACACCCCTTGGTGCTGGATTTTCCTCAGCACGTTCTGAGGGAAAAATCATGGAAAATGGGCAAAAATCAGGAATCATCTGAAAGGTAAAGTGTTCCTACATCCCTGGGAGCTGCAACTTCTGAGGAAAAAATCATGAAAAATGGGCCAAAATCTCCAATCATTCCAAAGGTAAAGTGTTCCCACACAGGCCCCTGGGTGCTGCACCTTCCACAGCACGTTCTGAGGGAAAAATTGTGGAAAATGGGAAAAAATCAGCAATCATGCAACAGATAAAGCATTCCCACAGCCCTTGGTGCTGTGATAAGGATGGAAGAGTTGCTGTTTGAACCCTTTTGCTGCCAAAAAAATCTGCTTTTGTTGCTGCAAAGTCCCGTTCATTTGGCTGCATTCAGATTTTCCAGCTGAATTTCCCTTTCCTGCTGCATGGGCTGTTCTCAAAGCTTTGCCATTTGTAAGCTGGAATTAAATGTGACCAGCCCAAATTTAGCCTATTAAAAAAAAAACAGAATAAAGAAATTATTTTTTTAATTTTTTCTGTCACAGCTGAATCTGAGTTTGGCTTCTGAATTAAAGTTTAGAAATGCTTGAAGTGGTTAAAATACAACAATTCCCAGGAAAAGGAAAAAAATCCTTAATTTCCAGAGGAAAGTAATGATTTAAAATTTAATTTCTCACTCCAATGAAGATGGACTTTGGCTGTTTATATAATTAAGACTTGATTTATGGAATTACAGGATGGTTTGGGTGGGAAGGGAGTTGAAAAATCCCCAAATTCCATGGGCAGAAACACATTCCCCTAAACTAAGTTGTTCCTTCCAGGGATAGGATATTCTCACTTCATTTTAAATATTAACAGATGTTTCTCTTCTGCTGGATGTTCATAATTGTATTTCCAGCAAAACAACAAAAACTCAGGTAAAAGACCAATATATTTGATTTTTTAATACTGAAAAAAGACCCTGCTGAATTTTACTCAGTGGTTTTTAAGTATTTGCTGCAACTGGGTAAAAAAATTTAGGTTCAGGTTCTGGGATAATAAAAAGACACATTTAGAAATTAAAACTGGCAGCTTAATTCCACCTGGACTCCACTCCCCTGGCAGAGATCAGTGCCTACCCTGTGAGATTCCAGGGTGAAAATTCCCCATAAAACTCTTCCTAAGGACAGATTATTCCCATTTCCCATAATTAAAAAAAAAAAAAAAAAAAAAAAAAAAAGAAAAATTAAATCTCCTTAAATTGAAGAATGAAAACAACCACAAAGCTTTTGAGGATGAAATTAAGGATTTTTCACATCAACCTGGAGACCACCTGAGTTGCTCTGAGCAGATCTTTGGGGGAAAAAAATCCCTTTTTTGAGTGGTGTTTGCAGCAGTAAGCACTGCACTGATGGCTCCTGCTCATTAGCAGATGTTTAATTGGGAATTCTGAGGACACTCAGAACATTTTAATTGGTGCCATTTGGATCAGGAGCACAAAGCATGAGAGGCAGATGAAAGAATCAAAGCTGTGAGGGAATGTTTTTTTTATTGCTGTTGTCTGTGGGACTGTTGAGGCTGTAGCCAACCCAAGAACCAATATCACAGCACAGACAATCTTTTATAAAATCCCCAAATCTTTGAGTCATAATACCCTGTATTTTACCAGAGCACAACTTAGAGACTTCTGAGCCTTGCATCACCTCCCATGTGTCAGCTGGGACCCAAAATCCACTTTTTTCATTCAATCCTCAGCACCAGGAGCTGAGGTTGGAGCTTTAGAGGCACAAAAAACACCTCAAAAATCACTTTATTCCCACAGGAGAGAGGAATTTACCTGGAGAGTAGCACAGAGAAGGGACTGGAGATCGTTGAACTGGATTCTGTCAGAGGTGCTCTGGATGTGAGACTGAAACAACAACAAAACCCTGAGTGTGAAGAGGCTGCCTGGGATCCTGGCAGCTCCAGGTTCTACTTTAAATATTTGTTCTTTTCAGATTTCAGAGCACAGGGGTTGTGAAGAAGCTGAATATAGAATCCCTGAGTGGTTTGGGACCTTAAATCCCATCCATTCCCTCCCACCATCCCTGAATTTGGACACTCCCAGGGACAAAGCAGCCACAATTTCTCTGTTTGAAATCAGGATTTACCCACCTCCATCTGCAGCACTTGCTGGAGCCTCTCCATGATGACCAGAGTGGTTTTTTGGACAGCAGGATAACAATCCTTGGCACTGTTTTTCACTATTTCCATCAGGGATTCATAGGCAGAACTCCTCAAGTTATTCTGGTGTCCATCAGGTCTGCAACAGAAGGAGGAAGATTTGCAGCTCCCAGTGCTTGGAAACAGATTTTTGATTTTTTTTTTATTTTTAATTTTAGTAAACCAGCAACAGCTCCATTTGAGTGCTTTGACAAGCAGGAGCCACTTGAAAAGCCTTGAAATAAAAGGAATTTGTGAAACTGCTTCTGGCACATTTCTTTTCAGTGCTTTTTGTTTTTTAAAATGATTTTCAGGACAGAAGGAGCCTTGGAGTTGGTGTCAGGTGAGCAGCACTCCCCAGACACCTCTGAGGGTGTGAAATTTGAAATTAAGGCACCTGAGATGATTGATGGGCTCCAGAGCCTTGAGCCAGACACTCCACT
The DNA here is from genome assembly GCA_030060385.1 of Muscicapa striata striata. Taxonomy (NCBI): domain Eukaryota; kingdom Metazoa; phylum Chordata; class Aves; order Passeriformes; family Muscicapidae; genus Muscicapa; species Muscicapa striata. Next base: position 40,592 of record JAREIS010000553.1, on the reverse strand, counting down.
CCTGGCTGGATGTAAATGATGACAAGGAAAGAGTTTAAATTTTGAACTGGGACAAGATTTTTAAGGAGAATCAGCAGCAAAAAGGCTCCATCAGTGCATGGAGCTGATCCAGGGATTGAACCTGGAGCTGTCACATTTGTGTGACCTTCAAGCCACCTGAAAATCTGAGTTTTAGCTTTCTTTTTCTGCATCTGAGAGCAAAATATTTTGCCTCATTTATTTTCTGTTTTAGCTGGGATGGGAATGGGAGATTAAGTTGGTCCCTGGCTCTTCTGGGAGCACCTGGAGCTGCTGGGAAGGGATGGAACCCACACAAAAATATTGAGGGAAAGAACAAACAGAGATCCCTGATGATGTCCTGCTGCAATTCCTGATTATCCTGGGGCACTGCAGCCAAAGGGGCTGAGTCTTGTGATTGCACAAAAAGGGCAGAGCCTTGAAAGTGTGGAGTTAAACTTGGATATTTGAAGGGAAAATGTGAGTGGAAAATGGGAGAAATGTGAGGGGAAAATGGGAGAAATGTGAGGGGAAAATGGGAGAAATGTGAGGGGAAAATGGGAGAAATGTGAGGGGAAAATGGGAGAAATGTGAGGAAAATGGGAGAAATGTGAGGGGAAAATGGGAGAAATGTGAGGGGAAATATGGGGGAAATGTGAGGGGAAATATGGGGAGAAATTCAAAGGAAAACAGGAGAAATTAAAAGAAGAACAGGGAAAGGGACACTCCTGCACTTCTTGAAACCAGATATGGATAAAATGATGAGAAATTATTTAGTGGGAAGAGCTGTTTTCCTGGGATTTGCATTCTCTATTCCTCTGGGGTTTTTTTTACCAAACAAAGTCATGTTTTAATCCAACACCAGAAAAGCCTGAGAGTGTGGAGTGGGAAATAAATTTAAAAAAAAAAAAGCTTTTGGAGAGGTTGTTTTACCTGTCTGCAGTCTCCAGCAGTTTCTGCACTATCAGTTCAAAGGAGGAGGATAAGCAGTAGGTTGCTGGTTCTTCCTGATCATCAGCCACATCTGCAGCTTCATAGGCAGCTTCAGCAAGGCTGGAGAAGGCCTGGAACACAAAATATCCAGAAATTCACATTCCAGCAGTTTTCATTCCAAAATTCAAAAAGTTTAAAAAAAACAAACCTAAAAAACCCCCACAAAAATACTAAATAAAAAAAATACTAAAATAAACTGACCAAAAGACAATGCCCCAAAAAACAAAATAAACCAAAACAAACCCCAAACTAAAACAAGTGTGTGTGCAAGATGAAGAATTCCAGAGCAGTTTAACTGTGCTACAGGTGGGTGAGAGGAGCTTAAAAGACTTGGAAGAAAAATGGGGGAGATGTGAAGGAAAATGAGGGAAATGAGAAGGAAAATGGGGGAGATTCAAGGGGGAAAACGGGGAAGATTTGAGAGGGAAAATGGGGGAGATTTGAGGGGGAAAAATGGAGGAGATTTGAGGAAAAAACGGGGGAGATTCAAGGGAAAATGGAAGATATTTGAGGGAAAATAGAGGAGATTTGAGGGCAGAAATTGGAGGAGATTTGAGGGGGAACATGGGGGAGATTCAAGGAAAAAATCTGAGGAGATTCAGACAGACCAGACCAAACAACCTCAAGAGAAATCCAAGCTGGATATTAAAGAAAATTCCTTCACAGAAAAAAAATCCCAGGATTGTGAAGAACCTGCCTGGAGCAGAGAATTCCCACCAAACCCACGGATGAAGAGCAGAACTGAGGATGACAAAACCCTTGGGCAGACCCTACCAGGAGCTGCTTTTGCCAGTTCCCAGGGGTTTTTTTTGGGGGTTTTTTTGGGGGCTCCTCACCCAGCAGACGTTGGTGGCCACGCGGGGCTCGGCGCTCAGCCCCTCCATCAGGCACTGCAGCAGCGGCGCCAGGTAAATGTCGTTGATGGCGGCCTCGGGCAGCATCTCGCAGATCCTGCCCACGGTCCAGGCCGTCGTGTCCCTCACCACCACGCTGGGGTCCTTCATCAGCTCGATCAACGTGGGCATGGCCTGGGCAAACAAACAGCCAGGGGGAAACAGGGCAGCAAAAAAAAATGAAGACTAGTGGCTTTTTAAAATTCTATTTATTGTATCCAAATGATAGGGTTTTATTCTTTAAAATTCTATTTATTGTATCCAAACGATAGGATTTTATTACTTAAAATTCTGTTTATTGCATCCAAATGATCGGATTTTATTCTTTAAAATTCTATTTATTGTATCCAAATGATACAGGAATTTATTATTTCAAATTCAACTTATCATATCCAAAAGATAGGATTTTATTACTTAAAATTCTATTTATTGTATCCAAACGATACAGGAATTCATTATTTCAAATTCTATTTCTTGTATCCAAATGATCGGATTTTATTCTTTAAAATTCTCTTTATTGTATCCAAATTATACAGAAATTTATTATTGAAAATTCTATTATTATATCCAAATGATTCAGGAATTTATTATTTAAAATTCTATTTCTTGTATCCGAATGATACAGGGATTTATTATTTAAAATTCTATTTATTGTATCCAAATGATACAGGAATTTATTATTTAAAATTATATTTACTGCATCCAAATACAGGTGGGAAATTGAACTAAACCAAGACACCTCCTGATTTTCCTTCAATAAAAATCCCATTCAAACCAGCAATGAAAAAGAATATTTTTACCTCCAAAACCTGCTAAAAACTGACCTGTATTACTAAAGGTTTGAGCTGGTTGGGCTCCTAACCCCATCTCACAATATAAAACAAGTAATTCAAATTGGCAAATGGTTCACTGGGTGGGAAATGGAATTAAACGGAGACACCTCCTGATTTTCCTACTATAAAAATCCCATTCAAACCAGCAATGAAAAGTAAGATTTTTACCCCAAAACCTGCTAAAAACTGACCTGTATTACTGAAGGTTTGAGCTGGTTGGGCTCCTAACCCCATCTCACAATATAAAATAAGTAATTAAAATTGGCAAACCTAAACATGACACATTGGGTGGGAAATCGAATGAAACCGAGACACCTCCTGATTTTCCTTCAATAAAAATCCCATTCAAACCAGCAATGAAAAACAAGATTTTTATCTCCAAAACCTGCTAAAAACTCACCTGTATTACTAAAGGTTTGAGCTGGTTGGGCTCCTAACCCCAACTCACAATATAAAATAAGTAATTAAAATTGGCAAATGGTTCACTGAGCAGGAAATCGAATTAAACGGAGACACCTCCTGATTTTCCTTCGATAAAATTCCCATTCAAACCAGCAATGAAAAAGAAGATTTTTACCTCCAAATCCTGCTAAAAACTGACCTGTATTACTAAAGGTTTGAGCTGGTTGAGCTCCTAACCCCATCTCACAATATAAAACAAATAATTCAAATTGGCAAACCTAAACATGACGCATTGGGTGGCAAATCAAATTAAATGGAGACACCTCCTGATTTTCCTACTATAAAAATCCCATTCAAACCAGCAATGAAAAACAAGATTTTTACCTCCAAAACCTGCTAAAAACTCACCTGTATTTGAGCTGGTTGGGCTCCTAACACCACCTCACAATATAAAATAAATAATTAAAGTTGGCAAATGTTGCATTGGGTGGGAAATGGAATTAAACCCAGACACCTTCTGATTTTCCTACTATAAAAATCCCATTCAAACCAGCAATGAAAAACAAGATTTTTACCTCCAAAACCAGCTAAAGACTGACCTGTATTTGAGCTGGTTGAGCTCCTAACCCCATCTCACAATATAAAATAAGTAATTCAAATTGGCAAATGGTTCACTGAGCAGGAAATCGAATTAAACGGAGACACCTCCTGATTTTCCTTGGATAAAAATCCCATTCAAACCAGCAATGAAAAACAAGATTTTTACCTCCAAAACCTGCTAAAAACTGACCTGTATTTGAGCTGGTTGAGCTCCTAACCCCATCTCACAATATAAAACAAATAATTCAAATTGGCAAACCTAAACATGACGCATTGGGTGGGAAATCGAATTAAACCGAGACAACTCCTGTTTTTCCTACAATAAAAATCCCATTCAAACCAGCAATGAAAAACAAGATTTTTACCTCCAAATCCTGCTAAAAACTGACCTGTATTACTAAAGGTTTGAGCTGGTTGGGCTCAGGCCCCTCCAGGATGCAGCCAAAGGCCATGACAGCAGCGTCCCGGTACCTCCAGTCGGGGTTCTTGATGTGCTCCTTGATGAAGGGCAGCACGTGGGGGACGATGTCGTCCTCGCAGCACGTGGCCAGCAGCATCAGGCACACCCCTGCTGCCTTGCAGGGGTTCCAGTCATCATCATCATCGTTCTCATCCTGCCAAAAAACAGCCCTTGGGGGTCACAGAGGTGAAAATCTTAGCAAAAAGAGTAAAAAAACAGAGTTGGGTGGCTAGGGAGTTCCCACGTGAATAGGATCTGGCAATGGTGAAAATCTTGTTCTCATCAGAAAGAATGATGAGAATTATTATTCAATTTTACCAATAAATTAATCAATTTTTAAAATAATTATTAATATAATATTAATACAATAGTATATATTACTATGATTGTATATATCCACACATAGTTACATATATATCTATTATATATATATACACATATATATATTTTTTATATAGTTCAGACCTTGCTAAGCAAGGGTAGGAAGTTCCCACATGAATAGGATCTGGCAATGGTGAAAATCTGCTTGTTCTCATCAGAAAGAATGATGAGAATTATTATTTAATTTTAACAATTAATCAATTTTAAAAACATAATAATATTAATACAATAGTATGAATAGGATCTGGCAATGGTGAAAATTTGCTTGTTCTCATCAGAAAGAATTTTAAGACAGTATTTATTTAATGATCCTGTCATTATTATTGAATACAATTAATTACCAATCGACTTTAATAATATAACAAATATACTAATAATAGTATTAATCAATATAAGATATATTAATATACAATGCTATGAACATATTATATTAATATCTATAATATATACTAATTAATACATACTATATACCATAAATATATATTATATATTCACAATATAATACAATATAATGTAATATAATGTAATGTTGGTTTAATATCCCAAACACTCCCAATAGGAATACAGGGAATACCCAAAACTCTCTGGAAACCACAAATCCAGGGAAGCACAGCCCAAAGAAATCCCTGGAAGTTTTAATAGGGACTAAGCAAATACAAGCCTCAAAAATCCCAGAGATTGGAGTTCAGATGAGGCAGAATTTTGGAATATTTGGTTTAATATCCCAAATATTCTGTCAGGGATACAGGGAATCACCAAACCCATCCAAAACCCACAAATCCTGGAAGCACAGCCCAAATAAATCCCTGGAAATTTTTATTGGGGGGTGAACAAACCCAGGCCTCAAAAATCCCAAGGATTTGAGCCCATGTGAGACAGAATTTGGGAATATTTGGTTTAATATCCCAAATATTCTGTCAGGAATACAGGGAATCATCAAACCCCTTCAAAAATCATAAATCCAGGGATGTGATCATGAAAAAAAAAAGGAGGCAAATCACAGTCTCAGCCCAAAAAATTGCTGCATCACTGGCTCAGAGTGGTGCATGAAAGCTCATCACAGACCAGGGACTGCCCCCTCCTGGGGCATTTTTGGGATCAGAGGAATCAAAACCCAAATCCCAAATCCCAAAGGATCCAGAAAAAGTTCCTGAGCTGCAATTCCCTCACTCACCTGTTTTGTTAAGGTCTGGGTTAAAATAGGGACCAAATATTGCAGAGCCCCTTTGGCATAGAACTTGCTGGTGTGCTCTGGGGGCCGTCCTTGTTCTGCTGCCTGCAGGGAAGAAAAAAACTGCAAAGTTTAATTTCATCAATATTTTTAATCTGTTTTTATATAATTTCATTTTTTTTCAGCACTAATAGGCTGAATGATCAACTACAGGAGGTACAAATTTATTTTTTCCCCCCCTCTCTTTCCCAACAGGAATTCTGAGCTGCCTCAAGGGCACTTTGCACTGAGTTCAATATTCTAAAATCCACTTTAAATATTAAAAAATTCACTTAAATTCCTCATCCCTCCTCACAGGGCACAATTATCCCCATTTTCACTTGGCTGTCAGGTGTAATTATCAAGTGACCCCGAGGTGAAGGAGCAAAAGGTTTGGAGCAAACAAATCCCACCCCACTGCTGCTGCCTGTCCTTTTATCCTTGATTTTTTTTTTTTTTTTATTTTTTTGGGAATCCAAACATAAATATAGATTTAGCTGCTTAAAAAAAAAAAAAAAAGGGATGTGATTCATGCAGAGCCCTTGGAAGTTTCAGCTGTTATTGATCTCCACAGATAATTTCTGCAAACAACATCTGCCTGCAGAACAAATTCCTCAAATTCCTCTCCAGCCATTCCACAGGATAATTACTTTTGTTTTGTCCAAAATAGGAAAGGGAAAGGGAAAAGGGGAAATGGGAAAGGAAAAGGGGAAATGGGAAAGGGAAAAGGGGAAATGGGAAAGGGGAAAGGAAAAGGGGAAATGGGAAAGGGAAAAGGGGAAATGGGAAAGGGAAAAGGGGAAAGGGAAAGGCAAAGAAAGAAGAAAAAGAAAAGGGAGAGGGAAAGAGAGGAAAGAGGAAGAAAGGGAAGAAAAGAACAAAAGAAAGGGAAGAAGGGGAGAAGGAGGGAAAGGAGGGAAAGAAGGAAAAGAGAAAGAAGGAAAGGGGGGAATGAAAGGAAAGAAAGAGGGGGAAAGGAAAAGGGGGAAAGAAAAGGGGGGAAAGAAAATAGGGGAAAGGAAAGAGGAATTGTTTCTTCCTCAAATGGGAATATTTCTTTCCCAAAATGAGAATAGTTTTTCCCCAAAATGGGAATAGGAGAAAGAGGAAAAGGGGAAAGAGGAAAAGGGGGAAAGAGAAGTAAAAGAAAGGGGAGAGGGGAAAGGAAAGGAAAGGAAAGGAAAGGAAAGGAAAGGAAAGGAAAGGAAAGGAAAGGAAAGGAAAGGAAAGGAAAGGAAAGGAAAGGAAAGGAAAGGAAAGGAAAGGAAGGGAAGGAAAGGATCAGGGAAGGAAAGGAAAGGAAAGGAAAGGAAAGAAGCAGGAAAGGAAAGGAAAGGAAAGGAAAGGAAAGGAAAGGAAAGGAAAGGAAAGGAAAGGAAAGGGAAGGAAAGGAAAGGAAAGGAAAGGAAAGGAAAGGAAAGGAAAGGAAGGGAAGGGAAAGGAAAGGAAAGGAAAGGAAAGGAAAGGAAAGGAAAGGAAAGGAAAGGAAAGGAAAGGAAAGGAAAGGAAAGGAAAGGGAAGGAAAGGAAAGGAAAGGAAAGGAAAGGAAAGGAAAGGAAAGGAAAGGAAAGGAAAGGAAAGGAAAGGAAAGGAAAGGAAAAGGAAAGGAAAGGAAAGGAAAGGAAAGGAAAGGAAAGGAAAGGAAAGGAAAGGAAAGGAAAGGAAAGGAAAGGAAAGGAAAGGAAAGGAAAGGAAAGGAAAGGAAAGGAAAGGAAAGGAAAGGAAAGGAAAGGAAAGGAAAGGAAAGGAAAGGAAAGGAAAGGAAAGGAAAGGAAAGGAAAGGAAAGGAAAGGAAAGGAAAGGAAAGGCAGCCCCACCTCAGAGGCCTCGATGGCCAGGTCCATCTCCTCGTCGCACACGTTGGACCAGAACTCGATGCCCTGCAGAGCCACCTCGTCTATGTCGCTTTTCATCGCCTCAATCGTGATCTGGGGGGTCCAAAACAACCCAAAATAAAGATATTTTAGGGATTTATCCTGAAATGAACCTAATTTATAAATTGGTATTTATTCTGTTGGTGTTTATGTTTATATTTCTTTAGTTTGGGATTTATGAACTGCCACGTTTCATCCCTCGTCTTTGTGAGACAAATTCAAAGATTATTATCAAAATTACTATAAAAGTAAATAGATTATTTATTTCTATATAAGTAATAGATTATTTCTTATTATTTATGTAAATAATAGATTACTTATTTTTATATATATAAATTACTGTGTCACTATTAAAATTACTATTAAAATTATTATTAAAATTACTATAAGAATTACTATTAAAATTACTATAAGAATTACAATGTTATAATTACTATAATAAATACAAATGAGGGGAAATCAGAGGAATTAACCTGAGAATTATAAATACAAATAATTAGGAGGAATATCAATGCAACCAAAGGGAAATCAGAGAAATAAATGTGAGAATTATAAATACAAATGGAGGAAAAATCAGAGAAATAAATTTCAACAAAAACATGGGAAAATCAGAAAAAAAAAAAAAAAAAAGAAATGAGGGGAAATCAGAGAAACAAAAGTGAGAATTATAAATCCTTAAAAATAGAAATAGAATTAAAGAACTCACAGCAAAGAGGGCAGGCCCCATGTAGGTCTCCATGTATTGATAATAAAGGGACATTATCTTCACCAGGTTCTGTAAGGCAGCCACTCGTACCTGCAGCAAAAAAAAAGTCAAATTTCACATTATTTCCTTCTTTTATCTATTTATATATTCCTAAATTTATGTATTTAGATTTTATATTTTATCTATTTATTTATTTATATTTTTGAAGTTTATTTATATTTTCATATTTCTATATATTTACATATTTTACATTTATATGTTTATATTTCAATATATTTATATAATTAAAAATTATATTTATATAAGCTTATGTATTTATGTATTTATATACTTATATATAAAATATATATTTACCATATATAAAATTATATATATTAATAATATAAATATTTTAATATATGATATTTATTTATATTTATATACTTATATATTTAAATTTACACACTTATATACTTATCTTTTTAATTTAAATATTTATGTATTTATTTCATATATTTATATTTTTATATAATTATATATTTAGATACTTATATTTTGTACACTTATATTTATCTATATATTCATATACTTATATTTTAAAGGTTTACTTATATATTTTTATATTTAAATATATTTACATATTTCACATTTATATATTTATATTTCAATATATTTATATTTCAACATATTTATATACTTATATATTTATATACTTACATATTTAAATTTCCATACTTATATACTTATCTTTTTTATTTAAATATTTATGTATTTATTTCATATATTTATACAATTATATATATTTTATACATTTATATTTTTATATTTGAAATGGACATCTTTCTATATTTTTATGTTTCTATTTTTATATTTATAGGGAATTTTGAATTCACTCACCCTTGTGTCTGGACACTGTGTGGCTTCACAGACTACTTGCATAATAAAGTGCCTTTCAGACTAAAAAAGAAAGAAAAGAAGATTAAAATGGGGTTAAAAAATAATTTAAAGTTTTCCCAGGAAGGGAGAATTTAGGATTGGAACAGCACTCCCTGCTCTATTTTCATTTTTTCCACAAAATGAGAATATTTTTGGGAAAAAATGGGAATAAAAAGGAATAAAAAGGGAATAAAAAGGGAACAAAAAGGGAATAAAAAGGGAATAAAAAGGGAATAAAAAGTCACTGCTCCCCTCCCTTGAAGATCCCCAAAATCCCCAATCCCAGCCCCAGGAGCTGAATCCCAGTCTCAGGTTTTTTTTTCAGGATTTCTCCATCAAAACTCAGCGTGGTGCATGAACCTCATCACTGACCATGGATTCAGTACCCCCAAAAAAACCCCAAATTCAGCATTTTGGGGGAATTTTGGGCAATTTTGGATTTTTTTTTCTTTCTCACCTCTTTGTCAAAGTTTGCTTTGGTGAATTCCAAAGAGTTGAGGAGAGCGTTGGTGGCCGCCAGCTTCACGTTGTTGCTGGGCTCCTCCTTTCTCATTCCCTGGATTATGGCAGTCAGGATTTCATTGGATTTGTCCTGGAGCTGCTCTGGATCCTGAGGAAAAAAAAATTTTAAAAATTTAATTTCCACCACTAGGATTGTAAAATTCTCCAGGAAATCAGGGAATCCGTAAGGATCGTAAAAAATCTCCTGGAAATGAGGAAATGCCAAAATCAAATTCAAAAAGTCAAAGCCAAGGAAGCCAAGCCAAAATCAATAAACCCAACTCAACAAACCCAAAATCAAAACAAAAATCAAACCCAAAGAACCCAACCCAAAACCCAAAATCAAACCAAAATCCAACCCAAAACCCAACCCAAACCCAAAATCAAACCAAAAGTCCAACCCAAAACCCAACCCTAAACCCAACCCTAAACCCAAAATCAAACCAAAACTCAAACCCAAAGAATCCAACCCAAAACCCAACTAACAAATCCAACCTAATCAAAACAAAATCCAACCCAAAGAGTCCAACCCTAAACCCAACCCAACAAACCCCAAATCCAAGCCAAAACCCAACCCAAAAAACCCCAAATCCAACCCAAAAGTCCAACCCAAAAAACCCAAAACCCAAAATCCAACCTAGAAAGTCCAACCCAAACAATCCAACCCAAAACCCAACCCAAACCCAAAATCAAACCAGAAGTCCAATCCAAAGAATCCAACCCTAAATCCAACTAACAAATCCAACCCAACCAATCCAAAATCCAACCCAAAGAGTCCAACCCTAAATCCAACCCAACAAACCCAAAATCAAACCAAAAGTCCAACCCAAGCAAAAACCAACAAACCCAACCCAACAAACCCAGCCCAAAATTTGACCAAAAAAGTCCAATCAGCCCTAAACTAAACAAACCCAAAATGAAAACAAAAGTCAAACCCAAAGAATCCAAGCCAAAACCAACAAACCCAACTCAACAAAACCAAAATTTAAGCTAAAACCCAACCCAAAAAACGCAGAATCAAACCAAAAGTCCAACCGAAAGAATCCAACCCAAAATCTGACCCAACAAACCCAAAATCCAACCCAAAAAATCTAACCCTAAACCCAAAACCCAACAAACCCAAAACCCAACAAACCCAAAACTCAACAAACCCAAAACCCAACAAACCCAAAACCCAACAAACCCAAAACCCAACAAACCCCAAATCCAAGCCAAAACCCAACCCAACAAACAAAACCCAACAAACCCAAAACCCAACAAACAAAACCCAACCCAAAAAGCTCCAAATCCAAGCCAAAACCCAACCCAACAAACAAAACCCAACAAACAAAACCCAACCCAAAAAACCCCAAATCCAAGCCAAAACCCAACCCAACAAACCAAACCCAACAAACCAAACCCAACAAACAAAACCCAACCCAAAAAACCCCAAATCCAAGCCAAAACCCAACCCAACAAACAAAACCCAACAAACAAAACCCAACCCAAAAAACCCCAAATCCAAGCCAAAACCCAACCCAACAAACCAAAACCCAACAAACAAAACCCAACTCAAAAAACCCCAAATCCAAGCCAAAACCCAACCCAACAAACAAAACCCAACAAACAAAACCCAACAAACAAAACCCAACCCAAAAAACCCCAAATCCAAGCCAAAACCCAACCCAACAAACCCAACCCAACCCATCCTGCGGCGCTCCGGCCGACGCCGAACCCCCGCGAGCTCTTCCCGCCCCGCCCCCGCTGCACTCACGATGTCCTGGCAGATGTAACCAATGGCCTCCAGCGTGGACTCCTTCATGTGCTCCGTGCTGTGCTGGTTGGTGACGTTGGCCACCAGCTGCGGGATCAGCTCCGGCCATTGGTTCATGGGGATCTCGGCGCAGGCGATGCCGGCCACGCACTGCGACGCCGAGCTGGGCCGGTACGTCTCGGTGCCCAGGGTCTGCAGCACCTGCCGTGGGCCAGAAACGGGGTCAGGGGCTGGGAAAAACATCCCTCCAGCCCAGGACATAAAACAGGGTCAGGAAGAACCATCCCTCCATCCCAAATCCTTCATCTTGGGCCATAAAATGGGGTCAGGAAGAACCATCCCTCCATCCTAAATCTTTCATCTTGGGATGTAAAATGGGGTCAGGAGGAACCATCCCTCCCATCCCAAATCCTTCATCTTGGGCCATAAAATGGGGTCAGGAAGAACCATCCCTCCATCCTAAATCTTTCATCTTGGGATGTAAAATGGGGTCAGGAAGAACCATCCCTCCATCCCAAATCCTTCATCTTGGGCCGTAAATGGGGTCAGGGGGTGGAAAAAACATCCTTCCATCCCAGGACATAAAACAGGGTGTGGAAGAACCATCCCTCCATCCCATATCCTTCATTTTGAGATGTAAAATGGGGTCAGGAAGAACCATCCCTCCATCCCAAATCCTTCATTTTGGGATGTAAAATGGAGTCCCCTCCATCCCAAATCCTTCATTTTGGGATGTAAAATGGGGTCAGGAAGAACATCCCTCCATCCTAAATCTTTCATCTTGGGATGTAAAATGGGGTCAGGGTCAGGAAGAACATCCCTCCATCCCAAATCCTTCATCTTGGGCCATAAAATGGGGTCAGGAAGAACATCCCTCCATCCTAAATCTTCCATCTTGGGATGTAAAATGGGGTCAGGGTCAGGAAGAACATCCCTCCATCCCAAATCCTTCATCTTTGGCCATAAAATGGGGTCAGGAAGAACCATCCCTCCATCCCAAATCTTTAATTTTGGGACATAAAATGGGATCAGGGTGTGGAAAAACCATCCCTCCATCCCAAATTCTTCACCTCATGCCATAAATCACAATGTGGTGGATTTTGAGAATTTTTGATTTTGAAAATTTGAGAATTTTTGAGAATCCCTCCCTGGTTTTTTTCAGCTTTTTCTGTTACACACCAAAAATTTTTCTTAACAAAATAGAGAAAAGTATTTTAATTTTTCCATCATTTGCAGTTATATATTAATAACACTTCCTTTTTTAAAAAAAGAGGGATGGATTTTAATTTTTCCATCAGTTGTAGTTATACACAAATAACACTTTCTTCCAAAAATGGAGGGATTTTAAATTTTCCATTATTTTTAGTTATGCACCAATAACTTTTTCTTAAAAATGAAGAGACATGGAATGAATTTTTTTCAGCATTCTCAGTTACACACCAATAAGTTTTTTGAAAATAAATAGTGAGAGTGAGATACTTTTATCATTTTCACTTAAACACCAATAATATTTTCTATAAAAACCAGAAGAAGGTATTTGTATTTTTCCCACATTTTTGGTTGCACACCAATAAAATTTTCTTTAAAAAACAAACAAACAAAAACAAAAACAAACAAACAAAAAAAGATTTTATGTATTTTTGATGTTGAAAAAAGCAAAAAATTGATTTTTGTGCAAGGACAGCTGCTGATCTCAATAAAAACCCAAATAAAAGATCAAATAATAAATAAATAAAGGAAATAAAGGATCAAAGGTGCTCCATCATCTTTCACCCAAATTTATTCTCTCTGATGTGGCTGCCCTTGGAATCCTGGAATTTCCAAGGTTGGATTTTAAGGAATGGAATTTAAGGTTCTCCCAACCCAAATAATTCTGGGATTATACACAGAGATTTTATTAACACACAAAAAAATAAATATAAAGCTCAGGCTGAGCTGGATCAATCACAGAGCACTGCACAAATCCCAGCATCATTTTATGCTCCCATCAGCCAAAAAAAAAAAAAAAAAAAAAAAAAAAGAGAAAACAAAACAAAAATCACTGAGCCACCACTTCTGTCCCTGCAGGCTCTGAACTCCCAATGGCACAGGGCAAAAAAGGATCCTGAGGAAAACACCCACATTTTATTCAAATTTTATCCAAATTTTCTATCTGGAATTTGCAATTTTTTTTCCCATTTTTCACTCTTAAATCTTGCTGGGCCTGGTTGTTGAGACTCAGAGGTGTTGATGGGGATTGGAGAGCACTTGGGGAAGCTCTTCCTCAGAAAAGAGAAGAAAAATCTTCTTTAAAAAGCATTTCCTGCAGAAAAAATCAACACCCAGCCCAGCTGCAGGGGAATCCTGGAGAGGTTTGGGTGGGAAGGGACCTGAAATCCCATCAGAGCTTCCATGGGAAAATTTCTTCCTTTCAGCTCATCTCAATCCATTCTCTCCCAGGTTCAAACCATCCTGCCCTGTCCTACTGCAGCTTTCCAGAAATCCTGGGATGTCCTGAGCTGCAAGGGACCCACAGGGATCATCCAGCCCAGCTCCCATCCCTGCAGGACACCCCAAAATCCCACCTGGGCATCCCTGGCAGCGCTGCCCCAACATTCCTGCAGCTCCCAGAGAGCCCAAAATTCCTCTGGAGAAAACCCCAAACCCCAACCCAACAAATCCAATCCTGGAGCTCTGAGAGTTTTGGGATCACAACCATTCCATGTGTGGCTGTTCCAGTGCCCAAAAACCCTCTGAAGGAAACCCCAAAATCCAACTCAAACTCCAACCCAAAAAAATCCATCTCAAACTCCTGGAGCTCCCAGAGTTTTTCCATCACAACAATTTCATGGGGAGCTGCTCCAGAGCTCAAAATTCCTCTGGAGAAAACCCCAAAACCCAACCCAACAAATCCAATCCTGGAGCTCTGAGAGTTTTTGGATCACAACCATTCCATGTGTGGCTGTTCCAGTGCCCAAAAACCCTCTGGAGGAAACCCCAAAACCCAACTCAAACTCCATCCCAAAAAAAATCCATCTCAAACTCCTGGAGCTCCCAGAGTTTTTCCATCACAACCATTGCATGGGGAGCTGCTCCAGTGCCCAAAAACCCAACTCAAAATCCAACCCCAAATTCCTGAAGCTCTGAGACCTTTTGGATCACAACCATTGCATGGGGAGCTGCTCCAGAGCTCAAAATTCCTCTGGAGAAAACCCCAAAACCCAACCCAATCCAATCCAAAACTCCTACAGCTCTGAGACTTTTTGGATCACAACCATTCCATGGAGGAGCTGCTCCAGAGTCCAAAAACCCTCTGGAGGAAACCCCAAAACCCAACTCAAAACCCATCCCAAAACTCCTGGAGTTCTGAGACTTTTTGGATCACAACCATTCCATGGAGGAGCTGCTCCAGTGCCCAAAAACCCTCTGGAGGAAACCCCAAAACCCATCCCAAAACTCCTGGAGCTCTGAGACTTTTTCCACCACAACCATTGCATGGGGAGCTGCTCCAGTGCCCAAAAACCCAACTCAAAACCCATCCCAAAACTCCTGGAGCTCTGAGACTTTTTGGATCACAACCATTCCATGTGTGGCTGCTCCAGTGCCCAAAAACCCAACTCAAAACCCATCCCAAAACTCCTGCAGCTCTGAGACTTTTTCAACCACAACCATCCCACGGACGAGCTGTCCCAACACTCAACCAACCCCAGGCAAAAAAACCTTCCTCCAAACCCACCCTGACCAAACCAACTCCATAAAGCAACTACACAAAAACCACCCAGCTACCAAACCACGCACGAGACTCCTCCCAAACTAGAAAAAAAAAAATGGGAAAAGGATTTAAAAAAGTGAAAACTTACAAAATTCTTGACCTCCCTGCGGGCGTTGGCGTCGATGGCGAGCCATCGCTGCTGGTACTGCGCCTTGATGTCGGGGTCCTTGGAGGTCAGAGAGTTCTTGATCTGCAGCCCCGCGGCCACTCGAGCCACCTGGCTGTTGCCAGGGTTTGCCAGCACTTTGGACAGTTCCACCAGGAATGTGGGCTGGGAAAAACAGCGGGGTCAGCCCCAAAACATCCCATAAACCTTCCCCACAAAGCCACCCCCCGGCCGGAGCTAACCCCAGATTAAGGGTTAAGCTCCTCACGAGAAGCGCCGGAAGCTCCGGTGGGATTTGGAAGCTCCGGTGGGATATTTTTTTTTTAAATTTATTATTATTTTTTTTAGAAGCTCAGTTGGCTTCTCTGCTTCTGAGAATTCTTTGAAATAAATGGATTTATGGGGTGAAAAATGTTATTTTTTTCTGTGGGAGTTCAGTGTGGAAAGGAGGATGTTCCTGCTGCTTGTTTTGGGGATTTCATGTCTGAATTGGGATTGGTGAAATCTGGAAGTTCTGATCTCTCTGCTGATCAAAATGATGATTAACCCTCCAAAATCAACATCAACCCCTCAAAATCATCATTGATTAACCCCTCTAAATGATAAACCCCTCAAAATGATGCCTAATCCTCCAAAATCATCATAAACCCCTCAAAATCATTAAAAAAACCTCAAAATCATAAAAAACCCCTTAAAATCATATTAAACCCCCTCAAAATTATGATAAACTTTTCCCTGCTTCTGAGAATTCTTTTAAATAAATGGATTTATGGGGTAAAATTTTTTTTTTTCTGTGGGAGTTCAGTGTGGAAAGGAGGATGTTGCTGCTGGTTGTTTTGGGGATTGGGATTGGTGAAATCTGGAAGCTCTGATTTGTGATGTTCTGAACTCTCAGCTGATCAAAATGATCATTTAACCTTCCAAAATCATCATAAACTCCTCAAAATGATGATTAACCCCTCAAAATTATAAAACCCTCAAAATGATTATAAATCACTCAAAATTAGGATTAAGCCCCCTCAAAATCATGATAAGCCCCTCAAAATGATGATAAACCTTTCAAAATGATGATAAGCCCTGCCCAAAAATCATGATTAAGCCCTCAAAATCATGATAAACCCCTCAAAACCATAATTAACCACTCAAAATCATAATTAACCCCCCAAAATTATGATTAACCCACCCAAAATCATGCTAAACCCCTCAAAATGATTATATACCTTCCCCAAAATCATTATTAACCCATCAAAATAATGATAAACCCCTCCCAAAAATCATAATTAAACCCTAAAGATCATAATGAATCTCTCAAAATCATGATAAACTTTTCAAAAAGATGATTAACCTCCCAAAATGATGATAAACTCCCCAGAATAACACCAAACTCCCTGGCATTGCTGCCACTTCCTTTCCCAAAACCTTCCCTTTTTAAACCTTTTATTCTTTGAAACCTTTTCTTCATTTCTTCACATTTCAGATTTTTCCCTGAAGTCAAATCTCAACAGAAGTTTTATTTTTCCTGAAGGTTTTTCCTCAAAACCTTTTCTGCCTGCTCAGAAAACCCTTCCTAGGAAACAGTGGGAGTAAATGTTTCACTTCCCTTTTTACACCAAGCAGAAATGTGATTTTCCTAAAAATCTTCAACTTTTCTACAACAAACCCATTTCTAGAATCTCTTAAGAAATCTTTATAAAAATCTCCTTAATCCTAAAGATTTTGGGGCAGTAAAAACTCATTTTTAAAATTAACCCAACATTCAGAAGTTCAACAAACAACTCCAGTGCCTTGGACTCCACGTTTTTAATGCTCAAAACAAATTTCTGACATAAAATCCATTTTAGTTGTTGAATCCACAACTTTTCAATGTTTAAACTGCAGAATTTGGGGTCAAAAAACAGGGGAAAACTTAAAGGGATGGGTGTAAGACTTTAGAAATATTCTCAATTTAATGCAGTAGAATAAATGCTACAAATAGATCCCACTAAAAAAAAATTCAAATCAGATTTTAAACTGATTTTATTATGAGTGAGGAACCAGCTAGAATTAACTCACAGGACAACCCAGAGGTGTTGCTGCCACCTTGGACAAGAAAACTCCTGAAATTCACAGGTGGAGAAGCACCCTTGGGGTTCTCACTCATAAGTTAGCAGGAAAATTTGTCATTTCTTCAGTTTTTTGGGGTAGATTATGCTAAAAAAAAATGAGCATCATCACATGAAACCTCCCAGAATGGCTCCCACCTGCTGAGGTGTCAGTGAGCTGCTCAGGTAGAAAGGTAGAAATTAGCAGAAAGGGAGAAATTAGCAAAAAAAAGGAGAAATTAGGGATGGAGAAGAGGATGAGGAAGAGCAGGAGGCTCCATCAGGGAACTGGGAGATGCTCCCTGGGGTTTTTCTGCTCCTTTTCTCTCCTGGGAAAGGCTCTTCCCACCCATCCTGTGGCTTGAATTCCTCATCCTCATCCCCATCCTCATCCTCATCCTCCTCTTCCTCCAGGACTCAGCTCCCTCCCAGCCTGGACCTTTCCATGTCCCCATCCCACACAAATCCTCTGTCCCAGCCCAAGCTCTGCTCTCATCCTCTGACAGAGCAAAGTAAAAATGAAAGCTTGGAGTAAATCCCTCGAGGCAAAGAAGAGAAATGAAACTTTGGAAAATGAAAATCCACATCTCTCCCCCAGCTCTTCCCAACACCTGGAAATCAGGACCATGAGCAGCTCCTGCTCATCACCCCAAAATCCCTGACACCACACAACCCTGCAGGGCTCAGCTGGGGGGTCCTGAGGCTGCACCAGCACCAACCCAGTGGATTTTTTCCCTCAAAATTGAGGTTCAGCACAAAGGCTGCATCAATCCTCACACCCCTCCCAAGAGCAGCAGGAACACAGAACCCCTGTGGCTTTCCCAGCTCACACAGGCCTGGGAGGGGATTGATGTTGGGTGACATTTTTGGGGTGATAACAGGGCTGGGACAGGGACAGCACCCCGAGTGCTCCCCATGCCTGCAGCCAGAGCTGCAGCCCCACGCCTTGACTAAGCAAAAACCTTTCTCAAGCATCACCAGCATCAAATCCCCCGCTCCAGCACAGTGACTACACCCGGGAGTTTGGGGTTTTTTTTCCCTCCTTTCTTTGTTTTTTTCAGATTTCTTTATCTCCTCGCATTTAAGGTCACCGAGGGTGCAACTCCCCTGCCCAGCCGAGCCTCCCTCCCCCACCGGGCGCCCCTGAGCTCCTCCCCAGGCTCCCGGAGCTCCGGTCCCGCCCGGCCGGGGGTCTCGAGGGGATGCAGTGATCCCGGGGATCCCGGCAGCAGGACCGGACAGGGGCCCCGAGGGCAGCAGGGCTGGGCAGGGATCCCACGGGCAGAAGCACCGGACACCAGAACCGGGCGGCAGAACCGGGCAGGGATCCCTCAGAAAGAGCCCCGTAGGACCGGGGACAGAACCGGCCGGGGGTCCCGCGGACACTGGGAGTGGAGGGTGGGAGCGGCCAGCCGGACTGGGCGGGGGTGCAGCGGGCACCGGGGCCCAGCAGGGATCCCGCGGGCGGCGGGAGCGGCCGGCGGGGCCGGTGTGGGGTCCCCGAGGGCAGCCGGGCTTTAGGACCGGGCGGCGCCCGGGGCCGCGATGGCCGCTGTGGCCGCACATGGCCCGCGGCCGCTCCGCACCGGCCCCGCCCCCGGGCCGGCGCCGCGCGCTGATTGGCTGCCGGGCCCGCAGCGCGCGCTGTGATTGGCCCGCGCGGCCGCCGGGCGCGGGCAGGGGCGGCAGCGGCCATGGCGGCCGGGCCGGGCCGGGCCGGGCCGAGCCGGGCGGGGCGGGGGCCGCGGAGCGCTCGGGGCAGGCAGCGCCGGCCCTGCCGCCCCGGCGCCACCCCGAGCGCTCACCAGGTTCTCGATGGCCGCCTGCTCCAGGAACTTCTGCGCCGCCTCGAGCTCCGAGCAGTCTGCGGAGGGGGAAACCGGCGTCAGGCGCGGCCCAACCGCCCGGGCCCTCAGGCTCCGAGCGCGCTCCTCACCGTGCCCGGGAGCCTCCCCGCAGCCACGGTTCCCGCCTGCCCCACGGCCTCTCCCGTCGCCCACGCCCTCCCCGGGGCTGCGGGCGCCGCCTCGGCCGCCCCGCGGGTTGCGCGGCCCCCGCCCCGCCCGGCCCCGCCGGGCCTTGCCCGCCTCGGTGCCCTCAGCCCTCAGCCCGCGCCCTACCCGGCGAGACCGTCTTCTCTAGGATGGTGATGAGCTCCATGGCGGCGGCGTGGCGGCTCCGGCGCCGGCGGGAGGAGGAGGAGGAGGAGGGGAAGGGGAGGGGGGGAAGCGGGGCGGGCCGGAGGAGGGGAGGGAGGGGAAGGGCGGAAAGCCGGGGCCTGCCCCGCAGAGGCGGCGGGCGGAGGCCGGGGCGGGGGTGGCTGTGACTCCCGGTGCGGCTTCGGGGCGGTGGCGGGAGATTATTGAAAAAAAAAAAAAAAAAGAAGAAGAAGGAAAAAAAAAAAAAAAAAAAAAAAAAGAAGGGGCCGCGCGAGCGGGGAGGCGGCGGCGCGCGCGCGCACCGGGCGGCGGAGGGATACGCCAGGAGGCCCCGCGCGCGCCCCCCGCGCCCGCCGCGCTGATTGGCCGGCGGGGCCCCCGGGCGGCGCGCGCCGCTTCCCATTGGGTGTCCGTGTGTCCTGCAGAGTCGCTCTGGGACGGGCATCCCGCAAGAACCGCATCCCGGTTCGGTCAGCACCGGATACCGGGGCGCGGATTGAAGCGCTCCCCGAGGAGCCAGAACCCGCCCTGCACCGGCCCCGGTGTCCCCCGAGTGTCCCCGCACCGGCCCCGGTGTCCCCGCACCGGCTCCGCTCCCTCCCCATCCCGCCGTGTCCCCAAGCCGGGGTGACACCAGGTTGGCCCCGCATCTTTGGGATGCGGGAATGGGAAGGAGAAGAGGGAGAACGGGCTGGCCGGAGAACGGCAGGACAAACCGCGGGTGCCCAATTAACGGGAGTGGCAATTAGTGACACACAGCAAACACAAGCGGCAATTAGCGGGACACAGCCCCGGGCCGGAGGCACCGGGAAGGGCCGCGATGAGCGCCCGGGGCGGGGCAGCGCCCTTGGATCATCCCGAGCGTTCCGGGATCCCGGGAAAGGGACGGGATCCAGCCACGGGACCCGCTGGAATGCGGGGGAAGGAGAGAAGGGAGAGCCCGGCGGGGAGAGGGCGGGGTTGGAAGGAAGGAATTCCTCCTCCTTGGATTGGAATTTTGGGCGCTGGAACAGCCGCACGTGGAACGGTCCTGATCCCAAAGCTGCCAGAGCTGCAGGAGTTTGGGGTTGGATTTGTTGGGTTGGGTTTTGGGGTTTTCTTCAGGGGGATTTGGGCACTGGAGCAGCTCCCCGTGGAATGGTTGTGATCCCAAAACTCTCAGAGCTGCAGGAGTTTTGGGATGGATATTTTGGGTTGGATTTTGGGGTTTCTCCCAGAGGAATTTTGGGCACTGGGACAGCTCCCCATGGAAAGGTCGTTATCGCAAACCTCTGGGAGCTCCAGGATTTTGGGGTTGGATTTGTTGAGTTGGATATTGAGTTGAGTTTTTTTGGGTTGGAGTTTGAGTTGGGTTTTGGGGTTTCCCCCAGAGGGTTTTTGGGCACTGGAGCAGCCACACATGGAATGGTTGTGATCCCAAAACTCTCAGAGCTCCAGGATTGGATTTGTTGGGTTGGGGTTTGGGGTTTCCTCCAGAGGAATTTTGGGCTCTGGAGCAGCTCCCCATTAAAAGTTGCTGATCCCAAACCTCTGGGAGCTGCAGGAATGTTGGGGCAGCGCTGCCAGGGATGCCCAGGTGGGATTTTGGGGTGTCCTGCAGGGATGGGAGCTGGGCTGGATGATCCCTGTGGGTCCCTTGCAGCTCAGGACATCCCAGGATTTCTGGAAAGCTGCAGTAGGACAGGGCAGGATGGTTTGAACCTGGGAGAGAATGGATTGAGATGAGCTGAAAGGAAGAAATTTTTCCATGGAAGCTCTAAAATCGCTGCAGGGATTTCCCAGAGCAGCTGTGGCTGCCCCTGGATCCCTCCTGGGAGTGTCCCGGACCAAAATGAAGAATTAAAAAGTCCCAAAAGTTCCTGCCCATGGCACTGATGGGATTTAAGGTCCCATCCCACCCAAACCTCTCCAGGATTCCGGGAAAACCCTGGAATGAGAAACCCCTGGGAGCAGCTGGCCTCGATATTCCCATTCCAGCTGCCAACATCTGCCTTCCTCCGGGGGTTCGAGGAGATCCCGGGGCGTGCAGAGGAGGAGCAGCAGCTCCCAGCGTTTCCTCCGGCGGGGCTGAATTCCAGGAGAATTCCCGGCTGGATCCAGGAGGAAAAACTGCCCCGACAGGTCCCGGGTGCCTCCCCAGGAGCTGCAGCCGTTCCCTGGGGGAATTCTCATGGAGCAGAGCTCGTGCTGGCCCCGAGGGGGGATTTTATTCATTGCTGGGGAAATGGGAATGCCCAGGGCTCCAGGGAATATCCGGCATTCCCTAAAAAAATCTGGGTTATAGGGAATATCCAGCATTCCCTAAAAAATCAGTTACAGAGAACATTCATCATTCCCTAAAAAGTCAGTTACAGGGAATATTCAGCGTTCCCTAAAAATCAGTTCCAGGGAATATTCAGCATTCCCTAAAAAATCAATTACAGGGAATATCCAGCATTCCCTAAAAAGTCAGTTACAGGGAATATTCAGCGTTCCCTAAAAAATCTGGGTTATGGAGATGTTCATCATTCCCTAAAAAATCAGTTACAGGGAATATTCAGCATTCTGTAATAAAACCGGGTTATGGGGATGTCCAGCATTCCCTAAAAAATCAGTTCCAGGGAATATCCATCATTCCCTAAAAAATTAGTGTTACAGGGAATATTCAGTATTCATTAAAAATTCCGGATTACAGAGAATATTCATCATTCCCTAAAAAATCAGTTATAGGGAATATTCATTATTCCCTAAAAAATCAGTTACAGGGAATATTCAGCATTCCATAAAAATTCTGGATTACAGGGATGTCCATCATTCCTCAAAATAATCCAGGTTACAGGGAATATTCAGAATTCCCTAAAAAATCTGGGTTATAAGGAATGTCTATCATTCCCTAAAAATTCCAGGTTACAGGGAATATCCAGCATTCTCCCCAAAAATCCACGTTACAAGGAGTGTCATAATTCCTCAAAATAATCTGGTTTACAGGGAATATTCAGCAATATTCACCCTGGGGGCCCCAGGGACACTCCCAGCCACAATTCCTTGGTTAATTATCACAATTCCCTGGTTAATTATCACAATTCCCTCATTAATCACCCCCTGAGCCCCATCTCAGCTCTCTCCTCACCCCAAAATTTCTTCTGTCTTTGTCTTCCCCTTTTCCCCAGCATCACTTTGCCTCCAGTAATAAAAATAAATAAAAATAAAAATAAATAAACATTTTTTAGGAAAGGACAAATCCCAAAGTTCATTTATTTGGGAATTAAACTCCTCTCAGTCCCAGCCCTTTCCTCACCCCCTGAACCTCATTTCAGCCCTTTCCTCACCCCAAAATCTCCTCTCTCCTCATCCTCCCTTTTTTTCCCCAGCATCACTTTGCCTCCAGCAATAAAAATAAAGATAAATAATAAAAATTAAAATAAAAATAAAGATAAATAACAAAAATAAATTAAAAAAAATAATTAAAAACCCCTATTTTCTAGGAAAGGAAAAATCCCAAAATTCCTTTAATTGGCAATTAAATTCCTCCCCTTTTCCCCGGCATCACTTTGCCTCCAGCAATAAAAATAAAGATAAATAACAAAAATAAAAATAAAAAGAATAAAGATTTTCTAGGAAAGGAAAAATCCCAAAATTCCTTTAATTAGCAATTAAATTCCTCCCCTTTTCCCCAGCATCACTTTGCCTCCAGCAATAAAAATAAAGATAAATAACAAAAATAAAAATAAAAATAAAAATAAAAATAAAAATAAAAATAAAAATAAAAATAATAAAGATTTTCTAGGAAAGGAAAAATCCCAAAATTCCTTTAATTAGCAATTAAATTCCTCCCCTTTTCCCCAGCATCACTTTGCCTCCAGCAATAAAAATAAAGATTTTTCCATGGAAAAAACAAACCCCAAATTTCCTTTTTTTGGGAACTGAGCTGCTCTGGGCCCAGCCAGGCCGTTTTGGGGTTGTGGTTTCTGTCCCTCCCCAGCCCCAGCCCCGCCCCCCCCGGGGTTATTTTATTTTATTTTATTTTATTTTATTTTCATTTTGTTTGTGTGCAGGGAGCAGAAGGGAAAGGCTTAGCCTGGCCCTGCTGACAGCAGGGAAATGCAGAATTCCCAGCCCAGGCACAATTCCCAGCTCCAGTAAAAACAGCTCAGAGCCTCCAAATAAATCCCCATTTTTGGGGTGGTTTCCCCACCCTGGAAATGATTCCACAACGTTGTTTTGTCAGTTTTGTGCTGGGCACAAAATAAATATAAATATAAATATAAATATAAATATAAATATAAATATAAATATAAATATAAATATAAATATAAATATAAATATAAATATAAATATAAATATAAATATAAATATAGATATTTTTGATTGATTTTTTTTTAATTTCCTTTCAGTGCTGGGCAGCTCTGGGGTGTCTGAGGGTGGTTTTTATTCAGATTAAACAGGTTCTGCTCAGGCTCTGGAGGGTCCTGGAAGGGACACCTGGGCCCTGCTGTCCCCTCACGACTTTGGGTCCTTTCAGCTCCAAATAACCCCAATTTTAGGTCCCTTTAGCCTCCAAATAAACCCGAATTTTGGGTCTTTTCAGGCTCTAAATTAAACCAAATTTTGGGTTCTTTCAGCATCCAAACAAATTCAGCTTTGGGTCCTTTCAGGTTCTAAATTAAACACAGGTTTGGGTCCTTTCAGCTTTTAAATAACCCAGTTTTGGGCCTCTAAATTAAAGCCAACTTTGGGTCTAGAAGGGCTCCAAACAAACCCAGATTTGGGTCTTTCAAGGCTCTAAATAAACCAAATTTTGGGTCCTTTCAGCCTCCAAATAAGCCCAGTTTTGGGTCCCTTTAACCTCCAAACAAACCCAGATTTGGGTCTTTCAAGGCTCCAAATAAACCCAATTTTGGGTCCTTTTGGGCTCTAAATAAACCCAATTTTGGGTCCCTTTAACCTCCAAACAAACCCAGCTTTGAGTCCTTACAACATCCAAATAAACCTAGATTTGGGTCCTTTCAGGCTTCAAATAAACCCAAATTTTGGGTCCTTTCAGGCTCTAAATAACCCCAAATTTAGCTCCTTTCAGCCTTTAAACAGAACACAAGGTGAGGACATGAATTTCACATTGACATTTTTATTAACGCCAACTGTTTTAAATCTTTTTTTTTTTTATTTTGTACTCTTTTTTTGTTGATTTTTTTTTATTTTTAAATTTTTTTTGTGGGTGTTTTTTTTTCTTTTTTTTGGTAACCCTTTTTTTCTTTTTTAAACAATACCACAAAAATGTCTCAAGAGGGGGAAGCAATCTGACAAAGTTATATCTGATGACCTTCCAAAAAAAAAAAAAAAAATTTAACAGTTAAAGCCACAGCAAATACAAATCCCTGTTAAAATAAGGAAAAAAAAAAAAAAGGGAGGAGGAAAAATTAAAAAAAAAAAAAAAAAAGCTGGAATTTTGTGAATTAGAGGGTGGCTGGTTAGTAGGAGCTGCTTTGGGAGGGGATGATGGCACATCTTCATCATCATCATCATCATCAGCACTGATTTAAGGCTCCTGAATCCCAAATTTTCCATGGAAATCAGGGAGGAGGGAGGGCAGGGCAGGAACAGCAGCAGCAGGAGCAGCCCCCAATCCCCTGCACGGGGAGGAGGGGCCAGGAGGGAAATTGGGAAATCAAAAAAAAAATCCAAATTAGGGAAAAAAAAAAAAAAAAATCCAAACTGCAACCTGGGTGGTTTTGTGTGGCTGTGAGAGTTTTCTTTACAATCCACAAAGGACATCAGTGAGAGGGGAGGGGAGACCCAAAAAAAACCAGAATTGGGGGTTTTGGGGTTTTTTTTTGGGTGGGATTTTAATTTTTAATTTTTTTTTTTCTGAGAGGGAACACAGGGAAAAGGGGGAACCCAAGAGAACAGAACTGTGGGGTTTTGGTTTTGTTTTTTTGTTTTTTTGATGGGGTTTTAAATTTTTTAATTTTTTTTTTTTTTTTTTGAGAGATAACACAAAAGGAAAAGAGGGAACCCGAAAGAACAGAACTGAGGGGTTTGGGTTTTTTGGGTTTTTTTGGTGAGATTTTTAATTTTTATAATTTTTTTTTTTTTTTTTTTTGCTGAGAGGTAACACAAAGGGACAAGGGGGAGCCCTGCTATCCTTGAGGTGGGGAGGGGTTCAGGGACATCTCCCCAAAATCAAAATTTCCAACCACACCTGCCTGGCCCAGGGACTGTTCCACAAAACTGAGGCCCCACTCCTGCCTCAGGCTGACCTAAAAACCCCTGATTTCCTCTTTTTTTGGGGGGAAAAAGGTGTAAAAACCAGAACATCTGTCAATAAGTGTCAGGAAAGGGAGGGGGTGTTAAATATTTTAACCACTGACAAGGCTTGAGGAAGTTTCACAGTTTTGTTATGCTCTATTTTATTACTATCATATTTACAGATTTTTATCTCTCCTTTTTTTTTTTTTTTTTGTATTTTTGTTTGTGTTTTTTTTTTCTCTCTCTCTCTCTTTTCTTTCTGCAGAATCGCTGATAAATTTGTTGTTGCTGTTGTTGTTTATTCCAGAACAGAATTTTCCCAAATTCTTGGAGTGTGAGCAGGAACCGGTTAAACTCTACATTCACGGTCCAATCCCCATGGGGCTGAGGAGGAGGAGGAGGGGAGAAAGGAGGAAATAAACAAAAATAAAACAACAAAAAAGGGGAAAAAACAACAAAAAAGAAGGAAAAAAAGCCCAAAAAAATGGGGAAAAAAAAAGAAAAAAAAAAAAAAAAGGGAAAGAAAAACAAAACAAAACAAAAAAAAAAAAAAAAAAAAAAAAAGGGGAAAATAAAGAGGAAAAAAAAAAAAACCAAAAGAAAGGGGGAAAACAAAAAAAAAAAAAGGGGAAAAAAAAAAAAAAAAAAAGGGAAACAAATAAAAAAAAGGGGAAAAAACAAAAAAGGAAAAAAGGGGAAAAGCAAAAAAAAAAAGGGGGAAAACAAAATAATGAAGGGAAATGAAAAAAAAATACGGGGTATAACCAAAAAAGAGGGGGAAAAAAAAAAAAAAGGGGGAAGTAACCAAAAGAGCGGAAAAAAAGGGGGAAAATAAAAAAAAAAGGGGAAAAAAGGGGAAAAAAAAGAGGGGAAAAATAAAAAAGGGGAAAAAAAGGGGAAAAAAGGGGAAAAATAAAAAATGAGGGAAAAAGAGGGAAAAAAAAAGAGGGCAAAATAAAAAAAAAAGGGAGAAAATAAAAAAAAAAGAGGGGGAAAAAGAGGGGAAAAATAAAGAGGGGAAAAATTAAAAAAAAAAAGGGGAAAAAATAAAAAAAAAAGGGAAAAAAGAGGGGAAAAAAAGGAAAAAAAAAAAAAAAAAAAGGAAAAAAAAGAGGAAAAAAAAGATGGGGTAAAATAAAAAAAAAGGAAGAAAAATAAAAAAGAGGGGAAAAAATAAAAAAAAAAAAAAAAAGAGGGTAAAAAAAAGATGGGGTAAAATAAAAAAAAGAGGAAGAAAAATAAAAAAAGAGGGGAAAAAATAAAAAAAAACAGGGTGAAAAAGCAATGTAAGAAGGGGGGATGCCCCAGGTGAGGTGTCAGGCTGTGGGGGGGCTCCTCCCGCCCGGCTCTGCGGCCCCTCGGTCACTGCGCGCGGCCCCGGCGCTGCTGCAGGAAGTGCTCGATGCTGTCGGCGTCGCGCCGCAGCCACGCCGCGTTCAGCAGGATGTTCTCGCAGCACTGCTGCACCGTGCGCCCGGCCGACGGCGCCCGGGTGGCTCTCGCGCCTGCGGGGACACGGACACGGCGTGGGGACACGGACGCGGCGTGGGGACACGGACGCGGCGCGGGGACACGGCCGCGGCGTGGGGACACGGACACGGCGTGGGGACACGGACACGGCGTGGGGACACGGACGCGGCGTGGGGACACGGACACGGCGTGGGGACGGGAATGCTCAGCACTGGACACGTCTGAGCCCTTGGGTTGCAATACAGGGTGTGCCAGGAATGTGAATTCTATCAGCAGCTGTTAAACCAGCTGGGGCACTGACCCTTATCTCTGTGGGGGATATCTCCTGTTAATGGGTCACCTTTAAACCAGGTGTGGCAATGACCCTTATCTCTGTGGGGGATATCTCCTGTTAATGGGTCACCATTAAACCAGCTGGGGCAGTGACCCTTATCTCTGTTGGAGATATCTCCTGTTAATGGGTCACCATTAAACCAGGTGGGGCAGTGACCCTTATCTCTGTGGGAGATATCTCCTGTTAATGGGTCACCATTAAACCAGGTGGGGCAGTGACCCTTATCTCTGTTGGAGATATCTCCTGTTAATGGGTCACCATTAAACCAGGTGTGGCAATGACCCTTATCTCTGTGGGAGATATCTCCTGTTAATGGGTCACCTTTAACCCAGGTGTGGCAATCATCTTTATCATTTCCACAATCCATCTTTTATCCAGGAGGTATCTTCTATTAATGGGTCACCTTAAAAACCAGGTGTGACAGTGACCCTTATCTCTGCGTGAGGCATCTCCTGCTAATGGGAATCTTTAAAACCAGGTGGGGCAGTCATCTTTACCACAATCCATCTTTTATTCAGGAGATATCTCCTGCTAATGGGCCAGGTGTTAAACCAGGTGTGGCAGTGACCCTTATCTCCATGGCACACATTATCTGCTAATTTGCCATTTTTAAAACCATCTGTGGAAATCATCTTTATATTTTCCACAGCCCATCTTTTATCCAGGAGATATCTCCTGTTAATGGGCCATATGTTAAAAACCAGGTGGAGCAGTGATCCTTATCTTTTCCACATTCCATTCTCTCTGACACAGAGAATTCTTCACTAAAAGCTCTGGAATTCTCTTGGAAAAGAGCTGGGATTTAATTAGAGGTGGTTTTCCCACCTAACTGATCTCAATAATTAAAAAAAGAAAAAAATTCTAATGCAAAATTTCTCTGTAAAATCATTTCTGCAATGAAATCTGTACTAAGAAGTGACTAAGTAATAAAAACGACAGAGTCTGCTCAGGGCTCAGTTGAACTTTGGAATAAAAATTCCTTCTGAGTGTTTTCCTGACAGGAAAGTGCTAATTAACAAATTAACAGCTCTACTTCAAAGTTTCTTTTTCCAGGATTTCAAGTTTCTTTTTCTTGGAAAAAATGTGGGGAAATAATAAATAATGAACCCTACACCCACTGTCAGAGCTCTACCAATGATGGAAGTTGGAATAATGATGAACATTTAAAAGTTTTTCTCCTTGGAGAGGCTCAAAGCTGCTGCCAAACTCTGCTGGATTTTATCAAAGTTGAAATGAAATCAGTGGAAATTCCAAATTACTTCCAAAATGCTGATGAATAAATGAAAGGGGCAGTTTGGGGACAAAACAACAAAATCCACCAGGATTTGACTCTTCCAGCCCAAGTTTATCAGTGACTAGTTAATAATTAATTAACCTTTAATTAAATCTTCTTACCTTCACTTCTGCAGCCATTTTATCATTTGCAAATCCATCCACTGTGAGCTGAAGGGGAGGGGAAAAAAAACGAAAAATTAAAAGTGAAATTCAAAATTTCCAACCCTGGCTGTCAGGGATGGGCTTTTCCTCAGGGCCCTTGATTACCTTAATTAATCTGGATATTAAAAATCCACCTTGGTATCGATTATAAAGCTCCTCCCAGTTGTCCCTGACGAATTTCCAAGCAGCTTTCCTGCCCTGTTTGCTGCCTCCAGCCACTCCTCCAATCACTGACACCGTGTCCTGGGGACGTACCTCTTCCTGGGGAGGGAAAAATGATCCAAATTCCACATTTTCCCAACAATTCCAGCACCCTGGGTTTAGATTTTAGGTATTTCTACACCCAATCTGTCAATTAAAGCATTTTTTTTTTTACACCCAGAAATTTAATGTACAGCTCAAAGATGGAAGGAAAAGTAAAACTCTGAGTTATCCTCAGGTTATACTCACCAAAAAAAAAAAAAATTAAATTTGGAACCAATTCCTTCAGTTTTTTATTGATTTAGATCCAGCCCACTCAGATTTGTGTTAATTTGGAAGCAAATCTCTCAGATATTTGTTAATTTGGAACCAAATCTCTCAGATTTTTGTTAATTTGGAACCAACTCAGATTTTTGTTAATCTGGGTCCATCTCACTTAAATTTTCATTAATTTGGAACCCAATCTCTCAGATTTTTGGTAATTTGAACCAAATCTCTCAGATTTTTGGTAATTTGAACCAAATCTCTCAGATTTGTGTTAATCTGGAAGAAATTCCCTCAAATTTTTGTTAATCTGCAACCAACTCTCAGATTTTTCTTCATTTGGACCCGGCTCACTCAAGATTTCTCTTAATTTGGAACCATCTCTGTCAAAATTTTCTTAATTTGAACCCATCTCAATTTTTCTTTATTTAGAACCAGCTCACTCAAATTTTTCTGAATTTAAATGCAGCTCACTCAAGAGTTTTATTAATTTGGAACATCTCAGTCAAATTTTTTTTAATTTGGAACCAGCTCATTTTTTTCTGAATTTGGAACCAAATCTCTCAGATTTTTCTTAATTTGGAACCATCTTGGCCAAATTTTTCTGAATTTGGAACCAATTTACTCAGATTTTTCTGAATTTGGACCCATCTCACCCAAATTTCTCTTAATTTGACCCCATCTCACTCAGACTTTTCTTCACTCAGCCCCACCTCTCCAAGACTTTTCTCCATTTGGAATCCCCCAAAATCTGAAGCCGACACAACCCAAACCTGACTCAAGAAAAGAATTCCTGCAGTCTCTGCCCATCCCCCAGAGCTCTTCCAGGGCAAATATCCCGAATTTCCCAGGAATATCCTGAATTTCCCAGGAATTTGAACTCACTGAAAGTGCAAAGGTGAGAACTTTTTGGATCAGCTCGGGCTGGCCGATGGCTCCGAGCACGCGCTCGATGCGGTTCTTCTCCTCCTGCATGTCAGCCTGCTTGTGCAGCTGCAGGGAAACAACCCAAATCTTCATTAATTAATGATCATTCCACACCTAATGAGCCCCCTGGGTGTGTCAGAGCTGCTAATTAATAATCAAATCTAATCAGGAATTAATTGGCCTCAATGGTGGCTCCGTTAATCCCAGCATGGGCTCATCCCGAGGAATGGCATCGGGAATAAATAATTAAAATATCAATATCAAATTATCAACATTAAACTATCAATATTAAATTATAAATATTAAATTATCAGTATTAAAATATCAATATTAAGTTAGTAATATTAATATTGTATTATTAATATTGAAGTATGGGTATTAATATTAAACTGATTTTCAAAAGTTTATAGAAAGATCAAGCAGGACAGGGAGAAATTTTCAGAGGAATTTCACACCAAACTCAGGATTGGAACTGGCTGTGGATAAATCCCACCATCTCATCCCTGAAATAAACTGATTTTATAGAAAGATGAAGCAGGACAGGGAGAAATTCCCAAGAGAATTTCACACCACAAGCTGGAATTGGGGCTGGCTGTGGACAAATCCCACAAATTATTCCTCACCCCAGGAATAAACTGATTTTCAAAAGTTTATAGAAAGGTCAAGCAGGACAGGGAGAAATCCCAAGGGAATTTCACATCATGACCCAGGAGGATTTGGAGCTGGCTGTGGGTAAATCCCAGCCCAGAGGGATTTTTAGGGGGAAATGTGAGATTTTGGAGAGTGAGCACCCACCTTGAGCATGGTGTCCAGAGTGGAGCTGTCCCCGTGCTTCAGCACAGTCACATAGACCTGGGAGAAAACCAGGAATGAATTCCAAAATAAAAATTATCACAACTTTGGGAAATACAGCAATTTGTACAGAATTGCTTTGGAATTTTCTGCCTGAAAATGCACTGATTTTTTTTTTTGTTTGATTTCTGATTCAGTTTTTCTATGACAGCTTTCTAAACATGATAAAGAAAAATTTTTTGTATTCCAATAAAATGAATCTGAAAGCACCAGCACTGCTCCATCCTGAATTTTAACTTTTTACAGCAGGATGCTTCAACTCAATTTCAGGAGAATTTTGGCAATTCCAAAAGTGGAAAAAAAACCCCAGGATGACTTTCCCCATAGCTGGACTGGTCTCATCTCCCACCCTGCTTCCCCCTCCTTCCCTACCCTTTGGAATACACCTTTGGAATACACCTGTGTGTTGGGTTGATGTGGCCAGAAATGTGAATTCTATCACACTGGGGCAGTGCCCCTGATCTCCTGGCACACATTATCTGCTAATGGGGCAGCTTTAAACCAGCTGGGGCAATCAACTTTATCTCTCCCACAGCCCATCCTCCCTCCAGGAGAGATCTCCTGTTCATGGCCATTGAGTCCCAGGGCGTGGCTGATAAAATTCCATCATCCCATGGGAGATGCTCCAGCCAGGGGAGGAGCCAAACATTTCCTACCCAGATAAAAACTGACATTTGGAACACCAGAGCAGCCTTTGCCACTGGATCCCAGAGGAAAACCAGACCCTTCCACATCATCCCTGGAGCTTCAGAGGGAACTGCCCCTTCTCCAGGAGCACTGCTCCAGCTGAGCCACATCTGCCACTGCAGGAGGATGCAGCCACCATGGAATGGGACTGTGCCAACACCCTGACTGACTGACGGGTGTCAGCTTGGATTCTGACTCTGGCAGGGTTTGGGATTGTTCTTTGTAATACTGCATTTCTATTTTAATTTTCCTAGTAAAGAACTGTTATTCCTATTCCCATATCTTTGCCTGAGAGCCCCTTAATTTCAAATTTATAATAATAATTTGGAGGGAGGGGGTTTACATTCTCCATTTCAAAAAGAACCTCCTGCCTTTATTGGATGACACCTGTCCTTCAAACCTGGACAGAAGGAGAATTGGGATGGTGAAGGAGATGCTCAGCCACTTATCTCCATTGGGAATTATTTTTTAAAATAATAAGATATATAAAAAAAAAAATGGGGCTGAAAACTTCACAATGGGGCCCTTGTGCAAGCCTGGGAATCAAAACCCAATAAAATAAAAACACATCCTGAGCCCATCAGCCTCCTTTGGGAATGGCCTAAGGGATGATCTGCCAAGGGGGTGGGGGCACATTTTGGGGTACCCAAAAGCCCCCCAGGACTTACAGGGCTCCTCAGGTCAGCAGACAGGAGCTGCTTCCCCTCCACGTGCTCCTTGAAGCGGCGCCGCGCCTCCTCCAGCGTCGCCTTGTGCCCGGCCTTGCCCAG
The DNA here is from genome assembly GCA_030060385.1 of Muscicapa striata striata. Taxonomy (NCBI): domain Eukaryota; kingdom Metazoa; phylum Chordata; class Aves; order Passeriformes; family Muscicapidae; genus Muscicapa; species Muscicapa striata. The sequence goes on along the minus strand of JAREIS010000553.1, from coordinate 7,810 downwards.
CTTGCCCAAAACCAAACCCCTCAGGAGGGCATCTAGGTGGCCTAGGAATGAGAAAAGAACAGAAAAATGGGATTATTTGGGAGATTTTCCCAGTTTTTTTCAAAACCAAACCCCTCAGGAGGGCATCTAGGTGGCCTAGGAATGAGAAAAGAACAGAAAAATGGGATTATTTTGGGAGATTTTTTTCAAGACCAAACCCCTCAAAAGGGCATTAAGGTGTGAGAAAAAAGGGGAAAATGGGATTATTGCCTCTTTCAGCCTTGCTTTCCTCCCTTCTTTCTTCACTTTGCCCCAAATCCTTGATTTATTGATACTCCAGATTCCCAGCCCCATAATTGAATTTCCCAGCAGTTATCCTTGATAATTTACTGATATTCCAGATTCCAAAATCCACTTGGATTTCCCAGAATATTTCCCCCAAATCCCTGATTTATCAACCCCCAAGATTCCCAAATCCAGAACTGGATTTCCCAGCAGTTTTCTCCAAATCCCTGATTAATTTACTGACACTCCAGATTCCCAACCCCACAACTGAATTTCCCAGCAGAAGATTTCCCCCAAATCCCTTATGCCTTATTCCCAAACCCATAACTGAATTTCCCAGGAATTTCCCCCAAACCCCCGATTGATCCACCTCAAAAATTCCCAACCCCTAACTGAATTTCCCACCAATTTTCCCCCAAACCCTTGATTCATCCACCTCAAAAATTCCCAACCCCACAGCTGAATTTCCCACCAACTTTCCCCCAAATCCTTGATTCATCCACCTCAAAATTCCCAACCCCACAACTGAATTTCCCACCAATTTTCCCCCAAATTCCTGATTCATCCACCTCAAAAATTCCCAACCCCACAACTGAATCTCCCATCAGTTTTCCCCCCCAAACCACCACCGATTCCCCCACCCCACACCCCTGCAGACCCCAGCAGGAGGCTCCTACCCTCTCCAGGTTTGGGGTCCCAGCCCAGCCTCTCCCCAATGGGGGAGAAGACGTCTCTGACAAAGGCCTGGATGTCCTCATAGAAATCTGTGTGGGACAGGAGGGTGCCCAGGATGCCCAGGTTGCAGCTCAGGTCGCTCCACACCGTGTAGTTGGGCTCGTTCACAAAAGCTTCCATCACTTTCAGCACTTCCACTGTGCTGATGATTCCAGCTCGGGCCTGGGCAAGAGAGAAAAAAAAGAGATTGATCTCTATTTTTAATTGTTTATCAATTTATTTTATTCACAATTAGGAAAATACAGGGATTAAGCCCATTTTTTAATGGCTCATCAGGTTCTTCTATTGATTGTTAGGAAAATACAAGGATTAATCCCAATTTTAATAGCTCATCAGGTTATTTTATTGGTTATTAGGAAAACACAAGGATTAATCCCAATTTTCAATGGCTCATCAGATTATTTTATTCACAATTAGGAAAATACAGGGATTAAACCCATTTTTTAATAGCTCATCAGGTTCTTCTATTGATTATTAGAAAAATACAGGGATTAATCCCAATTTTAATAGCTCATAAGGTTATTTTATTGATTATTAGGAAAATACAAGGATTAATCCCAATTTTCAATGGCTCATCAGATTATTTTATTCACAATTAGGAAAATACAGGGATTAAACCCATTTTTTAATAGCTCATCAGGTTCTTCTATTGATCATTAGGAAAACACAGGGATTAATCCCAATTTTAATAGCTCATAAGGTTATTTTATTGATTATTAGGAAAATACAGGGATTAATCCCAATTTTTAATGGCTCATCAATTTTGCCTTAATTCCAGAGGGTTTTGCCCCAATCTCACAGGATTTTCTCTATCCCAGGATATTCCCTCCCAACCCCAGATATTTCCCCCATCCCAGAGCATTTTCCCCCAACCCCAGAGCATTTTCCCTTAATCCCAGGATATTTCCCTCCAACCCCAGAGCATTTCCCCCCAATCCCAGAGTATTTTACCCCAATCTTGGATGGTTTTCCCCCAACCCCAGGATATTTCCTCCCAACCCCAGAGCATTTTCCCCCAATCCCAGAGCATTTTCCCCCAATCCCAGGATATTCCCCCCAACCCCAGAGCATTTTCCCCAGCCCCAGGATATTCCCCCCATCCCAGAGCATTTTCCCCCAATCCCAGAATATTTCCCCCAACCCCAGAGCATTTTTCCCCAATCCCAGAGCATTTCCCCAACCCCAGGATATTCCCCCATCCCAGAGCATTTTCCCCCAATCCCAGGATATTCCCCCATCCCAGAGCATTTTCCCCAACCCCAGGATATTCCCCCATCCCAGAGCATTTTCCCCCAACCCCAGGATATTCCCCCAACCCCAGAGCATTTTCCCCCAATCCCAGAGCATTTCCCCCAACCCCAGGATATTCCCCCCATCCCAGAGCATTTCCCCCCAATCCCAGGATACTCCCCCCATGCCAGGGCTCACCAGGGAGAAGAGGTCATTCTGCAGCCCCAGCCTGTCCACGGGGGGCAGGGACAGGTCCTTGATGGCCGGGATGAGGCTCTCGAGCATGGCCGGGCTGTACTGGGTGCGGTAGAACCCCACCGTGCCCAGGTTCAGCTGCAGCACACACACACCAGCAAGGAGCACAAAATGCAACATTTTATATGGATTTTTATCTAAAATATCTTCTAGATTTAGCTATGTTTAAATAACATTTATTTTGTGCTTATATATTGAATAAAAATGTCATTTTTTGGTTATATATATAACAAAATACGTCTATAATAATATATATAATATTTTAATATATACAATAATTATATTATTATATATAATAATATATAATATATATTATATATAAAATATGTATATATAAAAATAATACAATATATAATATAATAAATAATAATATATTATATATATTTATGTATTATATTATATTATATTATACTATATTATATTATACTATATTATATTATACTATATTATATTATACTATATTATATTATACTATATTATATGTTATGTTATGTATAATATATAATATATTTTATATATTATATTATATATTTATAATAAATAAATAAAATAATATATAAAACAATATAATTTAATTATATATAAAATATGTCTAGAATGTCATTTGTATATAATATAAATATTATATATATTTTTATATATTTATATATCATATATAGAATATAAATATATTATATATAAAAATATGTATATAATTACATAGAATGCCATTTATAAGTATATAGAGTTGTATAAAATATATATAGAAAAATTATAAATAGAAAAGCAAGATACTAAAATATATAATATATATTCCATAAATACACAAATCATAATTAAAAATTCTATAGCATATTAATAATACAAATATATTTATATTATATAAATATATTTTTATATATTTATATTTATATAATATAATGTATAGACACACATATAGCTAGGAATTTAAAAATAAATATATTCTAGTAAGAGATAATAGATTTAATACATGGTGTAAAGTATATAATGATAGTAATAATTATAATCATTATGTCTTCTATAAATATACAAAATATAATTTAAAAATTATAAATATATAATATACTTATGATATATTTATATCAAATAAAAATAATACAATCCATAGATATATACAGATAGGAATTTAAATAAAAATATATTCTAGTAAGAGACAACAGATTTAATACATAGTATAAAGTGTATAATAATTGTAATAATTATAATTACTATAATGGTAAAGAGATAATAAAATAATAAGAATAATTATTATAATGATGACTAAAAAAGCCACCATATCTCAACTCAAATCCTGTTTTATTTCAGGTTTTCCAGGTTTTATTCCCTAAAAATTCTAGTTGATATTGTAGAAAAACAGGAAATAAAAAATGGAGGAGTTGGAAGCAAAACTCCCCAGCAGCACAGGAGGAAAACCCCAAATTCCAAAGGGAAAGGGAAATAAAAAAGGGAAGAGGAAAAGGAAATTTTTGGGACTCACCTTGACCCACTGCTCTGGTTTGGTGTCCTTCAACACCACGGTGAGCTCGGGTTTGTCCATCAAAATCTGCATTTTGGCACAGCTGGGATCCTCACTCGTGCAAATACTGATGGGCACCATCCACATGGGGAAATCCTCTCCTGGAAAAGAGGGGGAAAAATGGAAGAAAATGGGAAAAAAATTGGAAAAAAAAAAAAAAAAGGAAAAATTGGAAAAAAAATCGAAAAAAAATGGGAAAAAAAAAGGGAAAAACGAGCTCAGATGGGTCCCAGATGCAGGTTTGGCACTGAAAATGGAATTGGAAATAAAGGCCCAAAGCTGAAGGGCCAAATGTGAAATGTCAGTTTTAGAAGTAAAAATCTGAGAGAAATGTAAGGTTTAGAGGGAAAAATCTGAAGGATAAATGTCATTTTCAGAGGTAAAAGCCTGAGGGCAAATATAAAGTTTAGAGTCAAAAATCTGAGGGAAAATGTCAGTTTTAGAGGTAAGAAAACCTAAGGAAAATGTCAGTTTTAGAGTGAAAAATCTGAGGGAAATGTAAGGTTTAGAGTCAAAAATTTGAAGGAAAAATGTCAGTTTTTAGAGGTAAAAGCCTGAGGGAAAAATGTCATTTTTTATAGGTGAAAATCTGACGAAAATGTCAGTTTTTAGAGGTAAAAGCCTGAAGGAAAATTTCAGTTTTAGACTCAAAAATCTGAGGGAAAATGTCAACTTTTAGAGGTAAAAGCTTGAAGGAAAATATCTATTTCAGAGTAAAAAATCTGAGGGGAAAATGCTTCCCAACCTTTCAGAGAGCTTTGACCATAAAATTGATATTTCTGAAGGAATTTTGAGGCAAGGATTGCTGCTCTCCATGCCAGGAGATGGAAACCAAGGCCCAACCTTGGATTTCCTCAGCTTTTCCCACCTTTATCCAGGCAGAGTACAGGCCAAAATCGCTACTTTTGGGGAAAAAAAGCAACAAAAATCAACCATTTCCCTCCAAAATTGGGATATTTTGTGGTTCTGTGGCCATTGCTGCTCTTACCTGTGTAGGGCCCACTGGCACAGAATTTCTTCTGGACCAACTTCAAGACTCTGTCGTCTTCTTGCTGAGGGGAAAAAAATTAGAAAAAAAAGAAAAAAAGGCAAGAAAATGAGAGAAAGGGATGAATAGCAGGTTTAATTTCAATCTCTGGGTCACTGGCCTCTGTTTCATGGAATAATTTGGATTTTTTTTCCTCAGAAAAAGGCTGGGCCTGGTCCTTTTCCACAGGCAAGGCCTGGATTTGCGGCCTGTTCCCAACCCCCATCCTCCCTCCCTCATGCTGAAATCTTGTGGAATAAAGGTAATTGGAGTGGAATTATTCCCTCCTTCCCTATAAATATTCCCCCAAAACCAGTAAATTCCAGGGAGTTTTGGGGTGAAACCACAGGGATTTGGCACCTCCCTCCCATCAGAAGCAGAGCTGAGCCTCCCCTGATCTGAGGGAATTCTCAAAATCAAGGAATATTGTTCAATTTTATCTGAAATTAAAGTACTATTCCATTTTTATCATCCCTGATCTAAGGGAATGCTCAAAATCAGGGAATATTGTTCAATTTTTTATGAAATTAAAGCACAATTCCATTTTTACCACCCCTAATCTGAGGGAATGCTAAAAATGAGAGAATATTGTTAAATTCTATCCAAAAATAAAGCACAATTCTGGTTTTACCACCCCTAATCCAAGGGAATGCTCAAAATCAGGGAATATTGTTAAATTTTATATGAAATTAAATCACAAATCCATTTTTACCACCCCTAATCCAAGAGAATGCTCAAAATCAGGGAATATTGTTAATTTTGCTCTGAAATTAAAGCACAATTCCATTTTTACCTGCTCAGCCTCCACATAAATGAGTGGAAATCCCATTTGTTTGGTCCACGTGTTCATCACAGCAGCAATGGGTTTGCCACTGGCTTTTTCCAGGCTTTCCCAGAGATCCTCTGCAGGAAAAAAAAAGATCTGAATCAGGACAGGATAATAAATGATAATGAATAATAATAAATTAAGGACAGGATAGGGAAAAGTTGGGTTCTTTTGTGTTTTATTGAAATTCAACAGATGACAGGCAAAAAAAAAATAAAATAGTTTAAACCTCTTCAGGGAGGAAAGAGGGGAGAAGCAGCTACATTACTTCTAAAAAACCCCAATCAATACACATTGTGATATAAAAATTAACATTAAATATTCAAAGAGAACAACATTTTTTAGGTTTTTTTGTGTCAAAAATCGCTGAGCAAACACCACGGATTGGATTTGGCTGATTGAGCTTTGATGTCCCCACTTCTGCATTTGTGCCTGATACACAAAAATAAAAGATTTAAAAGCAAAATGATCAGTCCTGTTTAATCACAAGATCAACACTGCAAAAGTAGTGGCAAAAACCAAATAAAATTTGTATTTTATAGCCCTCAGCCCTTGGAAATCACACTCCAAGGACAGAAATCCCCAGGGATGTTGAATCCTGCCTGTGCAGGGCATAAAACTGAGAAAAAAACAGGAATTCTCTGGAATTTCAATTATTTCAGGTGGAAAACCAGGAGTTTTGAGTGCAAAAAAATGATTTTTTTGTGCCCATCCCAGTTACCTGTGGCAGCATTTCTCTGCTGGAACTTGGTCAGGTACAGGTTCATTCCTTTCCGAAAATCCTGAGAACACACAAGTGGAGAGGTCAGAGGGATTTTTTTTCTGCTCTGATTTTATTCCCAGCAATCAGGCAAGGAATCTTTAAAACCATTTAATTAAATTTATTTCCATTCTGTATTTCTCATGATCTCATTTTTCCTAAATAAATTCAAACAGAGCTTGAAGCGGAGAAATTTTCATAACATGCAACAACTTCATTTTTGTTTAAAATTCCAATAATTAAATAAAAAATACTGTTAAAAAAAAAAAAAAAAACTGAAAATTTGCACCTGAGTAATTTTAGGTGTTAAAAAATTGCTGAAAAATCTGAAAATTTTTACCTCATCCCCAATGTAGTCGTGCAGCATCCGGATGACAGAGGCTCCCTTGCTGTAGGAAATGGCATCAAAGATTTCATCCACCTCAGAGGGATGGCCCACACTGACCTGTGAGAGGCACAAAAATCCCCAGTGAGAAGAGGCTGGGCTGCCAAAAAATCAGATTTTGGTCGTGGCAGTGTTCTAGAGGTGAAAATCTGAAGGAAAATTGGATTTAAAGGTGAAAATTCGAGGAAAAAATCAGTTTTAGAGGTGAAAATTTAAGGGAAAATGTCAGTTTTAGGGGTGAAAATCTCAGGGAAAATCAGTTTTAAAGGTGAAAATCTCAGGGAAAACTTCAATTTTAGAGGTGAAGAGCTAAAGGGGAAAATGTACATTTTGGAGTTGAAAATCTGAAGGAAAATCAGTTTTAAAGGTGAAAATCTGAGGGATAAAGTCAGTTTTAGAGGTGAAAATCGGAAGGAAAATCAGTTTTAGGGGTGAAAATCTGAAAGAGAAAATGTCACTTTCAGAGTTAAAAAGCTGAAGGGGAAAATTTATTCCACCAAATATTCCTTAAAACATGAGAGGAATTAGAATCCCAAGGAATTAAATCTATAGGAATCAAAATCCCAAGGAATTAAATCTCTAGGAATTAGATTTCAAGGAATTCTAAGGGAGTTTTCTGGGGGGCAGAACCCCTCAGGGAGAACAGAGTTCTCCACAATTCTGGATTCTGCTTCGCTCATTTCAAGGTCATTTTCCAAAATTTATTCCACCAAATATTCCTTAAAACATTAGAATCCCAAGGAATTAGAATCCCAAGGAATTAGAATCCCAAAGAATCAAATCTTTAGGAATCAGATCTTTTGGAATTCCAA
>JAREIS010000552.1:0-129093 GCA_030060385.1 Muscicapa striata striata | reverse complement strand
ACATCTTCAAGTGTTCATAGCACAGGAGCCACAGATCCCTGAGGAAGCAGAGCCAAGTGTGGGATTTCCTCTGGCCCCAAAAACGGCCTGGGAGACTCCACTCGCTCACTACCATACATCAGGATCAAAAAACTTCACCTGATCAGGGTCTTGAAACTCTTTCCAGCCGCCAGGGTCTCATACAGGAAACCTCCTGGGAGGCCCTTCCCAACCTTCACAGGATCTCATTTATCCCAAAAAACCTCTTCTCCTGCACCAGGCTCTCACCTGTCCCAGAGAACCTCATCACTGGTCCTGGAAAAGCCTCTTCGACTCTCCAGAGGCCTCACCATCTGGCAACTTCCCCTTCTTGCTCTCTCAGTGTCCTCATCTGACTGAAAGCCTCTTCCCAACCTGCCAGGGTCTCAAACACCTCTTCCCAATCCACCAGATTTCCAAAAGCCTCCTCCCTCCACGAGGAATCTTCCCCCAAAATAAAAGGAGAAAAATGCTGAATTTGCTGTAACTTGAAACATCTTTTTAACTGGCAAGGAGATGAGGTGGTTTGGGTGTGGTCTGAGAGATCTCTGCTCTCAAGTTTAGACATGGTGAAACCAAAGAAAACAAGAAAAATTAAGAAATATTAAAGTACAGCAAAAGACATTCTAAATGTGGGGCTTCTTTACTTCAGAGATTCAGATTCAGGATTCAGTTAGAAGTCCCAGGCTGGCAGGGACCTCTGGGAATCATCCAGTCCAACCTGGAGCAGGTGACACTGTCAGATATGGTTTGGAGTCTCAGACAGGAATCTGGATCTCCTAGGCATACCCAACAGTTTTTGCCCCTAAAAACCACAGTTCTGCCTGGTTCCCTTCCTTTCCATGCTGGAGGTCACAGGATGGATCCAAGCTGTAACAAGCCCACAAATATGCTGCCTGATCATAGAAATAATGATCTAGAGAGTGCTCCAGCACGCTTTTCCCCAAACATGGTCAGGCACAGATCATACCTTTCCCTTTTCCGACCTGATTGCAGGATGGATCCAGTGACAGCAAACTCACAAAACCTTCATTCACAAACCTCACTATACCCTTTTTCCTCTTTAAAAGTTTCCCTCCAGGAAAAGAACACCTTTCTAAGCATTCAGCTCAGACACAGTGTTTGCTGTGTTGCATGGCACCTGCTCATGTCAAACTCTGGAAGATCAGACACTACCTAGGCTCCCTGAAAATGTGTGTGAGGATTGAGGATCCCACCATCCTGGGTGACTTTATGACTTTGTAGCCTGTCTGCTCATTTTGAAGGCGATTAGTCTGTACATATGAACCTGGTTCCAAAGGTGAAAAGAGAGAAGTGGTGCAAGAGTTTGTTATCAGATATTGAGTCTGGAAAACAGAGGTCTCAGAGAGAGATCAAAATGCAGGGTTTTGAATTAAAATCTTTAAATTAATTAAAGTATATTCTAAACCCCATCATGTAAAAGAGAGGTGTAAGCTTAAGTTTTAAACAGGTTTAAAATAAGTAAATATGTTTTAGTCTTTGATAAACCTTAGAATTTAGTGTGAAAAAATAAGTTTAGTGAGAACTTAAAACAAAAACAAGCTAAAAGTCTCAGTGAGCTCAAAACATAGTTTTAAACAATAAAAATATAGTAAGAATAGTGCCCATTCTATTAGCTGAACAATTTGCTTATATGCTTTATTATATAAGTACACATATTAAAAACTAGAATTGTTCAGACATGTTGTTTAGACTATTCCTTTTTCCCCCTCCTTTTTCTTAAAATTGTTTAAACCTATCTGAAGAAGGAAGCATAGAAACTCCTTTCCTATAGCCCACCAAAAGCCTGGCCTGGACAACATTTCCCAAGTCCAAAAGACTAATGGCAGTTCTTAGTATTAGCTGCGACACCAGGGAACTTGATTTATATCTCTTGAGTGGTAATGATTTTTATATTTCATTACTGTTCAACTTTTTGTGCTAGGGTGCTTTACCTAATAAATAATAATTTTTAAAACTAAAATTACTAAAAATTCGAAATTTCATTTCTCTCCAAAGGAAATCTCTTTCCCAAGCCCATTAGAAAAGGGCTGTGATTTATTTTAGAAGAACATAGAAGATTTCCTGCTTTGCCTCAAGGCTCCAAACACCTCCTCAGCCTCTGTCTCTACCAGATACAAAGGCCTTTACAGCCTCTCCTCTGCAAGAGAGAATAAAAGGCTTAAAATCATCCCTGAAATTCAAGAATGGAACCCCACTTACAGGAAGGCAGGAGCTCTTCACAGGGGCACAAACTCACCCAAAGGTGAGAGGAGAGACAACAGAGGACAAAAATAGCCCAACAAACAGATGAAATGACACCTCTGACAAGTGTCCTGACCCTGGCACTGCCACAAGGCTCTTCCTCCCACTGCAGAAAGGCTCCTGACTGCATTTTCCAGCCAGCAGGGAGAGGAGCAGAATATGGTTCAGGGTATGTACAGAAGGGCAATGGGACAACCCAAACACAAAATCTATCTTATCCGTGAAAATATTTAGGGCAGTGAATTCCCGGCAGGAAAAAGTTTTGACTGTCTAGAGCCCCACTCTGTGTGGAATTCCTGCCCTTGCTATTGCAGATTTCAGAGGAAAAGCTGCCTCAGGGCTCTGCTTTCTGTTCCATCCCAGACAAAACATCCCCGACTTACACACCCTGAGACTGCCCCTGCCTGCAGAGTCACCTGTTAATTCAGAGCCTTCCAGCCAGAATGCCTCCACAGGTGCAGCACCCAGCACAACCCTAATCAGAGTCATTCCAGCCAGGAATGCGCTCACAACAAACATAAACCCTAAATAGAAGTCATTCCAGCCAGATACACTCCTAGCTAACATGATATGTCCAGGTCATTCTGTCAAAATAAAATCATGGCTCAAGCTGACCTATTGGTCATTTCCACAGCCCAGACCCTGTAAACTCCACAAGCTCTAAGCAGCCAAGCATGAGCTGCTTGAATCAGGAGTGCTGGAGTAAAGTCTGAAAGCAGCCTCAGAGCAGATTTGGGAGCAGCCACAACCCCAAACCACCAGTGCCCTTTTCCTCAATCCATCCTGTATAAACCGAAGGGCCCAGGAGAAGATTTATGGGCTGTTCTCTAGAGCCATGCTCCTCCAGTTCCACCCAGTGTGAACACAGCACTGGCACAGCCCTGCTGCTTTGTCCCATTCACCCCTGCCCTCTCAGCCTCGCTGCTACAGCCTCTCTAGTTGCCCCACACACTGGGAGGCAGCAGATGAACCAGATTGGGAGAGAAACTGGAACTTGAGGAGCTGTGGAAAATTACCGGGCTGCAGCAGAAGCTCAGAACTGTATTACACCCCAACTCCAGCCTCCCTGGTTCATTTTGGTGTTATCCCCAGGTGGGGAGGAGTTCACAAACAGTTTACACTTTGGGTTCATTTTGGTGTTTTTATCCCTACAGGAAGGTTAGTTTTTATGGTTCATTTTGGTGATATCCCAAAGAGGAGGAGGAGGGTCTGAGCTCTCTGGGGGGGTCCCACAGTCAGCATTCCAGGCAGGAGTGTCCTGTCATACCCTCACTACAGGACTATCAGGATGGTGTGGAGTCCATCTCGTTCTTGATCTTGCAGACAGGCGTGAGCACCATGGGCCTACAAGCTGGCTCAGTCACTCAGCCCTGCAGAGCCCCCAAACTCAGGGTCTAGCCTCTGCCACCTGCTCTCTGCTTGGCACCTCAGAGCGTTTTCATCAACTGCCTTTCCTGGTGTGCCAGTCCCAGGGACCAAGCGGGGATCTGTGGATTCCCAGCCCAGGGCAGCCGGTCCACACTCTCTTGTGCTGATACTGGGGGCTCAGCCAGCTCTAACCCAGTGACCTGTGCTGGGCCTTTACCCCTCTCTGGGCCAGGCTGTGACAGCCCTGCCTGTCCCTGTGATCTAAAGAGGACACTGGACAAACACTTGGGGACAGGCGCATGTTTTCAGGCACCACTGAGGAGGATTGTCACTGCCGTGACCAGCCACTCAAAACCGGAGCTGTTGCTCTTGTGGGTTTTTGGTAGAACAGGCCGGACTAGAACTCAGGAAGGGTTTGGGGTGGATTCTGGAGGAACTCAGGGAAGGGTCTGGGTTGCATTCCTCTGGAAGAGCTCAGGAAATCCATGCCACCAGGAAGGTTTCTGAGCCTTCCCAGGATCCCAGGGAAGCAGGAGCTGTTTTGGACCCTATTTCATCCACATTAAGTGTGGATAGACCATGGCAGAGCAGATAAAGTTCCACCTGCTCTCCCTAGGAGCTATGAGCTGCACATGAATTCCTGCTGGAATAATCCCAGAATGGGGCTGGGGTGGGGGCAGGCAGAGACACCTTCCCATCACATTCCAGCTGGCTCAGGCCACATCCAGCCTGGCCTGGGACACTTCAGGGATGCGCAGCCTGGAAGCTTTTCCCTAAATTCTGTGTCATGAGGAAGAATTCTTTTGCAAATCTCTCAACCTCTCCTACGGAAGAATTTATTCCCAATGTCCACTTTAAGCTCCTACTGTTTTGGGACTATTATACCTCTCTGTTCTGTGTTTTACTGCAGGCCTCAGAAGCTGCCATCCCTCTTCTTCAGCAGCCCCCAAACCTCCCAAATAAATCAAGTTTATTGAATCCACTAGCACCTCTTTACCATCCCAGAACACGGACAGGCCCCAGATGCAGCACTTGTGTCACCTTTCCCTGCTGGGACAGTGGCACTGGGTGCACTTTCAGCACAGAGGGTCAGGCAGGAAACCACACCCCCAGAGGAGCTGTTTTTCCTGAATAATAGCCATGGTGCCTGTGGAAAATCTGCTTTTTCTTGTGGAAAACTTGCTTTTCTGGGATAACACCACGGTGGCTGCGTTCACAACGAGCTGCTCATGCCAGAGGTCAGCAGCCCCTCCCAAGCCATTCCCTGGAGCTGGGTTTGCTGCCCAGCCCATTCCCAAGGGATACCCACTTGTTCCAGGTCCACCTCGTAGGTCTGCATGCGGGAGTTTGTCCCAGGTTTGTCAGGTCCCATCTGTAGATGGCGAATTTCTTCAGCCTTGGCACCGCCGCGCCGTCTGCGCCTGCCGGGCACCAGGATCCAGGGAAAAACAGCCTCAGATCCACTACTGGATCAAGGAAAAACAGCTTCCAGATCCCACCCTGGATCCGGGGAAAAACAGCCTCAGATCTCATCCTGGATCCAGGAAAACAGCCTCAGACCCCATCCTGGATCCAGGAAAAACAGCCCCAGATCCCACCTGGATCCGGGGAAAAACAGCCTCAGACCCATCCTGGATCCAGGAAAAACACCTCAGATCCATGCCTGGACCCAGGGAAAAACAGCCTGGACCCTACGGATCAGGGAAAAACAACCCTCAGATCCCACCTGGATCCGGGGAAAAAAACCTCAGATCGATCCTGGATCCAGGGAAAAACAGCCTCAGACCCACCTGGATCCAGGGAAAAACAGTCTCAGACCCCAAAGGACCCAGGAAAAAGCCTCAGCCCCACCTGGATCAGGGCCAACCTCAGATCCTTGATCAGGAAAAACGCTCAGATCCCCCTGGACCCAGGAAAAACAGCCTCAGATCCATGGATCCCAGGAAAACAGCCTCAGATCCCACCCTGGACCCAGGAAAAAAAGTCTCAGATCCACTGAAATTAGGAAAACCACCTCAGATCTCAGGAAAAACACCCAGATCCCATCCCAGATCCTGGGAAACAGCCCCCAGACCCCACTGTGGATTTTGGGGAAAAATGTCTCAGATCCCACGGGGAGGGCTCCAGGAAGAGATACAAAGATGGATATGTGTGATAGAAAAATATTATATATGTACACACCCCACATATTCATGTATACTATGCACACACACATATATAAAGCTATAAAAATATAATACCTCATATATATTTACACACACCTATATACAAACATATTTTAAACGTCTGAATTGTATATGGATTAAACATACTTCATGCATCCATAATATTACATATTGTATATATTTAAAAGGTTATATATTGCATTATATCTATTATATAACACAGTGTATATTATAAATATTTATATTTTATTTTATTGCAAAACATTATATATATTATAAATGTTTATTCATTTGTATGTATTTTTTTTTATAAATTATATGTATCTGTTTAAAAATTATATGTATTTGTATATTCTACACCTGTCATCATGATATAATTGTTTACTTTATTTTATACTTTGTGTATTGAAAAAATAGCCTATGTGTTTATATTTCTTGTTTCTATCTTGTATGTATTTATAGGTACATTGCCTAGAACACATCATATTTCTATGTATTTTTGTATATACATACACATACATATGTATATATAAGTACACATTGTATTTTTTGGGGAAAAAAAATTTTATATTTTTATAAATGTATTTATGAATTACATGTATTTATATACATCCTATAAATTGTATTTATTTTAAAATTGAAGTGTAATTACAATAATTTAAATATATTTTAGGTCTCTATAGCTTTATGTACACTTTATGTACATTACTTAGATATGTCTGTATATAATGTCATAAATATACATATATACACATATTATGTACATATATTTATATTTAAATTTATAGATAAATATATATAAAAACATAAAATTGACAAATATAAGAATATATTTATACTATATATAAGTACATTTATATATGCAAATATATATATTTTTAAAAATTTATTTCTTTATTTATTTACTTTGCTATTTATTTATAATTAAATCTTTTATATAAATATATCCTGGGCTCCCTGCATTTGGAGCAAGACTAATATTTCCAAATTGTTTCCTACTTCCCAGCCTTTCCTGGACCTTTTCCTGGAGTTCCCCTGCTCTTCCCACCTTTCCAGGAGTTCCATTCCTGACCTGCTCTCTCTCCCAGATAACCCCACTCCTGTTCTCCTGTTTCCAAGCTGCCTGACTCCAAATTTCCTGCCATCACTTTATCTCCCCATAACCCTTCCAGACCCTTCCAGCTGCCCTCAGCCCCTCTAACACCCCCTTTCCTGCCATTCTTCCCTATTTCACCTCATCCTGGATCCCTCCTGCCCCAGCCCCTCCTGCCCTCTCCTCCCGCTCCCAAATCCCAGATCCCACACCCCTCTGCCACTGACCCTATCCCATCCCAAATCCCACACCTCTCTGCACTGACCTATTCCATCCAAATCCCACAACCTCTGCCACTGACCTATTCCATCCCAAATCCCAAAACCTCTGCCACTGAACTTATTCCATCCCAAATCCCACACCCTCTGCCACTGAACTTATTCCATCCCAAATCCCACCCTCTCTGCCATGACCTATTCACTGCAATCCCACACCCCTCTGCCATGACCCTATTCCATCCCAAATCCCACCCCCTCTGCCACTGACCCTATTCCATCCCAAATCCCACACCCCTCTGCCACTGAACTTATTCCATCCCAAATCCCACACCCCCTCTGCCACTGACCCTATTCCATCCCAAATCCCACCCCTCTGCCACTGACGCCTATTTCATCCCAAATCCACACCCTCTGCCACTGACCCTATTCCATCCCAATCCCACACCCCTCTTGCACGACCTACCATCCCAAATCCACCCCCTCGCCACTGAAACTTATTCCTCCCAAATCACCACCCCCTCTGCCACTGACCCTATTCCATCCCAAATCCCACACCCCTCTGCCACTGACCCTATTCCATCTCCAACAGACTCCTCCCAGCCCCTCCCCCACCCTCTACCACTGACCCTATTCCCTGACATCCCCCCCCATTTTCCACCCACACTTCCCAGATTTTACCGCACCCAGGCCCTCCGCTCCCCAGGCTCCTCTGCAACTTTCCCCTGCCCACCCCAATTCTCTCACAGCCCCTTCCAGATCACACACTCCTTCTCTCCCACCCTTTCCTCCCTCCCATCATCCCAAATTCCCTCACAGCCCCTTCCAGATCACACACATCTCTCCCACCCTTCCTCCCATCCATCTCAAATTCCCTCACAGCCCCTTCCAGATCCCACAGGCCCTCCCCAGACCCCTCCCACAGCTCCTTCCCCTCCTCTTCTCCCACCCACTCTTCCCATCTTTTCCCTCATCTCCTCCTGCCCCCAGCTCCTTCTCCACCCTCTCTCCACCTTCCCCAGCCCTCCTTCTATCCATCCACTCCTCACAGCCTCCAGCTCCCTCTCCCCTCAGCTCACCCCTTTCTCTCCCACCGCCACTCCGGCCGCTTCTGCCACGCCTCCCCTCCTCCATTCCCAGCTCCCACAGCCCCCGGCCCTCACTGCCAGCGTCGCCTAGGAGAGCCCGGAACCCGCGTCTCAAGGAGACTCCGACCGCAGCCGCGCATCTTGGCGCTGCGGCGGTTCATCCGCCTGGAAGCGCCTCCTCTGCCGCCATGTTGTTGCGCTGCCGGAAGCGGACTCCGCCATTTGAGGTGGGCGGCGCCCTCGAAGGCGCCGTAGCCGTGTGTGGCGCAGCCCTGCAGGACGCCGCGGGGTGGCGGGGGGCAGGATTCTAAATCCTCCTCTTTCTTCAATTCCTCTTGTTTTCTCTCCTTAATTCCCAGCATCATTTTTGCATGGAGGTACCTGTGCCACTGCAATCCCTCAAGGGACCTATTCCCAATACCAGCAGGAAAATGGTGCATGTGGGAGCAAACAATAGAGAAGTGGAAAGTCCTCGGAGTTCTTCAGGACCTTCAAGTCCAAGCTTTAATTGATGCCCACCTTGTCCCCAGACTATTTGAAGCCCCAAACCTCCTGGCAGCCCAAAAAAAAAGAAATCCCGTTGGAAGTGATGTAACTTTCCTAACTAATTTTAATAATTGTTAGAATTACTTGTAAGCAGTGCCACTTTTAGCCAGCACTTGTTAAAACTTCACAGACTCTTACTTCTATTTTGACCATTAAATCACTGAAACCTTGAATTTGTTAAATCTAACCTGACAAGCACAATTAAGCCAAGGATTTGAAGCTTGGACATCTGAGATCTTAAATTTATGGCCCTTCAGGACACTGGAGTAAGCAGAAGATACAGGAGAGACTGAGGCTTGGAAAGTTGGGATTCTCAAATTGAAAATATGAGAAAGGATGAAAAGAACTAAAGAATGCAGCCCAGCTTAGCATGAAGAGTGAAAATCAGTAACTAATAGTAGACAGAAGGAAGAGAATAGTTAGAAGCATGCCAGTAACTTCTTTTTAAAATAGTGAATAAATAAAAAAATTATATTGATGTGATGTGAGCTCTGCTGTAAACCTGGCTGAGAATAAAGTGACACTGGAGCTGCAACACTACAAAACAGTGTTAGGAGACAATTTGGAGGATCTCAGTAACAGACCCACCCCTCTGTTTCCTCCCAGTTACTTACTTAAAATTATTTAATTCCCAGCATTTCCTCCAGCAAATTCTTTTTATTGGCGAATCACAAGCAGCACACACAGGCTGAAGGCGGAGGGGAAGGAGGAGAAGGAGGCCTGGCTAGGCGTGAAGGCCACCTGGGCGAAGGCGCGCTGGGCGCAGTGCGCAGCGACTACGCCCAGGCTGCCGTGGTGCAGGCCGCGTCCCTCCAGGAAGCGTGGCGCACCCAGGGCTCCAGCAGCGCCGATCCACCCGCCTCCAGGCGCACTCGCCGCCCAACACCGGAAGCGGCGAATGCCCAGGTCCCTGGCCAGGCGATCGGTGACCTGCGGTGACACCAGGGCGTTGGCATCGATGGGTGCCTGAAGGGTTTGAGGATGGCCAGGAATGATCAGTGGTACATTACCAGGGATGGCTACGAATTGACACTGAAGGGATTTGAGGGATGGCCAGGTGAATCATGGTGACACCAGGGACATTGCATCAGAATGGGTGACACTGAGGGTTAGGTGAACATGGATCATGGTGACACCAGGGGACATTGTCATCAGAATGGGTGACACTGAAGGGCTGGGATGCAGGTGCAGATCATGGGGACACAGGAATATTGGCATCAGAATGGGTGACACTGAAGGGTTTGGGGATGGCCAGGTGATCATGACGCAGGGACATTGGCATCAAGGGGTGACACTGAAGGGTTTGGGATGGCCAAGTGGATCATGGTGACACCAGGGACATTGGCATCAGAATGGGTGACACTAAAGGGGTTTGGGGACACTAAAGTCAATCATGGTGACGGCAGGGGACATTGACATCAGGGTGACACTGCAAAAGGTTTGGGGATGGCCAAGTGGATCTTGGTGGCACCAGGGACTTTTAATAAAATGGGTAAACATAAAGGGGTTTTGGGATGGCTGGGTGGATCATGGTGACACCAGGGGACATTGTCATCAGAATGGGTAATTTGGGGTTTGGGAGGGCCCAGGTGGATCATGGTGACACCAGGGACATTGGCATCAGAAGGGGGAACTTAAAGGGGTTTTTGGGGTGGGAGGTGGATCATGGTGACAGCAGGGGACATTGACACCCAGAATGGGTGACACTGAAGGGTTTAGGGAGGGCCCAAAGGTGGATCATGGTGACACCAGGGGACATTGGCATCAGAATGGGTGACACTGAAGGGTTTGGGGATGGCCAGGTGGATCATGGTGACACCAGGAGACATTGGCATCAGAATGGGTGACACTGAAGGGTTTGGGGACACTCAGGTCAATCATGGTGACAGCAGGGGACATTGGCATCAGAATGGGTGACACTGAAGGGTTTGGGGACACTCAGGTCAATCATGGTGACAGCAGGGGACATTGGCATCAGAATGGGTGACACTGAAGGGTTTGGGGTTTGGGGGTGGATCATGGTGACCCCAGGGGACATTGGCATCAGAATGGGTGACACTAAAGGGGTTTTTGAGGGATGGGGGTGGATCTTGAAAAACGGGACGTGGCATCAGAATGGGTGACACTGAAGGGTTTGGGGATGGCCAGGTGGATCATGGTGACACCAGGGGACATTGGCATCAGAATGGGTGACACTGAAGGGTTTGGGGATGGCCAGGTGGATCATGGTGACACCAGGGGACATTGGCATCAGAATGGGCACTGAAGGGTTTTGGGGAGGGCCCAGGTGGATTGGGGACAAAGGACGGCTGTGGGATGGATGAAGCCAAAGGAAAGACGTTGATCACCCTCCTCCACCCCCCTAAAACCCCCATTTTTTGCAGCTGCCCCCCCTCAGGATTCCAAATCCTGCGGGCTTTATCATTAAAGCACGCCTCACTCTTGAGTTTCACCACTTTTTCCCCAAATCCCACCCAAGCACCACAGAGCCACCAAGCTGTGTTGAACCTGTGTTTACCCACACCTGCCTGGATATATTTCTTTTGATAGACAGCTGGGTTTTGGGGAAAAATGTGCCTCTCACCTTCCAATTTCACTGCTGAGATTTGCCTCAAACCCCAAACCCCGGGATTTTTAACCTCATTTTACCCTGGTATTTCTCTTTCTAGACACCCCTTGTTTCCTTTTAAGGAAAACTTTGGGGACTAATTCTCTTATCAGGCTGTTTTCTTGAGAGGACCGAGGCAGGACCCCCACTGTGTTGGGAAGTAGGGAACAGCTTTGCCCTGTTCCAGCGAGAGGGCTGGCAGGTCGATGTCCTCCCCCAGCAAGCCCAGCTCCTTCTTGAGGATTCCCTTTCCAGTCGATGCAACTGCAGAAGACAGACAAAGAAAGGCCCAAATTCCACCACCCCCTGCCAGGGGGAGGTTTGTGCCACGCTGGGGTGGTCGCTCCCAAAAAAAGGGGGTTGTGACTCGGAGTGTTGGGAATTACCTCCCGTACTGGTTCTGCTGTCCCAAAGGCCCGGGGGTTGGAAGCACCTTGTTGATGGTGGCCGGAGTGTCCTCATCCCTTAAACACACAAAACCCCTAAAACGCAGCAGCAGTGGCAGGAGCGTGGCTTGAGGTGGGGTATAGAACAGGAAAAACCCCCCAAAACCCCAATTTCCTGAGGCTGGGTCAGCTTTGGAAACTGAGGAAGAAATCTCTGCCCTTTGGGGGAAGTTTTGGGAAAAAACCCCTGTCATCCATCCTCCTGCCCATGGGAATCCACTGAATTTCTCCAGAGCACCCCCTCGTGCAGTCACCCCTGGCCCGGGGACAGCTGGGTTCTCTCTGTTACAGAGGAAGCCTTGCGTCAGGAGACCCTCCAGTACAACGGATCAAAATCAGAATAAAGGGGAAAAAACCCAGTTCTAATCTGGACAGGAGAGCTGCCAGTTGTCCCCCCCCTCCATATCCTTGAGATTGGAGACCTCACATTTCCAATAGGATCAAAATCAGAATAAAGGGAAAAAACCCAGTTCTAATTTGGACTGGAGAGCTGCTGGTTTTCCGCTCTGTGAATCTGTCTTAGATACGGAGACCTTCCCCCAAACCCCAGGGGATCAAAATCACAATAAAAGGAAAAAACCAATTCTAATCTAGTGGAGAGCTGCTGGTTGTCTCTGTGCTGGAGCTCCATGTCCTTGGAGATGGAGCCCTTCTCCAGCCCCGTCAGGAATCAAAATCACAATGAGAAGTAAAGCCCAGTGCTAATCTGAGAGGAACAGAGCTGCCAGTTGTCTTGCTCCTTTGAAGCCTGCAGCTCAAGAGGCCCCATCTCGCAGCAAACATCCCCTCCTGGGGCCCTTTTATCCCCCCCATGTTCCCCAAAATGGGGGCCCGAACGGGGGGGGTAGCAACATCCTTTGAAGGGGGAAAAGTTCCCCGTGGGCCCTGGCTGTGTCCCTTGCCTTTGAACATGGTGGCTTCTCCCACAGCTCCTTCCCCTCCTCTTCTCCCACCCACTCTTCCCATCTTTCCCCTCATCTCCTCCTGCCCCAGCCTTTCCACCTTCTCCACACCCTTCCCCAGCCCTCTCCTTCTATCCATCCTCAACTCCCTCACAGCCCTTCCAGCTCCCTCTCCCCCTCAGCTCACCCTTTCTCTCCCACCGCCATCCTGGCCGCTTCTGCCACGCCTCCTCCTCCATTCCCAGCTCCTGCGTTCCCGCGGCCCCCTCACCGCCCGCGGTCCGGGGTCTGCAGGAGCCGGGCGCGGGGACCCTGCGTCTCAAGGAGACTCCGACCGCGGCCGCCGCCATCTTGGCGCTGCGCAGTTCCGTCCGCCCCGGAAGCGCCCCCCGCCGCCATGTTGTTGCGCTGCCGGGGAAGCGGACTCCGCCATTTTAGGTGTGGCGGCGCCCCCAGAAAGGCGCCATGTCGGGTGTGGCGCGCCTTGTGGGACGCCGCGGGGTGGCGGGGGCAGGATGTCTAAATCCTCCTTTTTCTTTCTTCAATTCCTCTTGTTTTCTCTCCATTAATTCCCGGCATCATTATTTTGGCATGGAGGTACCTGTGCTGCCACTGCAGTCCTCAAAGGGACCTGCCCCAATACTAACGGGGAAATGGTGTGCTGGGGAGCAAACAATCCCAGAGAAGGTGGGAAAAGTCCTCCGGGGTTCCTCCGGGACCTTCAAGTCCAAGCTGTGCCTGATGCCCACCTTGTCCCCAGGCCTTCTTTGGACACCTCCAGGGATGGACACTCCAAACCTCCCTGGGCAGCCCCCACCAAAAAAAAAAAAAAAGTCCCCATTGGAAGTGATGTAACTTTCCTAATTTTTAATTAATTGTTAGAATTATTTGTAAGCAGTGGCCACTTTTAGCCAGCACTTGTTAAAACTTCACAGACTCTTACTTCTATTTTGACCATTAAATCACTGAAACCTTGAATTTGTTAAATCTAACCCTGACAAGCTTCAATTAAGCCAAAAGGATTTGAAGCTTGGACATCTGGGATCTTAAATTTATGGCCCTTCAAGGACACTGGAGTAAGCAGAAGATACAGAGGAGACTGAGGCTTGGAAAGTTGGGGATTCTCAATTGAAAAATATGAGAAAAGGATGAAAAAAGAACTAAAGAATGCAGCCCAGCTTAGCATGAAGAGTGAGAAATCAGTAACTAATAGTAGACAGAAGGAAGAGAATAGTTAGAACGCATGGCCAGTAACTTCTTTGTTAAAAATGTGAATAAATAAAAAAATTATATTGATGTGGATGCTGGAGCTCTGACACATAAACCCTGGCTGAGAATAAAGTGACACTGGAGTTGCCAACACTACAAAAACAGTGTTAGAGACAATTTCGGAGGATCTCGGTAACAGACCCACCCCCTCTGAGCGCTTCCTCCCAGTTATTCTTCAAAATTATTTAATTCCCAGCATTTTCCTCACAGCAAATTCATTTATTAGGCGAATCACAAGCAGCACACACCGAGGCTGAAGGCGGAGGGAGAAGGAGGAGGAAGAGGAGGCCTGGCTAGGGCGTGAAGTGCCACCACTTGAAGGCGAAGGGCCGGGCGCTGACGCCGGTGCCGCAGCGCACCCGCCCAGGCTGCCGTGGCACGAGGCCACGCCCTCCAGGAAGCGGCAGCGCAGCCCCAGCGGCTCCAGCAGCGCCCGGATCCGCCGCCCAGGCAGCACTCGCCGCCCAACACCGGGCCAAACGGCTTGGGAATGCCCAGGTCCCTGGCAAGGACGATCATGGTGACCTGCGGGGTGACACCAGGGGACGTTGGCATCAGAATGGGTGACACTGAAGGGTTTGGGGATGGCCAGGTGGATCATGGTGACACCAGGGGACATTGGCATCAGAATGGGTGACACTGAAGGGTTTGGGGATGGCCAGGTGGATCATGGTGACACCAGGGGACATTGGCATCAGAATGGGTGACACTGAAGGGTTTGAGGATGGCCAGGTGGATCATGGTGACACCAGGGGACATTGGCATCAGAATGGGTGACACTGAAGGGTTTGGGGATGGCCAGGTCGATCATGGGGACACCAGGGGGACACCAGCAGTGTCGGGATGGATGAAGCCAAAGGAAAGACATTGATCACCCTCCTCCACCCTCCTCAGCACCACTTTTTGCAGCTGCCCTCCCTCAGGATTCCAAATCCTGCAGAATTCCCCCTTTTTTATCATTAAAGCACGCCTCACCTCTTGCAGTTTCACCACTTTTTCAAAAATCCCACTGCAAGCACCACAGAGCCACCAAGCTGTGTTAGACCTGTGTTTATCCACACCTGCCTGGATATATTTCCTTTTGATAGACAGCTGGGTTTTTTGGGGAAAAATGTGCCTCTCACCTTCCAATTTCACTGCTTTGAAAAGGTTTTGCCTCAAAACCCCAAAGCCACCAAGTTGTGTTAGACCTCTGTTTATCCTGGAGATATTTCTCTTTTCTAGACAGCTGACATTTCTTTTTCAGGAAAACTTTGGGGACTATTCCTGGCTGACTGAGCTGTTTCTTGGGGAGGACCTGAGGGCAGGAGCCCTCCTTACCGTGTTGGGGAAGTAGGGAACAGCTTTGCCCTGCTTGTCCAGCTTGAAGAGGGCTGGCAGGTCGATGATGTCCTCCTCCAGCAAGCCCAGCTCCTTCTTGAGGATATCCCTGTTCCAGTCGATGCAGCGCTGCAGGGGACGGAGCAGAGCACAGAGAGGCCCAAATTCCACCACTCCCTGCCAGGGGGAGGGGTTTGTGCCACGCTGGGGTGGTCGCTGCCAGAAATGGGGGTTGTGACTTGGAGTGTTGGGAATTACCTGCACGTACTGGTTCTGCTGTGCCAGGACCTCGTTGGAGAGCACCTTGTTGATGGTGACGCGCTTGGTGTCTGTCCCCGAGTACCCTAAACACACAAAACACCCTCAAAACGCAGCAGCAGTGGCAGGAGCCTGGCTTGAGGTGGGGTATAGAGACGGGAAAAGCCCCCAAAATCCCAATTTCCTGAGGCTGGGGTCAAAGCTTTGGAAACTGAGGGAAGGAAATCTCTGCCCGTTGGGGAGAGTGTTGGAAAAGTCCTGTCATCCATCCTCCTGCCCATGGGAATCCACTGAATTTCTCCAGAGCATCCCCTCCGTGCAGTCACCCCTGGTCCGGGGACAGCTGGGTTCTCTCTGTTACCAGAGGAAGCCTTGGAGATACGGAGACCTTCTTCCAAACCCACCATGGATCAAAATCAGAATGAAAGGGGAAAAAACCCAGTTCTAATCTGGACAGGAGAGCTGCCAGTTGTCCTGCTCCCTCCATATCCTTGGAGATTGGAGACCTCACGACCTCATCAGGGATCAAAATCAGAATAAAAGGGGAGAAAACCCAGTTCTAATTTGGACTGGAGAGCTGCTGGTTGTCCCGCTCTGTGCTGGAGCTCCATGTCCTTGGAGATACAGAGACCTTCTCCCAACCCCATGAGGGATCAAAATCACAATGAAAGGGAAAAAAACCAATTCTAATCTGGGCAGGAGAGCTGCTGGTTGTCCCGCTCTGTGCTGGAGCTCCATGTCCTTGGAGATACAGAGCCCTTCTCCCAGCCCCGTCAGGGATCAAAATCACAATGAGAAGTAAAAAGCCCAGTGCTAATCTGAGAGGACACTAGAGCTGCCAGTTGTCTTGCTCCATGCTGGAGCTCCGCTGGCATTTCCAGAGGCTCCATCTCTGGCAGCAAACATCCCCTCCACGCAGAGGCCTTTATCCCTGCCATCCCACTCGCTTTCCCAAAATAGGGCCGGAGGTGGCCGGGGGTGGTGGGCAGGCATCCTGCTGAAGGACACCCAGCGGGGAAAATGTCCCCGTGTGGCCCTGGCTGTGTCCCCTTGCCTTTGAACATGGTGGCTTCTCCCTGTCCCTCCTTCTGCTTCTCGCGGAAGAGCCGGTAGCAGGCAGCCGGACTGGCCAGCAGCATCCGGAACCGCTGCGGGAACACGGCCAGGGTCAGCCCCACAGCCCCGGGGACTCGCTGCTGCCAAAACCTGAGCTGAAACTCTGGAAATCGGGAGTCTTTGCAGTTATTGTGCCTCATTTAAACCATGGAGGGTTTGTGGACCTAAATATTGCTTTTTTGAGCCATCCAGGTCAAGGCTCGGTTTCCCTGAGGGAAAAATCTGTGTCAGAAGCAGGAAAAGCCACAAGAGAGAGAAGAGAAATGTTCTGAAAACCTCTGGGAGCTGCTGAGCCACTGTAAACCCCCCAGAATCTTGAGGCTGGAATTTCTTGGATACCTTTGCAGGTATCTTTTCCCTTCTATTTACGTTCATTAATAGCCCAGCAAATCCCTTTTTTTGTGCTACATCTCTCCTTTTGGGGTGGGGAATGAAACCTAAGCAAACGCTGTCTGGGGGTGCCAAAGGAACGAGTTCCAGGGTTTTCCCAGTGAGACTGGTGTCCTGGAGGAGGAGTCCTGGGGCAGCACGGGGGGTCTGGAGGTACCTTTTTGTCAGAGGTGGGGACAAAGGTGACAAACTCATTGACATTGCCCACAGCCAGCCAGTCGGAGTAGAGCTCCACAGGGGCCTGGACGCGCTGGGCGTAGAGGAAATCCCGCACCAGCCTGGTCATCCTGCGGCCCGCGGATCTGGGGGGAAAGAAATTCCCATCAACATCTGCCTGGACACTGGGACTGGGGGATATTCCCATCAACATCTGCCTGGGCACTGGGGTTCAGGAGATATTCCCATCAACATCTGCCTGGACACTGGGATTGGGGGATATTCCCATCAACATCTGCCTGGACACTGGGATTGGGGGATATTCCCATCAACATCTGCCTGGACACTGGGGTTGGGACAACATCTGCCTGGACACTGGGATTGGGGGATATTCCCATCAACATCTGCCTGGACACTGGGATTGGGGGATATTCCCATCAACATTTGCCTGGACACTGGGACTGGGGGGATATTCCCATCAACATCTGCCTGGGCACTGGGATTGGGGGATATTCCCATCAATATTCCCATGGATGCTGGGATATAAATTGCCACTGAGGTGGAGGAACCTGGGAGCCCCCACCCTGCTCAGGCAGTGACTGATTAACCCAATTAACCCAATTACCCTAATTTCAGTGGTATTTCAGGGCGCTTTGCTCTCAAATCCGTGTTTCCCCCAAACCCGCGTTTCCCCCAAATCTGCGTTTCCCCCCTCTCTCACGCAGGGAAGCTGCTGCCGATGAGGATCCTTCCCAAGGGATACTCTCTGCCAGCCACGGACACGGGTGGGCTGACCTCCACGTTCCCGAAGGAATCCAGGCTGGCCACGGCCTCAAAGAGGGGCTCCTTGTGCACGTAGCCAAAATCGGGGCCCTGGGGAAAGAGGAAGTGCCCTGAGCCCCTGCTGCTCCCCTGGCTTTGTCCTCCTGTGGGGTGGGCAAGCACAGCAATAAGGAGGGGACAGGAAAGGCAGGAGGAGAAAGGTCTTGGGGTCATGGAGGGGCAGGAATAATCGGGACGAGCCAGGAGAAGAGTCCAGGCCTGGAGCCGGGGCCAGATTTCCTCTGTTCCCCCACAGTCAAGGTTTAAATGTTTACATTAAACCAAGTTTTAAATGTCCACATTAAACCAAGCCAGATCTCTGTTCTCCTGCAGCCAGGGTTTAAGTGTCCACATTAAGCCAAGGTTTAAGTGTTCACATTAAGCCAAGGTTTAAGTGTCCACATTAAGCCAATTAGGCAGCCCTGAGCAAAGCTCCTGGCTGGCTCTGGGAGGGAGGTGAACTCCAGCTCCCGAGGGTGACTCTGCCCTGGGCTAAGAGCCACCCCAAGGGCTTATGGCACTTAAATCCTGCTTAAGCCTTGATTTCCAGGACTTAATATATCTGGGATTGAAGGAGCTGTGTGTGCAGGGCTAATTAGTGCTCGACTCTGTGTGCCAAAGCCCAATGGAATGTCAAAAACGCGGCAAAAACGGCAGGGTTGGGACCAAAATTCCACCTTCCCTGCACCCCAGTTGGACTTGATGCAGGCCTGGAGCACATGGCAGCCCCTGGGATAAGATCAGGTGTCCGTGAGGTTTGAGTTAAATCCCAGTCACTTATCAGGGTTGGGTTTCCATAGGGATAACCCAAATATACAGGTTGGGAAAAGCGAGCAGGGAGACATGGGGGCGCTTCCACACAGAAATTCCTTTTTGAAACCGAGGATGTTTGGAGACGCTGGGGTGGAGAGAGAGCACAGCTTTCCCTGAGGCTCCCCGTGCGTTTCTGGGGTGCATTTCTGGGGGGATGGCCAGGATCAGATCCCTTTTTCCCTGGGTGCTGAGGGAGGGCCTGAGCACCAGCCACCTGCTCCCAACTCATTTCATTTAATAAAACCATGGAGCCCGCCCAGTTTCAACTGTCAGGGCTCTGGTTCATCCCAAGTTTGCGGGTCACATTCAAGTCCTATCAGTTCCACCCTGATTCTGAGGGGATAATTCCCTCCCATCTCCTTTTTCCCTGGCATGGGCTTCCAGGGGCTCAGGGCTTGACCTGTGCCCATGGTGTCGGGCTAATTATTCTTAGTTGGAAAATGAGATTGGAAAGGTCGGGCTGGGGATTAGGGCAGGCTTCAAAGCAGAAATTGGAGGATAATGTGTTAGCAGCTCCCAAGGCTGAAATTGCTGTCCTAAATACGAGGCAGAGCAATTCCTAAAGAGGGCAGATCCACGCGGGCGCCCGGCAGATTCACTGGGTGAATCCAGGACTGGATGTTCCCATGCCAGGCATGAGAAACAATGGATTTCAGCACTCCTGAAAGCCCCCAGCGCTCCCCAGAGGGACAAAAGCTGGGATTTGTCCTTGTCTCCCATTCCTGATGGGGCTGAGGATGCTCCAGCACACAGCTGGGAGCTGGGGACAGCAACTCCGTGCCTGGGGGTGTCCTGTCCTTCTGCTGTGGGGATATCTCCAACAGATCACCCAATCCAGAATTTTTCCATGCTGGGCTCTCCCAAAATTCCCTGTCTCAGGCTTGCCCTGGCCCTTTTCCTTGGCCAAGGAGCCCACAGGGATGTTCCTGGCACTGGCTGCACCCTGTTGTCTTCCAAGGAAGTAAACTGACCCTCTCCTGCTTCCCAGGCACGGAGGAGGAAAGGAAAACACAGCCCATCCCTGGGCTGCCTGGGGGAGAAATCCCATCATAGAGCTTGGCAGGAGCCTTTCATTTCCAGGGATGTTGGCTCCTCCTCTCCCCTCTGGATCAGAGGTTTTCTGGAGAGCTGGGATGAGAGGGTGAGGCTGGAGGTGGTTGGGAGGGAATCTCCATTCTGCTCTCATTTTGCAGGCAATTCCATGCACAGAGCCAAGGGCAAGGAGGATTTTGGAAATGGGAACGTGGGCTGGGTGTGAGCCCTGGGAGCTGCTCTGCAGGGAATGCAGGGAACCTTCTCTCACCAGCAGCTCTTTGACAGGGAGTTGCTCCATCCCTCTCTCCCGAGGGGAGTCCAGCACCACTGGGAAGCTGTTGTGGGGAGCGTGGGTGTAGCCGAGCCTGATCTCATCCTGGGAAGGGAGGAAATCCCACGTGGGGCACTGGCATGGGAGGGTTTTCCCGGTTTTTGGAGCCCCCCTACCTGCATCCAGCGGTCGCCGCGGTTGGTGTAGCCGAAGCAAACCTTCAGCTTGCAGCTGGCCTTGGCCACCAGGCTCTGGATCTCCTTGGTGAACAGGTAGTTGTCCTTCATGCTGGAGGAGAGGATGGGAAGGGATGGGAAGAATGGAAGGGATGGGAAAGGATGAAAAGGATGGAAAGGGATGGGAAGGGATGGGAAGGGATGGGAAGGGATGGGAAAGGGATGGGAAGGATGGGAAGGATGGGAAGGGATGGGAAGGATGCAAGGGATGGGAAAGGATGGGAACGATGGAAAGGATGGAAAGGATGGAAAGGATGGGAACAATGGAAAGGATGGAAAGGATGGAAAGGATGGAAAGGATGGAAAGGATGGAAAGGATGGAAAGGATGGAAAGGATGGAAAGGATGGGAATTCCCTGCTCCCAGCCTGGTCCCAGCCCAGCCCCAGGACCGGTGGGGCGGGAGAAGCACCACCCGTACCTGCACACGAAGAGGTTCACTGGGGTGAGGGTGTTGGGGGTCATGATCCACGGAGCCACCCGGAACACCACGGTGTCCGTGAAGATGGGTGAATGGGGAATGCCCTGCGGGAGCCAAGCAGAAATGAGGGACATTCCCCACACCATTCCCCCAGACTCCCTCCCCTGAGGCCATTTTTGGGATCGGTTAATGGCCTCATTCTCTATTCCGGCACCATCCCAACCTCCTCGGCGCAGCCTCCCACCCGCCCCGTTCCCAGGCGCTGCCGACCTCAGCCAGCGGCTCCAGGAGGCTGACGTGGATGGACACCAGCCCGGAGAAGGTCTCGTCGGGGAAGCGCAGCCCCTCCACGAAGAAGCCGAGCTCGGCGCTGCCGCCGGGGTAGGGCACGGCGTGGAAGAGCTTCCTGCCGCCCAGCACCTGCACGTAGCGCTGCCCGAAGAAGGGATCTGCCAGGGAAGGGGAACACGGGGAAATCCCCCGGGGTTTGGGATTGTTCACCCATTGCCTCGGGCAAGGAGCTCCCATGGCTCAACAGGGTCGGGTTTCCACAGAGATAAACTCAAATATACAGGCTGGGAAAAGTGAGCAGGGAGAGCTGGGGGTGCTCCCGCACAGAAATTCCCTTTTGAAAGTGAGGGTGTTTGGAGATGCTGGGGTGGAGGGAGCACATCTTTCCCTGAGGCTCCCTGTGCATTTCTGGGGTGTATTTGTGGGGATGGCCAGGATCAGATCCCTCAGATCTCTGAGGAGATCCAGCTGTGAGAGGCACCTTGAAGCAGGAGTTGTGGGAGTTGGAATTCTGTTGTGGACAAGAGAGATGAGGGGAAATGTAACTGGCCAGTATTTCTTTGGTTGGAGCAGCCCTTGGGAAGGGCTCTCATGGAGTTTCTTCCCCTCCATGGGAGGACAATGCCCTGGATTCCTCCTGCATGAAGGAACGAGCCTGAGCTCCTCCATGGCACATTTCCTGGATGGATGAGGGATTCCATTCCCAGGAAATAAATCCCAGTGCCCACAGCGAGGGATGAGAGGGGATGTGCTCTGGAACATGCTGCCAGCATGGACAAAGCAGCTGGGTGACCTCCAGTGTAACACCCCAGCCCTGCTGCAGCTGGGAATTATTCCATTTCCTGAAAAAATCCCAATTTATCTCTCTATTTATCCTTGTTTTTAATGGAAATTATTCAATTTTCAAAAGCATCCCAATTTATCTCCTTATTTGTTGTTATTTTTAATGAAAATTATTCAATTTTCTGAAAAAACATCCCAATTTATCTCTTTCCCCCTGTTTGTTTAACCCACTAGGAGTGAGAAGTACTGGGGAAGCAGGATCCAGAAAAAGAAATAATTTTAAAACAGAGGAGAAAAGAAAGAAACCCAAACCACATGAAGTTTGCAGCACTGGGCTCGGTTTCCCAGCCCTTCCTGAGATTTATTCCCCCTCTTTTTACCCCAAAACAGAGCCAGCAGCTGGAATTGCCTGGGCAGGGACAGCCTCACATCCCTGGGCTCTCCTGAGAGCTGGGAGATGGAGCTGAACTCACCTAGCTGGAGGAAAATGAGCCAAAAGCAGCTTCTCTTTCCTCATTTTCACTTCCCAGCCCCTGCACCTGAGCATTTCGGTTCTTAGGGAGCCAAACAAACATTATTTATATTAAATTTCCCCTTTTAAAAAAAAAAAACAAACCGGGCTGTTTGCTGCCACTCCTTTGCTGCCTGGCCTTTGTGTCCCCCTCCCTCTGCTTGTTCACCCCCAGAGTTTTCCACCTGATGGAAAAGAGGGAAAGATGGGGGGAAATGGGGAAGGGATGTTGGAGGTCTGAGGGGTGTGGAGAGGACGAGGTCAGAGATGGGAAGGAAGGGAAAGGAAGGGAAAGGAAGGGAAAGGAAGGGAAAGGAAGGGAAAGGAAGGGAAAGGAAGGGAAAGGAAGGGAAAGGAAGGGAAAGGAAGGGAAAGGAAGGGAAAGGAGGGGGTGGAGGAAGAACAGGAAGAGGAGGAAGGGGCAGAAAAGGAAGGGGGAGAGGAGAAAGGAATAGGAGGAAGAGGCAGAGGAAGAAAGGGAGCAGGAGGAAGGAGAGCAGGAAGAAGGAGAAGAGGAGGAAAAGGAAGAGGAGAAAGGGGAAAAGGAGGAAGGGGCTCAAGAGGGAGAGGGAGAGGGAGAGAGAGAGGGAGAGGGAGAGGGAGAGGGAGAGGGAGAGGGAGAGGGAGAGGGAGAAAGAGGGAGAGGGAGAGGGAGAGGGAGGGGAGAAGGAGAAGAGAGAGGGAGGAAGGGGAAAGGGAGGCAGAGACACAGGAGAAAGGGGAAAAGGAGGAAGGGGCTGAAGAGGGAGATGGAGAGGGAGAGGAGGAAGGGGAAGAGGAGGAAGGGGAGCAGGAGGAAGGGGGAGAGGAAGGGGCAGAGCAGGAGCTGAGGAAGGCCTTACTCTGCACATGGAAGACCCCAACATTGTCAGCGTCATTGGCAGACACAGAGAGGACGATTTCATAGCCCCGGGGCAGGCGCTGGGGCCCCTCTGTCCTCAGCACCATCTCAGCCATGTCCAGCAGATCTGCAGGCACACAAAGTGAATCAGGCAGTGTTTTCTGTGTTCTCTTCTGGGGTTTGGGTCTCCTTCCCAAGAAACCTGCTCTTCCTTTGCCACCAGCCTGGGCATGCTGACAAACCAGAGCTTGTGCCTCGTGGGCTGTGACCCAAATGCCCTTTTCCCTTCTCCCTGCCCAGCCCTGGCACGGCCGGTCCGTGACCTCGGGACGCTGCGTGGGCTGAGTTTTCCAGGAACGGGTGGGTGGATTGCTGGCTGCCGGCCTCGTGCCTCACCCCGCGCTGCTCTCACCTGCGTGCAGCATCCCTGGCCCGCGCCGAGCCAGCCCTGGGACCGCAGCCCTGCCTCCGTGCCCTGCCTGGCTCCAGTGAGTTGGCGCGGCATTAATTCCACAGAAATTCCCACGTGGGAAGCTTGCTCAGCAGCTGGTGGGGAGCAGCTGGGTCCTGCCCTGTGTGCTGGGCTGGGTCCCTCTCAGGAAAGGTCACAGAGAGGGGATGATGGGGATGTTGGGGACAGGGCATTTGGGGAGCTGTTACCTTCTCTGTTGAACACCTGCTCGCTGTCACAGTCGGAGGGCGGAATGAAGGGGAACTCCTTGTCACAACTGACCAGCAGGATGGCCCCGTGTCCCTCTGGTCCCCAGGCCCAGCTCGCCTAAAGCATCCCTGGGGCTCAGCGAGCTTGGGATCCACTGAGCCCATGGATTTTCTGTGGGGGGGGGCTGGGGTACCTTGTTGGGGCTGTTCTTTTCCACCACCCCATCCCGATCTGCGTCCACGTCCAGGGAGATCCCTGTGGGGACAGAACCGCCTCATCCCTGGGCACGTCGAGGAGCTTGGCTGCCAAACCCCAGACCCAGCAAACCTGGCTTTGCCATTCCCATCCCTGCCCCTGCTCCAGGGATGGACTCCAGACTCACCGACGCCTGTGAGGAACACCCCGGCTTGGTTGATGGGCTTCCCTCCATCTGCATAAAAGCTGACGGTGACCTGCGAACCCCGAATCCCGCGTTAGGGCAGGATGTTCTCCCTCCGTGGAGTCCCACTCACGGGATCCCACTCCTCACCTTGTTGTCATTGACCTCAGAGCTGGCCCGGCTCATGCTGAACCTCAGCACCGTCCCCTCGTCCAGTGGCCACCGCGTGCCGGCTCCGGACACGGCCTCGGGCTCGGCGCGGCCGCGGAACAGCACGTCCACGCTGACCCCCTCGGTGTGCTTCACGCCAAAGGCCACGGCCCCGGCGGGGGCCGCCCTGCCAGAAACAGCCGGAATTTGGAGGGATTTGCAGGGCCAGTGTGGCGTTCCCACCAGATTCATTCACTGCCCGGAGCGCGGCCAAGACCGGGCACGCCGGCGTCTCCACGCTCACCTTCCTGCCCTGCTCCTGCCCTGCTCCTGCCTGGGAACTGGAATTAGCCCGGGTTTAGGGCCAGTTTAGCCCCGTGAGTGTTTGCAGCCATCACTGTGAGTAAGGATCTGTAATAATCCCAACCAGCCTGGCTTCCCGCTTTCATGCAGAAATCCTTGGGTTTTTTCCAGCCCAATGTTTGACAACTCCTCAAAATACTGCTGCCACCCCTCTGAGAGGCTTTTCCATGGGCAACTCTCATTTCTGGGGATTTTATCCAGCCCCAAAGCTCTCAGTGCTGCCCTGCTCCCAGTCTGTGTCCTTGCTCTTCCCCTCTCCTGGATCCTTTTCCCGAATTTCCCTGCCTTTCCAGGTTATTATTTTTGGGCTCTTTGCCCCGACACCCGAGAGCTTGCATTGCTCAGGTTTCTCAGATGCCACCGGTCCCACCAAACCCGCACCCTTGGCAAGGGGGGGAGGAAATCCGAGCGCTCCTTTGCTCCTGCCTGGGTGTTCCTTAAATCTTTAAATTGCTTTTAATTACACACAGAAAAACTGGTTTGGTTTCCTGGTTCCTTGGATCTGGGGATCCCGCTGGGAAGGGATTTGGCCTGGAGAGGTGCCAGGGGAGCTGGGTCTGCACTGCTTGGCTTGAATATCAAGGCTGGGATTTGCAACAGCAGCACTGACCAGAATCCAGCCTGGAATGAGCTTTTCACCTTCTTTTTCCCTTGGGGGGAACAGTTATCCCAAAATTCAGCATTGGGTTTGTTTTAGAGAAGTGCATCTGGCACTGTGGGGATTTCCCACTTTCCCAAGGTTTTGGTCATGAGATTTTGTGGTTTTCCCTAATTTTGCAGTCCCTCCCTGGGTCCTGCTCATCCCTCTGCTCTCCAGCAGCTCCCCGAGGTGCCCCTGGATCTGCTGACCCCAGCGGGTCAGACTGGGGTAAATCCAGGCATGGTCAAAGCTTTCCAGGGATTCTTGCAGCTCTGCAAAGCCTGGGGAGGGTTTTGCCCACAAATTGCATCAAAATGGTGTCAGGGCTGTGGGGTTTGGGGAAGCAGAGGGAAAAATGAGGAGCAGGGATTCCCAGAGGGATAAACAGGGGAGAAAGGTGAGGAGAAAGGTGAAGGTGGAGGAGGAAAGGAAGTTTTGGGGGTCCCACTCATCTGGACATCGGTGCAGGGGTGTGGGGTTTGGGGAAGCAGGAGGAAAACAGAGGAGCAGGGATTTGTAGAAGGGAAAATGGGGAACAGGGATTCTCAGAGGGAAAAGCAGGGTGAGGAGAAAGGTGGTGGAGGAGGAAGAGGAAAGGAAGTTTTGGGGGGGTCCCACTCACCCATGGACATCGGCCTGGATGTGGCTGCCCAGCAGCTGCAGGGTTTGGGAAAACAGGAGGAAAAATGAGGAGCAGGGATTTGCAGAAGGAAAATGAGGAGCGGGGATCCCCAGAGGGAAAAACAAGGAGGAAGGTGAGGAGGAGGAGGAGGAGGAAGGGGAGTTTTGGGGTCCCTCTCACCCGAACACGTCGGCGCGGACGTGGCCGCCCAGCACGCACAGGGCCTCGATGCGGTTCCCGTGCTGCAGCCGCAGCGTGCGGGGCTCCCCCGGCATCTCCCCGGCCATGGGCACCGGCACCGGGAGCTGCACCGGCACCGGGAGCTGCCCCGCCGAGCCGCTGCTGCTCCTTCCCCCGGCCCGGCCTCCCTCCTCCTCCTCCTCGCGGGGCTGGGATGACAATCGGAGCGAGGGGGCGGCTGGGCTGGACCTCGGAAAGCTCTGGGAATGGTCTGGGGGCAGAGAGGGACGGACAGGGAGGGATGGACCGGGAAGGACAGGGAGGGATAAACAGAGAGGGACAGGGAGGGATGGACAGGGATGGACAGAGATGGACAGCGAGGGATGGACAGGGATGGACAGGGAGGGAGGGCAGCTGGCCTCAGGCCTGGCCGGCTCCAGCCCTGGGCAAGGAGCTCCCCCAGCTGTCCCCAGCTCCCGGTCCCTCCTCACCTTCCTGACCCCAGCCTGGGATCCCCAAGGCGGATTTGCGGCGTTTTGGGATTTGGCCGCATCCCTGGAGTGCATTTCACCCTCTCTTTCTGCTCTCTAGGGAAAATCCCTGCCTGCTCCCTCTTTCCCAGTCCTGAGGCAAGAGCAGAACTCTCCTTTTTTTCCCCCCCTCTGCTTATTTTCAAAGGGAAACTGGGAAGCAGTGACTGCTGAAGGGAGCTCGGAGCTGGTTTTGTCACCCCGGGCCGCTCCGGAGCGATTCCCGCCCACGCGGGGTTTGCATCGTTTATTAACACCCGCCTAAATATTCATTTTCCAGCCCAAACTGCTGCCCCAGATCCTGGAAGCCACAAACAATTAGCGAGCAGTAACAGAGCTCAGGTGGATGTTCCTTATTTCCATCCCTCTCGGGCTTCCCTTTTCCAGCCCCGGCTTCCCTCTGTGGCGATGGGTGTTCCTGGGATTTATAGGGATCATCCTCCCCCTGGAATCCCACCATGGAATGAGGGGGAATGGAATGGGATAGGATTTAAAGCCCTTCCAGCTCAAATAGTTCCGGGATTCTGGTGGGGAATATTCCGGTGAGCATCCAGGCCAGGAGCTGGGAAGCTCAAGGCTGGGAAAACAGAGAATCTGGGATAGTAGGGATCATTTCCACTGCAATTGGGATCATTTCCACTGGAATCCGGTTTTTTCCATGGAGCTGTCCCGCGGCTGTGCCGGGATCGGGAGGGATCCCGGTTTATCCCTGGATCTGTCTCGCGGTTTCCCGGTGAATTCCCAGGAGCTGGGAGCAGATCCCAGCCTGGCGTTTGGGAACAGCCCCATTCCCGAGGGCTTTCCCGGAGCTGGAGCTCGGGGATTTGCTCTCCCCGCGTGCCCGCTCGGGGGTCCGGGGCTCGTTCCGGCTGCAGGCACGGAATTCCGGGGGGTGGGAGGGGAACGTTCCCCGGAACCCCCGGGCTGTCCCTTCGCGTTCAGGAGGTGCCAACAGCTGCCCGTGCCCGGCCGTGCCCGTTCCTGCCCGGAATTCGGGAATTCGGGATGGAGACGCTGGGGCAGAGCCGGGGCAGAGCTGGGGCACGGCAGGAGATGTGTGGGGCACGGCAGGAGATGTGTGGGGCACGGCAGGAGATGTGTGGGGCACGGCAGGAGATGTGTGGGGCACAGCAGGACACGGCTCCCGGGTGGGATGGGGGATGCGAGTCCTCTCTGCCTGCCTGGGGTGGTGCAG
The DNA here is from genome assembly GCA_030060385.1 of Muscicapa striata striata. Lineage (NCBI taxonomy): Eukaryota > Metazoa > Chordata > Aves > Passeriformes > Muscicapidae > Muscicapa > Muscicapa striata. The sequence goes on along the minus strand of JAREIS010000552.1, from coordinate 101,128 downwards.
CCAAAAGAAAACCTGAAGAAACCCTAAAGAAACCAAAAGAAAACCTAAAGCAAATCTTAAGAAAACCTGAAGAAACCTTAAGAAAATCAAAAGAAACCAAAACAAAACCTAACGGAACCCTAAAGAAAACCAAAATGAAACCTAAAGAAAATCAAAATAAAACGTAAAAAAGCCCAGAGAGGCCCAAAGAAACCTCCAGAAGACCAAGCCCAGCCGAGCCCGGCGGGCTTTGATAACTGGTTCCATGTCTCGCCCTGCTCCAGCTAATTAGGCTGACACGGCTCGTAAAGGTTCCTGCCTGCAATCTGCATGCAGGGTAATTAACGAGGGGTAATTAACGAGCTGTAATTATCGGCTTAGGGAGATTATCAAACTTTCCTTGGCAGAGTGGTGCTGCAGGATGGGCGAGGAGCGACGCCCCGCAGGGATCCCGCAGGGATCCGGCTGTTCCTGGGGTCGTGTCTGGTTTAAGGAGGGCTTGGAACGGGCTGGAACTGGGGAAAAGGGGCTGGCCCTGGGGAAAGATGGAGGCTGGAATTGGGGGAAAGCCAAAGGCAGCCCCCGGAGCAGGCTGCCCCAGCTCCTGGGTGTGATGGACAGGCGGGATCCCGGCCGTCATGTGCCACTTGCCCAGGACAAGCTGTAATTAGGGAGAAGCGCTCAGCTCCGGCTGGGCCGGGTGACTCCAAACCCTCCTGTCCCTGAGCACGGCACGTCGGAGCTGATGGCAGGTGGAGGAGGAAGAGGAGGGAGCGCAGGTTCCACCCAAAACCTCCCGGGGTTTGGGGCTGGGTGAGACCCGCAGCGGCTCGGAACGGGCTGGGACTGAGCTGCAAAACCCACTCAGCCCTGAAAGGTTTATCCCCGTGCCCAGGGATGTGATCTCACTGGATTTTGGGGAGCACAGCCATCCCAGCCCTGAAAGGTTCATCCCCGTTCCCAGGGAAGTGATCTCACTGGATTTTGGGGAGCACAGCCATCCCAGCCCTGAAAGGTTCATCCCCGTGCCCAGGGAAGTGATGTCACTGGATTTTGGGGAGCACAGCCATTCCACCCCCAGGAAGACAGTGAGGTTTGGGCCCTGTGGCCTCTCCATACCCAGGGCTGTGATCCCGCTGGATTTTGGGGAGCACAGCTGTCCCAGCTCCCGCTGTGCTCCTGGCAGTGCTGAGCTCCCCTCCCTGCGGATTCCAGAGCACCCCAATCCCGCTCCCCCGGCCTCAGGGGTGTTCCTGTCCGGCCCCAAACCAGCCGAGCAGGCTCAGGGCACGGCCCCGGCCCCTGCCCAGTGCAAACCAGTGCAACCAGCAGCCTCTGGTGGGGAGCCCAGCCCGCGGCTCCGCTGGGGCGCTGCTGTGGGGCCACTCCACCATTCCAGCTCAGGGATCCGTCAGGGCTCGTGCTCTCCCTGGAGAGCCAGTACCATTCCCAGCTGAGTGTTCTGGGGTATGAGGCACAGAGCTGGGGGTTGCTGCAGTTAAACTGGGAGGGCAGGCGCCCTTTCCCCTTTCCTGGAGCCCTGCCCCCTTTCCTGGAGCCCTGCCCCCTTTTCCAGAGCTCTTTCCCCTTTCTGGGTCCCGGCTGGGCTCATCCCAGCAGTTCAGTCCCACAGGGAGTTCCCTGCTCCTGCAGCTGAGGACGTGCAGCTCAGTGCAGTGATGGCTGCGGCTCCTCTGAGCCCTGCCCAGCTCCCCTGGGCCTTTTCCTGCTGCTCCCCACAGGGGTTTGGCCCTTCCCAGCCTCTCCTTCCCATTCCCTATCCCAAACACATCCCGCCCTTCCCACTCCCTGTCCCAAACACATCCCATCCTTCCCATTCCCTATCCCAAACACATCCTACCCCATTCCTTGGGATGAGCAGTGTGGCACAGGGACACTGGAGCTGCTCCCTCCATCCCTGGGATGAGCTGTGTGGCACAGGGACACTGGAGCTGCTCCCTCCATCCCTGGGATGAGCTGTGTGGCACAGGGACACTCTGGAGCTGCTCCCTGCAGGCAGGGACTCCCTCCCACTCCAGCCGCGTTTCCCACTCATGGGCAGGGATCCTCTGGGATGGGATGGCCCAGAGATCATTGGATATCTGTGGGACCAACACCTTCCAGCAAAGGGGATCTTTCCCATGGGATCTCAGCCTGAAAACCCTCCACTCCCCTGACCCTTGAGGTCCCAGTGAGACACAGAGGAATTTGAATTTCCTCGGGAGGCCTCTGGTGTTGGCTGTTGGTGTTTTCCCCTTCCCTGCCTGCCCCATAACCAGTTCTCCCTGCCCCGTCCTCGTCCTCAGGATGGTTGGGATGGGAAGGACCGACCTGAGCAAACATCTCCTTTTGTTCAGCTGTATTCAGGCATGGCCCAGCTGCTGCAGCCGGGGCCGTGACTCACCCGTGCCGAGAGAGGCCGGCTGGAAAATTTGGGGTGTTTTAAAGAAAATGCCCGGTTTTAATGACAGCATTGTAATAACCCCAAACAACCACCCTGTGCTGCCGGGGGAGCGGGAATGTTTAATGCATGAACCGTGGGGTTTGAGATGGAGCTGGGAAGGAACAAAAAGAGGGGAATAAACCCCAAACCACCAGAGGAGCATCCAGCAGGGCTGGCTGTCACCTCGTGTCCCCCTGGACCCGCCCTGGGGCTGCCCTATCACCTCCATCTCGGGATGGAGGTGGAACCAGGGTCCCCTGGCCGAACCCCGTCATCCCGGGAAGGAGGAGTTACCTTCCCGAGCCTTTTAATCCAGTCCTGCTGGTTTCCCGGCACAGCCTGGAGCTCCCTGCCCATGCGGCCGTGCCCGGCTCACCATGGCCCCGCGTCACGTCGTGCCCATGTCCCCCAGCCACGCTGCCCGCGGCGTCTGCGTGCTGGGCACCGAGGTCTTCCTGGACACGCGCCGGTAGGGCCTGGCATTGGGGCACGGATCTTTCCTTCCCCGATCCCAGCCTCTTTCCCCCAATCCCAGCCTCTTTGTTTCCTCAATCCCAGACCCTTTCCCCAGTCCCAGCCTCTTTCCCCCAATTCCAGCCTCTTTCTTTCCCCAGTTCCATGGAGCTGCTGGGATTTGGGATGGGTTTGTCTGGTATTGGGGCATCCCAGTGCATTCCACAGAGCTGCCGGGATTTGGGATGGGTTTGCCTGGCATTGGGGCATCCCAGTGTTTTCCATGGAGCTGCCGGGATTTGGGATGGGTTTGCCTGGCATTGGGGCATCCCAGTGTTTTCCATGGAGCTGCCGGGATTTGGGATGGGTTTGCCTGATATTGGAGCATCTCGGTGCATTCCACAGAGCTGCCAGGATTTGGGATGGGTTTGCTCAGGATCAGGGCATCCCAGTGTTTTCCATGGAGCTGCCAGGATTTGGGATGGGTTTGGAGGAGAAATGGGTGGTGAGGGACTCGGGAGTTCACCCAAGTTTGGAGGGGCAGGTCCCGCTGGGTGTGCTTGAGGGGATGATGCCCATGGGGATCTCATCCAAGATCTGTTTTAGGGGATGATGTCCCACAGGGAACTCACCCTAAGGTCTGTTTTAGGGGATGATGTTCCACTGTGTGTGTTTTAGAGGATGATGTCCCATTGGGATCTCACCCCCAAATTCTCTTTTTGGGGACAATATCCCACAGGGAGCTCATTTTTGGGGATGATGTTCCACAGGGAGTTCATCCAAAGGCGGGATGTTGGCTCGAGGTGTCACAACGGATCCAAACCAGGATGCTTTGGAGTCAAAGCCCAAGCACACCCTGGCTAAGCCCGGGTCTATTTCTGGCTCTAAAAACATTGGGCAAGAGCAATTCAAGACGAGCAACTTGGAGCTAAAACGGGAGGAGGAATAAAATGCGTGGCTCAGGCAGAAAAAATCCAGCAGCAGCTGTGCACAGGCAGCGTCAGGAAAAGGGATTTTTCCAGAATTAAATATGGGGTGGCTTTACTGGGCAGATAGGCGGCTGTCCCTGCCCTGATGTCACAGTGTCATTATTTAATAAATCACATTTATAATGACAGAGAACGCAGGCCTGGCCGGTCGGCATCGCATCCGGGCAATTATTGGGATGGAGCGCTGGAGCCGGGCCAGGATATGCCATCGTCCCCTCCAAGAGCTTTGGCTGCCCTAAAACAGCCTTGTTTTCCCCCTCATTCAGATGGGAATGTAGAAGATCCATTATCCGCAATTTTTTTGCTTTTGGACTGAAAGCTGTCTCAGTCCTATTTAAACATGGATCCAGAGCCCCCAGATGGGGTAATTTGGCTTCTTGGTAAAAAATTTGAGCTGTGGTCCCAAACAGCAGATGATGGAAGCTCTTCCAACTGAAAAATGGGATCATTTTATTCCTGGGGAGCACCAGCTGGGGGTAATTTAGTGATGGATGCATCAATTTTGGGCTGTTTGGGGCAGAACGTGGAGCTCGTTGGGAATCGAGCTGCACTGTGAGGTGGGAGCGCCACAAACCCATGGCAAAGAGCCCCAAATCTGGAATCTGGGGACACTGGGATCCCAAATCTGGACACAGGAATCCCAGTGTTCCCTGGATCCAGGGCTTTGCGGGGTGTTCCGGGTGGGGATGCCAAGCCCAGGGAATGCCTCAATCTCCCCAGAAGCTGCTGCAGGCACCGGGGACACCGCGCCAAGAGAAACACCAGGGATAAATTCCTGCCGCGGCGGGGTTTTGATGTTGGGTTTTTTATGTTCTCGCTGCTGAAATTCCCACCTGGTTCCCCCTGGGACGCAGCCGGGGGAGGCGGGAGCAGGTCGGAGCTGCCGGGGCTGTAATGAGCAGGGAGCAGCACTTCAAAGGCTCCTCGGGATGTCAAGGAGCTGGGCGTGTGTGCCCGGATCCAGGCTCCGCTCCAGCCCCGGCATCCCTCGGATCACGGGATGCTCCGACAACACCCAGCTCCACACGTGGTTGGCATGGAAATCATTTCCTTCCCCAGCTGGGGTTTTGCCACGGGACGCTGAAGTTCTGGGAATTTGTGGCTGTTGCGAAGGGAGGTTGGATGTGGGATGGACGCCGGACGTGCCGGAGCTGCAGTGGGAGCTGGGCTTGCCCAACGCCACCACAGAGATCCCACGTGTGGAACTCCAGGGACCATTTCATCACCCCAATGGTCTCGGGGCCCTTCCCACCCAGTCGTGGCTGGGTTTAATTCCAGGTTCAGGCATTTGGCTCCCATGGTCTCTGACCCAAGGTTGCTCCGTTCCAGGTCCACCCCGAGAGGTGCCGCGTCCTTTGACGTGCACGCCACGCCGGCGGTGACGGTGCACATGATCCACAGCCCCACCACAAAGCCCACCCTGGACTCCCGGTGGCCCCTGGATCCCGACATCGAGGTGGTGGTGACCATTGATGTCACCAGCAGGACCGTCGATGACAACCAGGTCAGGTGCTGCTCAAGTGCCCAAACTGAGCAAAAGTTCCTGGGAAACTCGAGGATTTCTGAGTAATGCTGTCACCAGGGTAGTTGAGAAGAGTTGTGTAATTGTCACTGACGAGAAATGAAACCCAGAAGGAGAAGGTCCCACTTGGTGCTGTAATGGTGACATCACGGCAGTTGCAAAATTCAGCAAAAATATCCCAAGTTTGGCATTTTACATGCCTGATTTTGTGCTGGAGTTGGCACAGAGGGTTCCAATGAACTGTGATTCATGGAGAATGGCTGGGATGGACCTGCTGGAGCCCGGTTTGGTGGGCAGGCAGGGGTTGGATGGGTGATCCTTGTGGTGCCCTTCTCAGCTCATTCTGGGATCCTGGGAATGCAGAGTGGAACCCCACCAGCCCATGGGGTGTGGGTCATGGTGTGGGGATCTCCATCCAGCCCATGGGGTGTGGGTCACAGTGTGGGGATCTCCATCCAGCCCGTGGGGTGTGGGTCATGGTGTGGGGATCTCCATCCAGCCCGTGGGGTGTGGGTCACAGTGTGGGGATCTCCATCCAGCCCGTGGGGTGTGGGTGATGGTGTGGGGATCTCCAGCCCAGTAGGGTGTGGGTCACAGTGTGGGGATCTCCATCCAGCCCACGGGGTGTGGGTCACAGTGTGGGGATCTCCATCCAGCCCATGGGGTGTGGGTCACGGTGTGGGGATCTCCATCCAGCCCGTGGGGTGTGGGTCATGGTGTGGGGATCTCCATCCAGCCCATGGGGTGTGGGTCATGGTGTGGGGATCTCCATCCAGCCCGTGGGGTGTGGGTCATGGTGTGGGGATCTCCAGCCCAGTAGGGTGTGGGTCACAGTGTGGGGATCTCCATCCAGCCCAGTAGGGTGTGGGTCATGGTGTGGGGATCTCCAGCCCAGTAGGGTGTAGGTCACAGTGTGGGGATCTCCATCCATCCCAGTAGGGTGTGGGTCACAGTGTGGGGATCTCCATCCAGCCCATGGGGTGTGGGTCACAGTGTGGGGATCTCCATCCAGCCCGTGGGGTGTGGGTCACAGTGTGGGGATCTCCATCCAGCCCATGGGGTGTGGGTCATGGTGTGGGGGTGTCTCTGCAGGTGAAGATCTCCTACTACGACCGCGAGGGCCGCGAGCTGGCCGTGGCCTGGCTGTACCTCACCTGTGTCGGTAGGTGCCCACCGAGGCTCCAGGAATTCCTGGTCTCTTGGGATCTGGCTGGATCCATGAGGCTGGAATTCCTCGGGGGCCACAGGCAATAAAGGTTTGGGTGTTCACCGATGCTGACGAGCAAGAGGGAAATAATTAAAACGTGATTAATTAAACGCTGCCTTATATGGCGCGGGAGAGACGGAGGCTGGGCCGTGTCCCCACCCAGAGCATCCTCCTGGGCCTGCTGAGGTGGTTCCTCTGGGAGAAGAGGATCCACGGGAGATCTCACCCCGCTCTGGCCGGCGCCTCCTCTGCGGCAGCGAGGGGCGAGGAATCGGCACCAAAGCGGTGCCTGACCTATTTCAGGAGTTTAGGGTGAGGTGAATCATTCCCTCCAAATGCCTGCTCTCCCCTGCTGACTACAAAGGGAGTCTAGACAACCGGTCTGGGTGCAGAAGCCTCCACTTGGATGGATTAATTACCCCTAAATTTGGGATTTTCTGAAGCGTTCACATGACAGTCAGACCTATGTCCTCCAGTCGTGTCCACACCTCCCAAAATTGCCCCTGGAGAGGCTGAAGGTTTCCCACGTCCCCCATTGGAGCCAACTGGGGCCACCACTGGCCACAGGGGTTTTGCCTTCCAAATGTTCTTTTCTTGGTAAGATTTCAAGTTTCCCTCCGAGATTTTCCACGCCGTCCTCTCTGCCCCAAGGAAAACAATGTCTGCCTCCATCCCTGTGTTTTCCACACCTTGTGTATCCCATCCGGAGGAGTTTTTGGGTTAGGATTAAGGTGGGGTTTGGATGAGGTCACTGGTAAATTTCTGCAGCAGAAATTTGAGACAGGAAGAACTCTGTGAGTGTAAGTCCTTCTCAGATTTCCTAGAAATTATTTGGGTATTTACTCAACCACGGTGAAAAGTTTTTGTGCCTCCATCAGCATGTTTTGGCTTCATGTAAGACAGGACAGTCAATAGGAAATTGGTGAAAACATAAAATATGCCATGAAGACATAAAAAAAAAAAGTCATGAAAACAAAATCTGCCATGAAAACGTAAAAAATGCTATGAAAAGGTAAAATTTGCCATGAAGTGGAGATGTCCCTTCTGGGGGGAACCAAAATGAGAGGAAACAGCTGGAGATCAAAGAGAGAAAGTCATGGCAAGGCGTTGGGTTGGATTTTCTTCTCCTGCTTCGTTGGAATCACTGGCTCTGTAGCAGCTCCAGGGGGATGAGATGGGGTGGGTGTGGGGTCACGGTGCCAAGGAGGAGCCCAGAATGGCAGCCAGAGCTCGTCCCCTGCCCGTGGCTTCCTCCCCTCTCGCTGTCCCAGAGGTGTCCCTGGACGTGGACTGGAGCCGGAGCGGCCGGGTGAAGAGCAAGGGCAAGGACAAGGTGAGGAGAGGAGCTGTGGGAGGGCGGATCCATCCCTGGCCTCTTCCTGGAAAATCTCCAGGAGGGACAGGGACCTGGGCGGTGTCTGCGTGAGGGCGAGCAGCCGAGGACATCCTCAGCCTAATAACTGAGGAGGAAAAGGGTTTATTTTCCTATTCCACGCCAAAACCTCCTGCGGCTCCAGCCAGGCCCTGAGGATCCTGGAGGAGAAAACCCTCAGCTCTTTATTGTCTTTTTCTCTTCCTTCTTCTTCCTTTTCCCTTCCCTTTTCCCTTCCCTTTTTCCTTCCCTTTTCCCTTCCCTTTTCCCTTCTCTTTTTCTTCCTCTTTTTCTTTTCCTTTCTGGGCCCCAAATGTGCTGCTGACTGAGTTGTGCAAACGGCAGGAGATTTCCCCCTTTGGCCACACATCTGCATGTGCCAAGGCGCTTAGGCCGGGCTAATTAACCACAGCCCAGCCAGGCTAATTAACCACAGCCCGATTGGCAGTGTAAATTGGTTATCAAGATGGGCTGAGCTTCTAGAAATGCTGCAGCTGTGTCCAGGCGAGGCTGGAGGCACTTCCAGCCTCATTGGGAGATAAAATCTCGGAAGAGTCCGTGCAGGCCCTGCTGGGAGCTGCCGTTGGGAATGGGGTGGTTTGGAGTGGGACTGGGAATGGAGTGGTTTGGAGCTCCTGTTGGGAATGGGGTGGTTTGGAGTGGGACTGGGAATGGGGTGGTTTGGAGCTCCTGTTGGGAATGGGGTGGTTTGGAGCTGCAATGGGAATGGGGTGGTTTGGAGCTGCCATTGGGAATGGGGTGATTTGGAGCTCGTGTTAGGAATGGGGTGGTTTGGAGCTCCTGTTGGGAATGGGGTGGTTTGGAGCTGCAATGGGAATGGGGTGGTTTGGAGCTGTGTTGGGAATGGGGTGGTTTGGAGCTCCTGTTGGGAATGGGGTGGTTTGGAGCTGCTGTTGGGAATGGGGTGGTTTGGAGCTCCTGTTGGGAATGGGGTGGTTTGGAGCAGTGCTGGTGTCCCCTCATGGTGTGGTTGGATTCTCCTCCAAGTCTGGGGGTGGGGGAATCCTGCTCCTGTCCCCTCTCGGTGTTTCTCCTGCAGGCCAAGTGGACGTGGGGCCCGGAGGGACAAGGGGCCGTGCTGTTGGTGAACTGTGACCGGGACAGCCCCGGCGCGGGGGGCACGGACAGCGGCCAGGCCGACATCCGGACCCCGGCAGGTGGGCTGGGACCCCGAGGGGACCCTGGGGGCTTCCCCGCTGCCATCCCCTCCCTCCGTGTCCCCGTGTCCCGCAGACCTCCAGGACATGTCGGTGATGCTGCTGCGGACGCAGGGCCCCAGCGCCATCTTCGCCGAGTACCCGGTGGTGCTGCACGTCCCCGAGAGTGACGCTGACAAAGTGCGGGTGTTCCACGCCGTCCGTGAGTGCCTCTGTCCCCAGTACCCCCGTGTGACCCCAACCCCACAGCTTTTGTTCATTGGGGCGCCCCTATTTGCTGTAATCACCCTTTTACCCCCAAAGCTCTTCTGCTGTTGCACAAGGTGGGGCTGTATGGGCAAAATCAAGGGGGAGAAGGCTCCCAAGAGGCTTTTCCCAACAAGGCTGCTGGAATTTTGGGATTCCCATGGCGCGGGAACCCCCACGTGGCTCCCGGCACTGTTTTGGCTCGGGCAGGGATCCAAGCAGCCAAGCAGCCCATCCCGTTGGGCAGCGCCCTTCGCCTTTGAACGGCAGGATCCCCGGCAGCTCTGCACCGAAAATCAGGTCCGGGGAGCCAAGGGTGTCATTAGATCCTCAGCCGGAGCCACGCACCTTGAAAGGGCTGGACCCGAGGGAACGGAGCCCTCTGTGTCCCGGGAAGATCAGGCGTGTTCCCCAGGGAGGAGGAGGAGCAGGAGGAAGAGGAGGAGGAGGTGGCTCCTCTGCCACCCCTGGGCACCAGCCAGCTCCTGCTGCTGCTGCTGTGTCCCCTGTGGGCAGGCTGCGGGAATCCGGGGTTCTCCAGGCTCCTGAACTCGGGGTGGGAATCCGGGGTTCTCCAGGCTGCTGAACTTGTGGTGGGAATCTGGGATTGGAAACTGGGGTTCTCCAGTCTGCTGAGTTTAGGGTGGGAATCTGGGGTGGGAATCCGGGGTTCTCCTGGCTCCTGAACTCGGGGTGGGAGTCCGGGATGGGAGCACAGGGCTCCCCAGTCTGCTGATTTTGGGGTGGGAACCTGGGGTTCTCCAGGCTGCTGAGTTCAGGATGTGAATCCAAAGTGGGAACCCGGGGTTCTCCAGTGTGCTGAGTTTAGGGTGGGAATCCGGGGTTCTTCAGGCTGCTGAGTTTGGGCTGGGAACCCGGAGTAGGAATCCGGGGGTCTCCAGTCCGCTGATTTTGGGGTGGGAACCCGGGGTTCGGCAGGTGGTGATGCGCCCCCGCTCTACAAGCCCGTGCTGGGGCCGGACAAGCTCTCCTACGTGCTGGAGCACGCTGGCCGCGGGGACAGCACCTTCTACGTGGAGGGGCTGGCGTTCCCCGACCGGGGCTTCAGCGGCCTCGTGTCCTTCAGCGCCAGCCTGCTGGAGGTGCCCCATAAGGTACGGGGGGTCGGGAACCCACCTCCCAACAAACCCCCCATGGTGGAGCTCCCAAACTCCGTTTTGGCTCCATCAGGACTCGCCGGGCACGCCGATCTTCACGGACACCGTGGTGTTCCGCGTGGCGCCCTGGATCATGACTCCCAACACCCAGCAGCCCCTGGAGGTGTTTGTCTGCAGGTAGGAGGGGTGTCCCCGCCGTGTCCTGCCCTGGGGGACTCTCCAGGGAGGAGTTCCCGACCCCTCCTGGCTCTGTGGGGCTGTAGGGCAACCAGGCTTGGGCATTCCCGACTGGGAGGGTTTGGGAAGGGAGCCAGCTGGCGCTGTGGGAGTCATTTCCATCCCAAGGAGAAAGGCTGCAGTTCCCTCTCCAGGTCAATTCCCATGCAGGAATGTTGCCCAGGGCAGTTAAATCCCAAGGAGAAAAACTGCAGTTCCCTCTCCAGGTCAATTCCCATGCAGGAATGTTGCCCAGGGCAGTTAAATTCCAAGGAGAAAGGCTGCAGTTCCCTCTCCAGGTCCAATCCCACAGAGGCTGGAGCTCCCTCTCCAGGTTCAATCCCATTCAGGAATGCTGCCCAGGGCATTTAGATTCTGAGGAAAAACGGAGGGCCTTTTCCAGGTCCAATTCCATGCAGAAATGTTGTCCAGGGTGTTTAAATCCCAAGGAGAAAGGCTGCAGTTCCCTCTCCATGTCCAGTCCCACACGGAAAAGTTGCCCAGGGTGCTCAGGAATGAGGACCGAGCTGCGGGGCCAGGGTTTTGGGGGCTCCCCATGATCCCCCTCACAGCCGCCGTCCCCCCGTGTCCCCCCAGCATCAATCAGGGCTCAGATTCCAACGAAGCTTTCCTGGCGGGGCTGCGGGTGCTGCTGAGCAAAGCCGGCTGCAAACTGACCGTGTGCTCGGAGCAGGACACGCGCAGCGACCGCTGGATCCAGGTCGGCACCCCCGGGCACAGGAGTGTCCCCCTTAGCTTGGGCAGCACCTGGAATGCCAGGGGATGGAGCAGGGAACGGGGACTGAGACGCAGGGAATGGTGCCGGGGGTGGCACCGATGGGGACAATGCCCAGGGAGCCCGGGCTGGCACCAGGGACCCGGGGGGCACTGGGACAGGGACCCCGTGGGGCTGGGCAGGAGAGGCCCAGTGCCAGCGGGACCCCAGTGAGGGAGGGGACCCTGGGGGGACACTGCAAAAGGGACCCTGTGGGACACTGCAAGGGGGTCCCTTTTGCAGAAGGGTCCCCGTGGTGCTTTGGAGGAGGGACCCAAGGGACACGTCGGGAGTGACCTCATTGTAGGAAGGGACCCCACTGAAAGGGGGACCCGGTGGGGCTGGGCAGGAGGGTCCCGGTGCCAGGGGGACCCCAAGCGGACACTGTGGCTGCGGTGTCACCCCTCGGCGCCGGGCAGGAGCCTCCCCGGTGGTTTAGGCTGGGCTTTGCCAGGCTCGCCCCTTTTCCTGCCCCACCTCCCCACATCCCTGGTGGAGATTCCTATCACCCTCCAGCGCCTTCCTGCTCTCCTTCCCGCAGGATGAGCTGGAGTTCGGCTACGTGGAAGCTCCACACAAAACCTTCCCCGTGGTCTTCGACTCTCCCAGGAACAGAGGCCTGAAGGATTTCGCTTTTAAGAAGATCCTGGTGTGTCCTTGCATTGAAACCCCCCTTTCCCCCCACACGAAAATCCCCACACGGGAGTTCCTTGGCATCTCTTCCCCTTTCTCCAGGGCCCGGATTTTGGCTACGTGACCCGGGAGCCCCCCGGGAAGAGCGTGAGCAGCCTGGACTCCTTCGGGAACCTGGACGTGAGCCCGCCGGTGACGGTGCGGGGCAAGGAGTACCCGCTGGGGCGGATCCTCATCGGCAGCCCCCTGCCCTGGTGAGGCTCCCCTCGCTCCGCAGCCCCAAAAACCCCCTCGGGAACCTCTCGGAGACAAAAACACCCGGGCCCGACCGCACCGAACCCCAGATTTTACAGGCGAACCCCCGGCTGCTCCTCCGACCCTCACCGAACCCGAACGCCGCTCCCGTTTCCCGGTTTCTGTCCCCCCCTTCTTTGCCCAATCCTGCGCTTGGGTTTGTTCTTTCAGGAGAGGAGCGGGGGAACGCAGGGAAAGGGTGAAATCCCGAATAACCGGGGATTGTTGTGCCCAGGGCAGGCGGTGCTTGGCAGCCCCGCGGGAACAAAGCTCCCTGCAGAAAGCCTCCACAAAGGAGCGCATTTTCCTGGAAAAAACAACTCCCGCACCCAATCCCGCCTGCTCTGACCCCAAAACAGCGGCGGGTCCCAGCCGGGGGCTCGCGCTGCTTCCAGAGGCAGGGAAATGGGATTTCCCAGCCCCACTGGGGCCGTCATTATCCCTCATTACCGGGAATTTAATTAACGTCTAACCCAGCCGGGTCTGGCTGAGAAAATTTGGGATTTGGGAATCGCAGGGATGGGAAGAGCTCAGCCCAAAGCAGAACAGGGCACGGAATGATGCAATCCCTGCGGATAGACTCGGCTTGGGATGTCCTTGGGAAAAATATGGGGATAAATCGATGCAGTTATCCAAAATACAGGGAGATACATTCATATATTTATATTATATAGGGATCTTGTAACAGAAATTTATATAGAGTAGGGATTTAGTATTATATATTTATATAACATGTATATATTAGTGCACTTTATATATAAATATGGATATATCAATGTATTTATCCAAAATACAAGGAGATAAATACATTTATGTATTTATATAATATAAGGATCTAGTAATATATGTTTATACTTTATATAAGATAGGGATCTAGCAAAATATATTTATATAACATGTATATATTAACGCACTTTATATATAATATAGGGATATATCAATGTATCTATCTAAAACATAGGGAGATATGTTGATATATTTATAAAATATAGGGATCTAATAATATATATTTGTATAAGATAAAGATTTCATATTACATATTTGTATAATGTAGGGATTTAGTAATAGATATTTATATAATATAGGGACTAGTAATACATATTTATATTGATATATTGATATAATACAGGGATTTAGCAATATATATTTATACAATGTGCATATATGAATGCATTTTCTATACAACACAGGGATACATTAATATAGAACAGACATAATGATACATAATTGGGCTATTAGGCAGATAAATCTATATTAAAGTAGAACAATCTATCATTTATGTGATTATATGTATTTAAATGTGTGGATATATGTAAAGTATCTCAGGCCATTTCCAGCCTGTTCCCAGGATAAAAATGAGATTTTTGGTGCTGTTCGGGGCTGAATTTTGGGGAAGGGAGTGAATTTTGGAGGAGTGAATTTTGGAGGGAGTGAATTTTGGGCCAGGGAGAGAATTATGGGATAGGGAGTGAATTTTGGGGAGGGGGAGGAATTTTGAATTTTAGGAGTGAATTTTGGGGAAGGGGAGCGGGGTTTAGCCAGGTAGTGGTTTTTGTGCCAGGGAGCGAATTTGGAGGGGAGTGAATTTTGGGGGAGGGAGTGAATTTTGGGCTGGGAAGCAGATTTTGTGCCAGGGAGCGGGTTTTGTGCTTGGTAGCGGTTTCTGTGCCAGGGAACAGTTTCTGTGCCTGGCAGCTGTGCCCACCAGCCTGTCCCCATCCCTGTCCCTGTCCCCATCTCGCTGCCTGTGGGGTCTCCTTGGCTCTGAGATCACCCACAGCAGGACATTGGGTGGTTTTAGAGTTCTTGTTTCCAGCCCGAGCACCGAAGAAGAGTCAGGAGCCGTTTTCTGAGGTTTTCGAGGTTGTTTATCCTTTCTTATCTAAGAAATTCTTTCTCTGACTTACAGAGGTCTGTTTAGCACACTGGTTGGAGGCACACACTGCCTGCCCTTGGGGCAGGACTTATCTTTATAGTATAAATTACTTACCTAATGTTTACAATTACTTTCCAATACATGACACTTACATTACACTGTCCAACTTTCTCCCAAACCAACCCAGTGGTGCCATCCTGGCCTAGAGATGGATGGCATAAAAAAGAAGAAAGAAAAGACATACCACGCCCAAAATCCTCCATCTTAGCCCTAAACATCTTATCATAAACAATTCTAAAAATCCACTTTTCTACCTTCCAACAATCTAATTTTTACTCTATTTATTTTTTGTGACTTGTAATTCTTCCTGCAACGACGGTAATTTTTCCCAGGGGCTAAAACCCATTCCACAGGGGTCTTGGGTACTATGCCAAGCCCTCTGAGCCCCCTGCCTGGAGGGTCTTGAGGCGTCCAGGGGAGCACCCTGGACTGCCCCATGCCCATGCCCATCCGTGTCCGTGTCCGTGTCCCTGCAGGGCGTCGGGCCGCCGGATGTGCCGCGCCGTGCGGGATTTCCTCTTCGCGCAGAAGGTGCAGGCGCCGCTCGAGGTTTACTCCGAGTGGCTCAGTGTGGGCCACGTGGACGAGTTCCTCACCTTCGTCCCTGCCCTCGACAGGAAGGTGCCGACCCCAAGTCTTCCCAGGGTTCTTTGCAACACCCCAAAAATCCCCCTTTCCAGCTGTTTGTGCTCCCGGGGGCTCTGGGGGATGGAGCCCCTTTGGGGCTCCCCAGGGGGCTGGGTTTGGGTTCTCCATGGGCATCCCATGGCCCCAGGGCTGGGTTGGGGATCTCCATGGGCATCCCATGGCCCCAGGGCTGGGTTTGGGATCTCCATTGGCATCCCATGGCCCAGGGCTGGGTTTGGGTTCTCCGTGGACATCCCATGGCCCAGGGCTGGGTTTGGGTTCTCCATGGGCATCCCATGGCCCAGGGCTGGGTTTGGGATCTCCGTGGACATCCCATGGCCCAGGGCTGGGTTTGGGATCTCCATGGGCACCCCATGGCCCCAGGGCTGGGTTTGGGTTCTCCATGGGCATCCCATGGCCCCAGGGCTGGGTTTGGGATCTCCATGGGCACCCCACGGCCCCAGGGCTGGGTTTGGGATCTCCATGGGCATCCCATGGCCCCAGGGCTGGGTTTGGGATCTCCATGGGCACTCCATGGCCCAGGGCTGGGTTTGGGATCTCCATGGGCATCCCATGGCCCCAGGGCTGGGTTTGGGATCTCCATGGGCATCCCATGGCCCCAGGGCTGGGTTTGGGATCTCCATGGGCATCCCATGGCCCCAGGGCTGGGTTTGGGATCTCCATGGGCATCCCATGGCCCCAGGGCTGGGTTTGGGATATCCATGGGCATCCCATGGCCCAGGGCTGGGTTTGGGATCTCCATGGGCATCCCATGGCCCCAGGGCTGGGTTTGGGATCTCCATGGGCATCCCATGGCCCCAGGGCTGGGTTTGGGATCTCCATGGGCATCCCATGGCCCAGGGCTGGGTTTGGGATCTCCATGGGCATCCCATGGCCCAGGGCTGGGTTTGGGATCTCCATGGGCATCCCATGGCCCCAGGGCTGGGTTTGGGATCTCCATGGGCATCCCATGGCCCCAGGGCTGGGTTTGGGATCTCCATGGGCATCCCATGGCCCCAGGGCTGGGTTTGGGATCCCTCTGGGCATCCCATGGCCCAGGGCTGGGTTTGGGATCTCCATGGACATCCCATGGCCCCAGGGCTGGGTTTGGGATGCGTTGGTGCCTCCCAGCTGGACTCTGGGGTGTTTTATCCCCCCCACAGCCGGGGTGACCCCCGGGCTCTGTCCTGCAGGGATTCCGGCTGCTCCTGGCCAGTCCCAACGCCTGCTACAAACTCTTCAGGGAGAAGCAGCAGCAGGGCCACGGAGAGGCCACACAGTTCATTGGTGAGGGGGGGCTGGGGACATCCCTGAGGGGCGGCATTCCTGCTGTCCCTTCCCTGTGTCCCTTCCCTGTGTCCCTTCCCTGTGTCCATCCCCTCTGTCCATCTCAGTGTCTACCCCGCTGTCCCTCACTGTCCCTCATGTCCCTCACTGTCCCTGACTGTCCCCCCCTCACTGTCCCTCACTGTCCCTCGCTGTCCCTCGCTGTCCCACACTGTACCTCATGTCCCACACTGTCCCTCACTGTCCCTCACTGTCCCTCACTGTCCCACACTGTCCCACACTGTCCCTCACTGTCCCTCACTGTTCCTCACTGTCCCTCACTGTCGGTCATGTCCCACACTGTCCCTCTCTGTCCCTCTCTGTCCCTCGCTGTCCCTCACTGTCCCTCACTGTCCCTCACTGTCCTACACTGTCCCTCAGTGTCCCTCACTGTCCCTTGCTGTCCCCAGGGCTGAAGGGCACTGAGAAGAGAAGCATTGATGAGATCCTGGCTGATGAGTCCCTGCGCAGTGACAACCGGCACGTGCAGGTGGGGGGAGCCTGATCCTGGGGATTCCCACCCCTCCAGTCCAGGGGGATCCCCGGGGTGGGGACGGGGTCTGGGGGTCCTGGGGAATGGCTGGAGTGGGCAAGGACAGGGAGATGCTCCAAGGGACACAGAGGTGGTGAGACAGAGGATGGGGTGAGGTGGGAGAGTGGGGTGGGAATGGGAAGTTTAGGTGGGAATGGGATGGGATGGGAGGTTGGGATGGGTTTGGAGGTTAGGATGGGGATGGGGTAGGAGGGAGGTTGGGATGAGGTGGGAGGTTGTTCCCGGGGATGGGGTGGGATCCAGGCGGGATTTGGAGGGCCGGGATGGCAGTTCCAGCTCCTTCCTGCAGCGCTGCATCGACTGGAACCGCGACCTGCTGAAGCAGGAGCTGGGGCTGAGCGAGCAGGACATCGTGGACATCCCACAGCTCTTCATCCTGACGGACTCCCGTGCCGACGCGCTGTTCCCGGACATGGTGAGAGCCCGACCCCACAACCCTGCCCCGACCCCAGCCCGGCCCGCTCCGTGCCCAATGCCCGCCCGCTGCAGGTGAACATGCTGGTGCTGGGCCGGCACCTGGGCATCCCCAAGCCCTTCGGGCCCGTGGTGGGCGGGCGCTGCTGCCTGGAGCAGCGCGTGCGGGAGCTGCTGGAGCCGCTGGGCCTCTCCTGCACCTTCATCGACGACTTCTTCTCCTACCACGTCCTGTCGGGGGACGTGCACTGCGGCACCAACGTGCGCCGCAAGCCCTTCGCCTTCAAGTGGTGGAACGTGGTGCCCTGAGCCCCCCAGGCGGCGTCCTGCAGGGGAATGTGCATTCCCTGCAGTGTGCATTTCCCGCAGCCCAAGGGAATGTGCATTCCCTGCAGCCCAGGGGAATGTGCATTTCCTGCAGCCAGGGGGGAATGTGCATTTCCCGCAGCCCAGGGGAATGTGCATTCCCTGCAGCCCAGGGGAATGTGCATTCCCTGCAGCCCAGGGGAAGGTGCATTTCCGCAGCCCAGGGGGAAGGTGCATTCCCTGCGCTGGAAAAGCACCCAAAGCACGGGTTTGGCCAATAAAGCTTCACGGACACTGAGGGGGCAGCGCTTCCCCATCTCTCTTCCTTCCCTCGTCCGCTCCCGGCGTGGAAATCCCGTTTGGAGCCCGGTTTTGGGCAGAGGGTTTGGTTTGGGGCTGGTGGGGAGGCTGCTCCGGGGGGTGCGGACTCCATCCCGCGGCTGCGGTGTCACGGAGTCCCCGCTCGCGGGTTTGGAGCTCCTTAACACCCCCAAAATCCCCTGCTTCAGCTAAAAAATCGCTTCTTGCTGTGGAGCCTGGTTCTCAGCTGCAGGACCCCCCGCCCTGTTCGGGACTTTTTCACGCGCTCTCCAGGAGAGAATTTCCGTGTGCCTCCGCTCTTTGTCTCCACCGGACCGCAACACTTCCCCGCGCCCGCCTGGCACCCGCCTGGCACCGCCCCGAACCGAAACCCGCCCAGTGCCCCGGGCACGGCCCGGCCCGGCCCTGCGCGGCCCCGCTGCCCTATTGGGGCCGGACACGTACATTTTGGGCAATTTGCTTTCCCGGCAGCGTTTCTAAAGTGCAGTCGGGGTCCTGCGGCGCTGGAGAAGCATCCCACACCTCCCACTCACCCGCCCCCTTTTTGCCCCAAAAGCGGATTTCTAAGCCCGTTTCCACCCCCATTCGTGGGGCTGTGTCCCTGCTGCTATTCCCGGACCCCGAGCAGCGACATTAAATCCGGGCCGCGCGTGACCCCGCGGGGAGGGGGTTTGGGAACAGCTGCAGCGACAAAGGGCTCTCCTCTCCCACGCGCAGCCCGGGGTTTAATTAAAACAAAGGCGATGAAAGCCGCCGGGGGTCCGCTGTCCCCAGCGCAGGTGACATCCCCCGGCAGCGCCCCGCAGCTCCAGCCCTCCCCGGAGGAGGAATTCCAGCGCATTGTCCTGGCTGAACAAATAAAACCTTTCAGCAGAAAGAAATCAGACCCGGCCGGGCGCGGCGCTGGCGCTGGCCCAGCGCGGCTCGGGTGTCGCGGTGAATATTTCACCGGGCGCTGACCGCTCCCCCCGCGCCCCTCTGTGCTGCCCGAGCCCCCCCTGAGCCCCCTGGACATCCCGTGGGTGTCCCGGGCCGCTTCCCCCGCTCGGAGCGCGCACACCCAGCCCGGAGGTGGGATTAGGCCGGGCTTGTGCTGGTCCCCTCCCAGCAGCCCGGCTTTATAAATCCCCGGCGGGCGGCGGGCGCGGCACCCGAGGGTGCCCGGGCTGGCGGCGATGGCGCAGCAGCGCCGTGTCCAGCTGTCCACGCAGCGCCCCGGCAGCACCGTGTGCGTGCTGGGCACCGAGCTGGCCCTGGACGTGTGCGGGTGAGCGCGGGGCACAAAGCCGCTTTTCCCCCTTGATCCCATTAACCAGAGCCCGAAAATAGCGCGCGGTGGGGCGGGGGCCATGCTGCTGCTCCGGGAGCTTTGCCCAGGGGATGCTGCCCCGGGAGGGGTGAGGGGTGGGATTCCCGCTGTCCCTTCCCGCTGTCCCTTCCCAGTTTCCTTCCCACTGTCCCATCCCAGTGTCCACCCCAGTGTCAATCCCCGCTGTCCCTTCCCGGTGTTCATCCCTCTGTCCATCCCCATTGTCCGTCCCCAGTGTCCATCCCTCTGTCCACCCCCATTGTCCATCCCCGCGTCCATCCCTCTGTCCATCCCTATTGTCCATCCCCATGTCCATCCCAGTGTCCATCCATCCCCGTGTCCATCCCTCTGTCCATCCTGCTGTCCATCCCTCACGGACACTCCAACCCTGACCGCAGCATTCCCAGCGGGGTTTTGCCAGTTTTGGGGTGCCACAAGCCGTTTTTGGGGTTTTCATGCTGCGCTCCACATCCCGCCGGGAAGAAATCAGAAGTCAGAAACAAGAAACAAGAGATCGGAAATAACAAATAAGAAATCAGAAACAAAAAATAATAAATAAGAATACAGATATAAGAAACAAGAAATAATAAAAAATATATATAAGAAATCAGAAATCAGAAATCAGAAATCAGAGATAAATAAATGAGGAACATTCTCCGTTGCGGGGAAGGTGAAGAGCGAACCCCCCCGGCTCCGGCTCCGGCCCGCTCCCGGGGCTCTCCCTCGGGTTTTTTTTCCCCGATCCCCGCTCGGGGTTCACTTCCCGTCCCTCCCTCTGCCCCGGGCTGGGATTTTCCGCCTTCCCCGGGCACGGAGCCGCGGCTCCCGGGAGCTCCGGCCCGCCCGGCTGCGCTCGGGAAACGCCGATTTTGGGGAGATCCTGCCCTAACCCCGCCCGGGAGGAGCGCACCGAGCTCCGCGGGGTTCATCCCCGGATTTGGGGTTTTTGTGGGATTCCTGGGGTTATTTCTGTGGGATTTATTCCCCTTTATTCCCGTTTTTCCCAGGTGTACTTTGCACCTGGAATATCCCCGGATTTGGGGTTTTTGAGGGATTCCTGCAGGTCTTTTTGTGGGATCCATTCCCATTTATTCCCAGGTGCAAAGCAGCACTTGCTGCCTTCGCATTTTTCCAGGATTATTTGGATTTTTAATGATTTATTGCTAGTCTAAATTTTCTAAATTTCAGGTTTTGTTAATATTAAAGATTTTATCTCAATTCCGTATCTCAGGGCTTGCTGCAGTTGCACTTTCCAGGGTTATTTGCAATTTTCAGAACTTCTCACAACTATAGATTTCAGGATTTGTTTCACATTGAAGGATTTATCAGTTTCACATTGCAGCACTTGTTGCCTTCACATTTTCCAGGATTATTTGCATTTCCAATGATTTGTTGCTAGTCTAAATTTTCTAAATAGCAGCGTATGTTCATATTAAAAATTTTATCCCAATTCCATATTGCTGCAGTCGCACTTTGCAGGATTATTTGCATTTTTTAGGACTTAATGATGTTCAGCATTTCAGGATTTGTTCCACACTGAAGGATCTCCTGACACTGAATATTGCGGGATTTATTGCAGCTGCATTGCCCAGCATTCATTGCATTTTGCACCTCTTGCTGTTGTTCTAAATTGCAGGATTTTTTTCCCCATTGATGGATTTATCTCAATTCCACATCACAGCCCTTGATAAAATCACATTTTAGGAGAATATTTGCATTTCTAGGACTTTTTGATGTTCCTAACCCCAGGATTATTTTTTCCCACTGAAGATTTTATCCCGATTCCACATCACAGCCCTTGCTGAAATCACATTTTCCAGGAATATTTGCATTTCCAGGACCTGTTGATATTCAAAATTTTGAAGGGTTTGCCAGAATCTCATATCTCAGCCCTTGCTGAAATCACATTTTCAGGAATATTTGAATTTCCCAGGGCTCATTGATATTCCAAACTCCAGGATTTGTTCCCATTGCAAGTTTTATCCCAATTTCACATGGCAGGACTCGTTGAAATCACCTTTTTCTGGATTTGTTACAATTCGAAACTTCAGGGTTTCTTTCCCGTTGAAGGTTTTATCACAATTCCACTTTCCCAGCCCTTGCTGAGGTTGTATTTCCCAGGAATATTTGAATTCCCCCCCCCACTCCTGGCAGAATTTCTGTTATCCTTGGCCATTCCCGGGATGCTGACCGCTGTCCCTGGCCATTCCCGGGGTGCTGACCGCTGTCCCTGGCCATTCCCGGGATGCTGACCGCTGTCCCTGGCCGTTCCCTGGATGCTGACCGCTGTCCCTGGCTGTTCCCTGGATGCTGACCGCTGTCCCTGGCCATTCCCGGGATGCTGACCGCTGTCCCTGGCCATTCCCGGGGTGCTGACCGCTGTCCCTGGCCATTCCCTGGATGCTGACCGCTGTCCCTGGCCGTTCCTGGATGCTGACCGCTGTCCCTGGCCATTCCCGGGATGCTGACCGCTGTCCCTGGCATTCCCGGGATGCTGACCGCTGTCCCTGGCCATTCCGGGATGCTGACCGCTGTCCCTGGCCATTCCCCGGATGCTGACCGCTGTCCCTGGCCATTCCCGGGATGCTGACCGCTGTCCCTGGCCATTCCCGGGATGCTGACCGCTGTCCCTGGCCATTCCCTGGATGCTGACCGCTGTCCCTGGCCATTCCCGGGATGCTGACCGCTGTCCCTGGCCATTCCCTGGGTGCTGACCGCTGTCCCTGGCTGTTCCCGGGGTGCTGACCGCTGTCCCTGGCCATTCCCGGGGTGCTGACCGCTGTCCCTGGCCGTTCCCGGGATGCTGACCGCTGTCCCTGGCCATTCCCGGGGTGCTGACCGCTGTCCCTGGCCATTCCCGGGATGCTGACCGCTGTCCCTGGCCGTTCCCGGGGTGCTGACCGCTGTCCCTGGCCGTTCCCGGGGTGCTGACCGCTGTCCCTGGCCGTTCCCGGGGTGCTGACCGCTGTCCCTGGCCATTCCCTGGATGCTGACCGCTGTCCCTGGCCATTCCCGGGGTGCTGACCGCTGTCCCTGGCCGTTCCCGGGGTGCTGACCGCTGTCCCTGGCCATTCCCTGGATGCTGACCGCTGTCCCTGGCCATTCCCGGGGTGCTGACCGCTGTCCCTGGCCGTTCCCGGGGTGCTGACCGCTGTCCCTGGCTGTTCCCTGGATGCTGACCGCTGTCCCTGGCCGTTCCCGGGGTGCTGACCGCTGTCCCTGGCCGTTCCCAGCTCGGCTCCGAGGGGCGCCGCGTCCTTCCAGGCTCAGGCCACGCCGGGGGTGAGGCTCTGGCTGCTGCACGAGACCCAGAGTGTGAAGTTGCCCTCGAGCGTCACTCGCTGGCCCCTGGCCCCCGGCCCCGAGCTGCTGCTGGCCATGGATGCTCCCAGCAAGGACGTGGGCGACGAGAAGGTGGGAGATGGATCCGGCTGGATCCTGGCATTGCCACCTGGTGCTGGGATGGGTGTTGGGATTCCTGCTGGATCCTGGGGTTCCTGCTGGGTGTTGGGATTCCTGCTGGATCCTGGGGTTCCTGCTGGGTGTTGGGATTCCTGCTGGGTGTTGGGATTCCCGCTGGATCCCGGCATTCCAGCCCCGCTCCTCGTTGCAGGTCAGGATTTCCTATTTCCGTGAGGACGGTGGGGTTCCCGTGGGCCGGGCCCTGCTCTACCTCACCTGCGTGGGTAAGGGGGGAACGGCCCCAGCCCCCGCTCCTGAACCCCATTCCTGGGATTTCCCCTTCCCATCTCATCCCTGTCCCACAGAGGTGTCACTGGACGCTGACGTCAACCGCAGCGGGGCCGTGAGCCGGACACTGCTGGACAAGGTATCCAGAGGGGCCGGGAACCAGCGTGGGATGGGAATTCCTGGATGAGCCCCAGGCCCTGATGGGATTGGGAATTCCTGGATGAACCCCAGATCCTGATGGGATTGGGAATTCCTGGATGAGCCCCAGATCCCGATGGGATTGGGAATTCCCGGATGAGTCCCAGATCCCAATGGGATTGGGAATTCCTGGATGAGCCCCAGGCCCCTGATGGGATTGGGAATTCCCGGCTGAGCCCCAGGCCCCGATGGGATTGGGAATTCCTGGATGATCCCAGGATCCTGATGGGATTGGGAATTCCCAGATGAACCCCAGATCCCGATGGGATTGGGAATTCCCGGCTGAGCCCCTGGCCCCGATGGGATTGGGAATTCCCGGCTGAGCCCCTGGCCCCGATGGGATTGGGAATTCCCAGCTGACCCCCTGGCCCCGATGGGATTGGGAATTCCCTTCTGACCCCTGGCCCGCTCCGTGTCCCCCAGAGCAGCTGGACGTGGGGGCCCGAGGGCCACGGGGCCGTGCTGCTCGTGAACTGCGACCGCGACGACCCCGACGCCGAGGGCCCCGACAGCGAGGACAGCGCCGTGCGCTCCTACAGCGGTGCCACAGCCCCGCCTCCTGAGTGTCCTTGCCCACTTTTACCTCCCTTTTCCCTTTCTACCACAGCCCAGAACTCCAATTTTCCCACTTTTCCTTGAGTTTCCCCCCTGCTTCCCTGAGTTTTCCCTCTCCTCCTCTGAGTTTTCCCCCTTTTCCTTCCGTTTTCCCACTTTTCCCTCAATCTCCTTTCTACCACAGCCCAGAACTCCAATTTTCCCACTTTCACACCAATTTTCCCTCCTTACCCCAGCCCAGGTCCCCATTCTTCCACTTTTCCCTCAATTTTCCCTTTCTTTCACAACCCAGGACCCCAGTTCTCTCACTTTCTCCCCAGTTTTCCCACTTTTCCCTCAATTTTCCCTCCTTGCCCTAGAACGGAACCTGTAACCCCCCCCTTTTCCCTGAGTTTTCCCCTTTTCCCTGAGTTTTCCCCTTTTCCCTGAGTTCTCCCCTTTTCCCTGGGTTCTCCCTTTTCCCTGAGTTTTCCCCTTTTCCCTGGGTTTTCCCTTTTCCCTGGTTTCTCCCCTTTTCCCTGGGTTCTCCCCTTTTCCCTGAGTTTTCCCCTTTTCCCCGGGTTCTCCCCTTTTCCCCGGGTTCTCCCCTTTTCCCTGAGTTTTCCCCCTTTCCCTGGGTTTTCCCCTTTTCCCTGGGTTCTCCCCTTTTCCCTGGGTTCTCCCCTTTTCCCCGGGTTCTCCCCTTTTCCCTGAGTTTTCCCCCTTTCCCTGGGTTTTCCCCTTTTCCCTGGGTTCTCCCCTTTTCCCTGAGTTTTCCCCTTTTCCCTTGGTTCTCCCCTTTTCCCTGAGTTTTCCCCTTTTCCCTGAGTTTTCCCCCTTTCCCTGGGTTCTCCCCTTTTCCCTGAGTTTTCCCTTTTCCCTGGATTTTCCCTGAGTTTTCCCCTTTTCCCTGGGTTCTCCCCTTTTCCCTGAGCTCTCCCCGTTTGCAGACCTGCAGGACATGGCCCAGCTGGTGCTGAGGACGCGCGGGCCCCGCGCCATCTTCACCGGGCACCGCCTGCTGCTCCACGTGGACTTCGGCGACGCCGACAAAATCGGCGTTTTCTACGGGGGCAGTGAGTGCCTGGGATTTGGGGGAATTTGGGGGGCACAGACCCCTTTGGCTCACAGGGATCAACCCCAAATCCTTGTGCTGCTTCTCCACGGCCCCAGAGCAGGGTGGAGCTGACCCGGGCGGGTTTGGGGCGGATTTGGGGGCGCTGCAGGGATGGGATGGGTTTGGGGTTTGAGGTGTCCGTGTCCTGCAGGCAGTGGGGAGCTGGAGAAGTTCAGGCACGTCCTGGGGGGCTCCAAGCTGGCCTACAGCGTGCGGCCGAGCCGGCACCACCACGAGAGCGTCTTCTACGTGGAGGCCCTGGCCTTCCCCGACGTGGCCTTCTCCGGCCTCGTGTCCCTGCACGTCACCCTGCTCGAGAGTCCCGAGAAGGTCTGGCTGGGGGGCACGGGGGGCTGGGGCAGATCCCAGACTCCATCTCTGTAATCCCGGGTGATGGGACAGTGGGGACAGATCCCAAACTCCATCCTCGTAATCCAAGAACCACCATTTTCCCACTTTTCCCTCAATTTTCCCCTTCTGGGAGTGCTGGGACAGTGGGGACAGATTCCAATCTCCATCCCCACCATCCCAGAGGAAGTGAAACAGCAGGGATGGATCCCAAACTCCATCTCTGTTGGAACAGTGGGGACAGATCCCAAACTCCATCCCTGTAACACCAGGGGGGCTGGAACAGTGGGGACAGATCCCAAACTCTGTTCCCACCACCCCAGAGGGAGTAGAACACTGGGGATGGATCCCAAACTCCATCCCTGTCGGAGCAGTGGGGACAGATCCCAAACTCCATCTCTGTTGGAACAGTGGGGACAGATCCCAAACTCCATCCTCATAATCCAAGAACCGCCATTTTCCCTCTTTTTCCTCAATTTTCCCCTTCTGGGAGTGCTGGGACAGTGGGGACAGATCCCAAACTCTGTTCCCACTACCCCAGGGGGAGTGGAACACCGGGGATGGATCCCAAACTCCATCTCTGTTGGAACACCGGGATGGATCCCAAACTCCATCTCTGTTGGAACAGTGGGGACAGATCCCAAGCTCCATCCCTGTAACCCCAGGGGGGCTGGAGCAGTGGGGACAGATCCCAAACTCCATCTCTGTTGGAACAGTGGGGACAGATCCCAAACTCCATCCTCATAATCCAAGAACCACCATTTCCCCTCGATTTTTCCCTGCTGGGGGGACTGGGACAGGCAGATCCCAAGCTCTGTTCCCACCGCCCCAGGGCCTCCTGGAGTCGCCGATCTTCACGGACTCGGTGGTTTTCCGCGTGGCTCCCTGGATCATGACACCCAACACGGCGGCGCCGCTCGAGGTCTTTGTCTGCAGGTGTGTGCTGGCTGCTCCCACCCCGCTCACTGCCGGACTCGCTCCCAAATCCCGATTTTCCCGTTTTTCCGCAGCGTGGACGGCAATGAGGAGTTCGTGGCGGCCGTGGGCGCGCTGGCCGAGCGGGTGCAGTGCCCGCTGACCGTGTGCCCGGTGCCGCAGAACCGCCAGGACCGCTGGATCCAGGTGGGAGCAGGGCGGGCCCCGCCCCTCCGCGCCGCAGCAGCGCTGGGGCACTGCCCAAAATTCTCCATCCCTTCTCCAGGATGAGGTGGAGTTCGGCTACATCCAAGCCCCCCACAAAACCTTCCCCGTGGTCTTCGACTCTCCCCGGGACCGCGGCCTGAAGGATTTTCCCGTCAGGAGCATCCTGGTATTGAGCCCCTTCCTCCTGGCTTGGCAACCCCCTAAAAACTGAGACACATCCCTTTAAAACTGGGAATAAATCCCTTTAAAGATTGGGATACATCCCTTTAAAAATGGGGATAAATCCCTTTAAAAATTGGGATACATTCCTTTAAAAACTGGGATACATCCCTTTAAAAATGAGGATACATCCCTTTAACAACGGGGATACATCCCTTCAAAAATGGGGATAAATCCCTTTAAAAACAGGCATACATGCCTTTGAAAACTAGGATATGTCCCTTTAAAAATGGGGATGAATCCCTTTATTTCCTACATTTTCGTGATGGGAAGCTCCAGCACAGAGGATTTAGGGGTGCAGCCTTTCAGTACTGACAGCTGCATTTTTAAAAACTACTTTCTCCTGCTTTTCCCCCATCCAGGGCCCTGATTTTGGCTACGTGGCCCGGCAGGCTCCAGAGGGCGCTTCCAGCCTGGATTCCTTTGGGAATTTGGAGGTGAGCCCGCCCGTGACGGTGCGAGGCAAGGAGTACCCTTTGGGGCGCATCCTGATCGGCAACAGCTTCCCCAGGTGAGGCAAGAGCAGGAAAACCCCAAAAAAAGATTTCCTGGCCCTGTTTGGGGTCAGGTCCAAGCTGAGCCTCCCTGGGGCCCCCAAACCTGTGGTGCTTCCCTAGGTGAGCCGGGAGTAGGAAAACCCCAAAAAGAGGATTTCCCAGCCCCTCCAAACCCCTGGTGTACCCCCAGGCTGGGTGGGAGCAGGAAAACCCCGAAAAAGGATTTTCTGGCCCCCCCAAACCAGCAGTGGTCCCCCAGGCTGGGCGGCCGCAGGATGGCCAAGGCCGTGCGGGATTTCCTGGTGGCACAGAAGGTGCAGGCGCCCGTGGAGCTCTTCTCAGACTGGCTCCACGTCGGGCACGTGGACGAGTTCCTGAGCTTCGTCCCCGCGCCCGACCGGAAGGTAACAGATCCTGGGAGTGGGAAAAAACGGGATGGGACCCCCAGAGCCCTCCCCGAGCTCGTCCTGCCCCGCAGGGATTCCGGCTGCTGCTGGCCAGCCCCAGCGCCTGCTACCAGCTGCTGAAGGAGAAGCAGGAGGAGGGGTTCGGCGAGGCTGCCATGTTCCAGGGTAGGGCAGCACGGGAATGGGGTCCCTGCGTTTGTTCTCCTGTTTTCCTGCAAATTGTGGTGGGGGAGGTGGATGGACCCTGAAAGCCAGCTGGGAAGTAGGGGCACAATGGAGCAGAGTTAATGAATTAATTAAAAGCTGCATGGATTGGATTACCTGGCTGGGATGGAGCGCTGGGTCAGAGCAGGAATCTCATCCCAGCTGAGCTGGGGCAGAATTCCAGCCTGGCTCTGTCCCAGCAGGACTGGACAGGGTGCCCAAGCCGACCATCAACGAGATCCTGACTAACGAGGAGCTCCGCAAGGTCAATGATTACGCCCAGGTGAGGGCGGGAGCAGGAGGCTCTGACCCATCGCTCCCTCCATGGCCTTTGTCCCCTGTCTCTCTGTCCTCCCTCCATCCCCCCATCTGTCCATCCATCCATCCATCCATCATCCATCCATCCATCATCCATCATCCATCCATCCATCCATCCATCCATCCATCCATCCATCCATCCATCCATCATCCATCCATCATCCATCCATCCATCATCCATCATCCATCCATCCATCCATCCATCCCTCTCTCCATCCATCCATCATCCATCCATCCATCATCTCTCCATCCATCCCTTCCTCCATCCATCCATCCATCCATCCATCCATCCATCCATCCATCCATCCATCCATCATCCATCCAACATCCATCCATCATCCATCCATCCATCCATCATCCATCCATCATCCATCCATCCATCCATCCATCCATCCATCCATCATCCATCCATCCATCCATCCATCCCTCCATCCATCCATCCATCATCCATCGCCCCATCCCACCATCCTTCTCCCTGTCCCTCCCTCCCCTCGCTGCTCCCTCCCTCTCTCTGCTGACCCTCCCTCTCCCTGGCTCCCAGAGCTGCATCAGCTGGAACCGGGACATCCTGAAGCGCTCCCTGGGCCTGGCCGAGCCAGACATCCTGGACATCCCGCAGCTCTTCCAGGGTGACTCCACCTTGGGGGCCTTGGCCTTTTTCCCAAACATGGTAGCAGCACCCCTGACCTTGCTGGGATGGGGTCGGGGATGGGATGGGGACCAGGATGTCCCTGGAGCAGGATCGGGGTTGGGATGTCCCTGGGATGGAATTGGGACCGGGATGTCCCTGGGGTGGGATAGGGGCCTGGATTTGGGCTGGGATGACCCTGGGGAAGGATTGGGGCTGGGATGTCCCTGGGGTGGAATCAGGGCCAGGATGTCCCTGGGGCGGGATCAGGGCTGGGATGTCCCGTGATGGAATCAGGGCCGGGATTTCCTTGGGGCAGGATGGGGGCCAGGATTGCCCCGTTGTAGGATCGGGGCTGGGATACACTCTAGGGTGGGATCAGGATTGAGGCTGGGATTTTCCCTGGAGCGGGATCGGGGCCGGGATGTCCCCGGGCTGGGATGTCCCCGGGCTGGGATGTCCCCGGGCGGTTCCCGGGCTGCCCCGGCCCGCTCCGTGCCCAATGCCCGCCCGCTGCAGGTGAACATGCTGGTGCTGGGCCGGCACCTGGGCATCCCCAAGCCCTTCGGGCCCGTGGTGGGCGGGCGCTGCTGCCTGGAGCAGCGCGTGCGGGAGCTGCTGGAGCCGCTGGGCCTCTCCTGCACCTTCATCGACGACTTCTTCTCCTACCACGTCCTGTCGGGGGACGTGCACTGCGGCACCAACGTGCGCCGCAAGCCCTTCGCCTTCAAGTGGTGGAACGTGGTGCCCTGAGGTGGCGCCGGCCCCTCCTGTCCTCTCATGTCCCCTCGTGTCCCCTCCTGTCCCGGTCCTCACCCTGCCCCTGCCGAGGGGTGGAAATAAATCCAGGCTGCGGCTCCGGGGGCTCTGTGGGGCTTTCCCAGCACTGGGAGAACGCTGGACTGGTTAAACGGGTGGGGAATGGGGGCGAGTGGAGCTCCGGTGCCAAGATCCACGTGGAGAAAGCACACATGGAGTCAGGGAATGATGGAATAACGGAATCAGGGAACTATGGAATCATGGAATTTCCAAATCATGGAATTATGACATTATGGAATCATGGAATCAGGAAATCATGGAATCAAGGAATCATGGGATTACAGAATCATGGAATGATGTAATCAGGGAATCATGGAATGGTTGGGATGGAGGGACCTTCAAGCTCATCCTTTCCCAGTGACAGGGACACATTCCACTGTCCCAGCTGGCTCCCAGCCCTGTCCAGGCTGGCCTTGGACCCTCCCAGGGATCCAGGGGTAGCCACAGCTTCTCTGGGAATGCCATCCCAGCCCCTTCCCCCCTCACAGGGAAGGATTTATCCCAAATATCCCAATCTAAATCGTCCCTCTCTAGTTGGAAGCCATTCCCTGTGTCCAATCCCTCCATCCCTTGTCCCCGGTCCCTCCCCAGCTCTCCTGGAGCCCCTTCAGGCCCTGGGAGGGGCTCTGAGCTCTCCCTGGAGCTTTTCTTCTCCAGGTGAACATTCCCAGCTCTCCCAGCTTTTCCTCCCAGCAGAGCTGCTCCATCCTCTGATCACCCTGCAGCCTGTGCTGGGACAGGGCTGGGGCAGCTCTGCAGGTGGGGTCTCACCAGGATACCCCTGCTCCTGCTCATTCCCATTCCCATTCCCATTCCCATTCCCATTCCCATTCCCATTCCCATTCCACCCCTGGAATCCATCCCTGTCTCCAAGGGAGAGCCGGACGGGGCCGTGTCCAAGCCCTGCCGGAATTCCAGAGGGATGGAATCTATAGCCATTCCCTTGGAGCAACCCCACACAGGGACAGGAACGCCCAGAGCTGGGTCCCTATGGAATTGCAGAGGGAAAATGGGACACAAATCCACAGTCCCAGAGCCACATCCCTGCAGAATTCCAGAGGGAAAAAGGGACAGGAACCCCCAGTCCCAGAGCCACATCCCTGCAGAATTCCAGAGGGAAAAAGGGACAAGAAGCCTTGATCCCAGAGATACATCCCTGTGGAATTCCAGAGGGAAAACAGGAGTGGGAACCTCCAGTCCCAGAGCCATATCCTGGCAGAATTCCAGAGGGAAAACGGGACAAAAACCTCAATCCCAGAGCTGGGTCCCTGCAGAATTCCAGAGGGAAAATGGGACAGGGACCCCCAGTCCCAGAGCCACATCCCTGTGGAATTCCAGATGGAAAATGGGACAGGAAACCTCGATCCCAGAGCTGGGTCCCTGTGGAATTCCAGAGGGAAAACGGGAGAGGAACCCCGGATCCCAGAGATACATCCCCTGTGGAATTCCAGAAAACAGGAGTGGGAATTCTTTGGGATGGAGCCTGGTGGATTTGGGAACAGAAGGAAAAAAATTCCAGGGAAATTAAAAAATATTAAATTAAAAAAAAAAATTCAAGTAAAAAATAATTATATAAAAAAGGATAGGAATCCTGAAAAATGGAAAAATATGGAGTGAAAAAAAAAGAAATTAAATGTTACAAACTAAAAAAATAAAATAAAAATGAAAGTTTAAATTTAAACACCAACGTGAACAAATGAAGGGGAAATTACAGAGTGAAGTTTAAAATAGAAAATGAAAAGTAGAATAAAAAAAGAAATATAATTAAAACTTAGAGGGAAAATATATAAAAAAAATTAAAGTTGAATTAAAATGGAAAATTGGAGTAAGAAATATAAAAAAATGTTAAAATTGAACTTGAATTAAAAATTGTTCAAAGAATAATTTAAAAATTAAGCAGTTAAAAATTAGAAATACAAACGAAAAGGTGAATTAAATTACACAATTGAAAAAGGAGAAATAGAAAAGATTAAGTTCAAAGTTGAATTAACCAGATTAAAAAGTAGAAATTAAAACAAAAGAATTTGGATGGAATAAAATAGAAAAGAAAAAGAAAAAAGTGAAATACAAAGTTGAATTTATAATGAGAACCAAAGAAAAAATTAGGAATTAACATGAGGAGATTTTGATGAAATAAAAGAGAATCTGGAATGAAAAACAAAATAAAAATAAAAACATGAAGATAGGAAGAAAAAAAAAAATTAATATTGAAAAACAAAGAAGCCAGGACTTCAAAATGCCAAAAATCAGGGATTGAAACGGAAAAATGGGAATTTTTCACAGTCCAACCCACGGGAGCCAAGGGGGGACACAACAGCCTCGGCCCAGCTGCGCTTTACTCCGAGGAATCCAAAACCCCCCGGATCCTCCAGGGGCTGTCCTGGAGCCTTCCCAGGCCGGGAATTCCTTGGGAATGTGGGAATGGCCCCTCAGGAATACAGGAATGGCCCCCTGGATCCTTCCTGAGCTGGGAATTCCTGTGGGATCCTTCCTGAACCTGGGAATTCCTTGGGAATGCAGGAATGGCCCCTCAGGAATACAGGAATGGCTCCTCAGGATCCTTCCTGAACCTGGGAATTCTTTGGGAATGCAGGAATGGCCCCCCTGGATCCTTCCTGAACCTGGGAATTCCTCGGGAATGGCCCCCTGGATCCTATCCAAGCAGGGAGTTCCTTGGGAATGTGGGAATGGCCCTTTTGGGAATGGCTCCCTTGGACCTTTCTCAAAGTCAGAAATTCCTCAGCAATGTCCCCGCAGGAATGATCCCTCTGGATCCTTCCCAAACTCAGGAATTCCTTGGGAATGTGGGAATGATCCCTCTGGATCCTTCCCAAACTCAGGAATTCCTTGGGAATGTGGGAATGATCCCTCTGGATCCTTCCCAAACTCAGGAATTCCTTGGGAATGTGGGAATGATCCCTCTGGATCCTTCCTGAACTCAGCAATTCATCAGGAATGTGGGACTGGTCCCTCTGGATCCTTCCCAAACTCAGGAAATCCTCGGGAATGTGGGAATGGCTCTCCCGGACCTGAATTTGGAAATTCCTCGTGAATGTGGGAATGGCCCTCCTGGATCCTTCTCAAACTCAGGAATTTCTTGAGAATTGCCCCTTGGGAATGTGGAAATGGCTCCTCAGGATCCTTCCTGAACTCAGGAATTCCCAGGAATGCAGGCATGGACTGCCCCCCCCCCCAGGCTTTTGAGGCTCCAAGCAGGGTTTTGGTGATTGCCCCCTCAAATCCTAAATCTTGCTGAAAAAACAGGATTTGGGATTTTCCAGCTCCCCCCAGCTGGGATCTCCCCTCTCCAAACCACCTGGAAAACAACCCCTGACCCCAAAAATTGACCAAAACCCTTTTTTTTTTTTTTTTTACTGCAAATTCCCCGAGCGCTGCCCCGGGGGAGATGGGAAGGAGCCAAAATCCACGGAAAGATCCAGGAGAATCCTGGGAACGGCCCGAAGGGAGCGGGAATGGCGCGGGGCAGAGCCGGGCTCTGCTCCTAAAGGCACCTCGAGATTCCAGCACAGTGACCTGGCACAGAGGGAACTGGGGATCGGGAATTGGGAATTCCGGCTGATCCCGGGCCAAACCATCCGCCAGAAGGAACAAAAAACCCGAATTCCCGTGAAAAAAAATTCCTTTGGGACTCCCCTCGTGATCCCTGAGATGTCCCCGGGGTGGGCGAGGGCGGGGAGGGGAGCCCGGGAATGCTGCTGGGATGGGATCCGGGAATGCTGCTGGGATGGGATCCAGGATCCCTGTGGATGCTGGAGGGGTGAGAGGGGGGGAAATCCCAAAAACTGTAGCACCCAAAGTAGGGAAAATGAGCAAAAAATGGGAATACTGGGGGGGAAAAAAGGGACTATAGAGGAAAAACCAGGTGTTGGCAGCTGCTCTTTAGGGATCCCAGATCCCTAAAGGGATCCCAAGCTGGGATCAGATCCCCAAAGTGATCCCGAGCTGGCAGCTGTGGGAGATTTGGGACTGGAAAAATGGAAAACAGTAAAAAAAAGCTGCAGAAAAATACAAAATAAAATAAAAATAATTCAAGGTGAGACCCTACAAAACCCGGGGCGGGAGGTGCCGGAAGGTCCGGCTGCGGTGGGGAATTCCAAAAGCCAGGAATGGGGGTGGGAATGACCCCGCCGAGGGCTGGGAATGCGGGAGCGGGGAGGGAGAACGGCAGCCGGGATGGAGAAGCGGGACTGGGACCGGGATGGGGATGGGGAGGGGATGGGGAGGGGAGGGGGATGGGGGCCCCTCAGAGGGTGCGGGGGTTGTACTCCGGGAGCTTCCGCAGCTTCTCCTGCTCCGCCTCCGACTCGTCCCGGGCGATCACCAGCGAGTGGGAATAGCCCATGGCCACCTGGAATGGGAAAGCTGGGAATGGGAATAGCCCATGGAACTGGGAATGGGAATAGCCCATGGCCACCTGGAATGGGAATGGGAAAGCTGGGAATAGTCCATGGCCACCTGGAATGGGAATGGGAAAGCTGGGAATGGGAATAGCCCATGGCCACCTGGAACAGGAATGGGAAAGCTGGGAATAGTCCATGGCCACCTGGAATGGGAATAGCCCATGGCCACCCGGAATGGGAATGGGAATAACCCATGGCCACCTGGAATGGGAAAGCTGGGAATGGGAATAGCCCATGGAACTGGGAATGGGAATAGCCCATGGCCACCTGGAATGGGAATGGGAAAGCTGGGAATGGGAATAGCCCATGGAACTGGGAATGGGAATAGCCCATGGCCACCTGGAATGGGAATGGGAAAGTTGGGAATGGGAATAGCCCATGGCCACCTGGAATGGGAATGGGAAAGCTGGGAATGGGAATAGCCCATGGCCACCTGGAACAGGAATGGGAAAGCTGGGAATAGTCCATGGCCACCTGGAATGGGAATGGGAATAGCCCATGGCCACCCGGAATGGGAATGGGAATAGCCCATGGCCACCTGGAATGGGAAAGCTGGGAATGGGAATAGCCCATGGAACTGGGAATGGGAATAGCCCATGGCCACCTGGAATGGGAATGGGAAAGCTGGGAATAGGAATAGCCCATGGTCACCTGGAATGGGAAAGCTGGGAATGGGAATAGCCCATGGAACTGGGAATGGGAATAGCCCATGGCCACCTGGAATGGGAATGGGAAAGCTGGGAATGGGAATAGCCCATGGAATTGGGAATGGGAACAGCCCATTGCTACCTGGAATGGGAATGGGTCATCAGGGAATAGCCCATGGAACTGGGAATGGGAAAGGGTCAGGTGGGAGTGGGAATGGCCCATGGAATGGGAATGGGGCACCAGGGAGTGGGAGTGGCCCATGGAATGGGAAGGCGTCTCCCAGGAGCAGATACTGCCCATGGAATGGGAAAGGGGGAGCTGAGGTGATCTGGAGCCTCCCTGGGGATCCCTCCTGCCCGCTGGGATCCGACTCTGTGCGGAGCATCCCAAAGATCTCAGCTGCCCTGGGGTTTGGGGGAACAGCCCCAGGGCCCCTTCCCCATCACCCATGGGTGCCACGAGCTGGGCACGGCCTCACAAACCCCACATTATTTAGGGGATGGCCTCGATGTGCTCCATCACCCACAGGTGCAACGAGCTGGGCACGGCCTCAGTTTCCCTGGATTTATTTAAAGGGGGATTCACACCCATCACCCCACTGGTGTGATGAGCAGGGCACGGCCTCACAAACCCCATATGATTCCCCATAGGGGCCCCCTTTGTTCATCCCACAGGTGGGATGAGTTGGGGACGGCCTCAGGTTGTCTGTTTGGTTTTGGGAACAGCCCCACAGGTGTGATGAGCTGTGTATGGCCTCAGTTTCCCTGTTTATTTTACAGAATGGCCCCACAGGTGTGATGAGTTGTGCACAGCCTCAGTTTCCCTGTTTATTTTAGGGAATGGCCCCACAGGTGTGATGAGTTGTGCACAGCCTCAGTTTCCCTGTTTATTTTAGGGAATGGCCCCACAGGTGTGATGAGTTGTGCACAGCCTCAGTTTCCCTGTTTGTTTTAGGGGAGGGCACTGCACACCTCCCTCCCCACCCCACAGCTGGGATAAGCTGTGTAAAGTCTCAGCCACCCCACATTATTTTAGAGGAGTGACCCATGGGTGCCCTCTCCCTGACCCCACAGGTGTCACCAGCTGGGCAGGGCCTCAGTTTCCCTGTTTATTTTAGAGAATGGCCCCACATGGCCTCTCCATCACCCCACAGGTGTGCTGAGCTGGCCATGGCCTCACAAACCCCAAATGATTCCCCACAGGTGTTCCCTCCTTCACAAACCCCAAATGACTCCCTGTGGGTGCCCCCTCCCTCCCAAACCCCCTTCATCCCACCCCAAACCCTGGGGGTGCCCCCTCACCTGCTCGGTGTAGATCCCATCCAGGGTTTTCACCTCCTGCGCCGCCGTGGAGGATTTGGGTTTGTGGTCCCCATATCCCTGTGGGAACACCCCATGGACAGGGAATTTGGGGTTTGTGGTCCCCATATCCCTGTGGAACACCCCATGGACAGAGGATGTTCAGTGGGGTCCAGGGATTTGGGGGATTTGGAGGATTTGGGTTTGTGGTCCCCATATCCCTGTGGGATCATCCCATGGACAGGGGTCAATCAGTGGGGTGAGAGGGGTGGGTCCAACTGGGTTTGGGGGACTTGGGGTGTCCCCTTGGGCTTCCCAATGAAATCTGGGGTATTATTTGGGGTGTCATCTGGGGTTTTGGGGTGTTAGTTTGGGGGACTTGGGGTCATTTGGGGTATTTTTGGGGCCAGTACCAGCTCCCCAAAGGTGGGTGAGGGTCCCCAGCTGATGGTGGATTTGAGGTGTTGGTTTGGGGTTTTTGGGGTGTTGTTTGGGGTATTTTGGGGGTCAGTACCAGCTCCCCAAAGGTGGGTGAGGGTCCCCAGCTGATGGTGGATTTGAGGTGTTGGTTTGGGGTTTTTGGGGTGTTGTTTGGGGTATTTTTGGGGTCAGTACCAGCTCCCCAAAGGTGGGTGAGGGTCCCCAGCTGATGGTGGGTTTGGGCTGTCAGTTATTTGGGGTTTTTGGGGTATTTTTGGGGTCAGTACCAGCTCCCCAAAGGTGGGTGAGGGTCCCCAGCTGATGGTGGGTTTGGGGTGTTGGTTTGGGGTTTTTGGGGTGTTGTTTGGGGTATTTTTGGGGTCAGTACCAGCTCCCCAAAGGTGGGTGAGGGTCCCCAGCTGATGGTGGGTTTGAGGTGTTGGTTTGGGGTTTTTGGGGTGTTGTTTGGGGTATTTTGGGGGTCAGTACCAGCTCCCCAAAGGTGGGTGAGGGTCCCCAGCTGATGGTGCTCTCGTCGGCCGCCACGATCACGGAGCTCTTCCTGCGAGGGAGGTGAGCGCTGAGTGGGAGCGCCCAAATCCCGGGAATGCCAGGATCCCAGGGATCCCAGGAATTTGGGAATGCTGGGAATGTGGGAATTCACTCACCCGCAGGCCAGGCTGCGGATCTTCCACCCGCACAGATCCTGCACAGCTTTGGGATACATCGTGGATTCCCGGGAAGTGTTGGTGGCGCCCCAGAAGAACAATCCACCTGCAAGGGAACCCGTCAGGGCACGGATCCAGAATTCCCAAACCCCAGGAATCCCACCTGTCAGGGCATGGATCCCAGAACTTCCAAATCCCAGGAATCCCACCTGTCAGGGCATGGATCCCAGAATTCCCAAATCCCAGGAATCCCACCTGTCAGGGCATGGATCCCAGAATTCCCAAATCCCAGGAATCCCACCTGTCAGGGCATGGATCCCAGAATTCCCAAATCCCAGGAATCCCACCTGTCAGGGAACACATCCCGGAATTCCCAAATCCCAGGATCTTCCCAGGGATCTCACTTGCCAGTCCACATTTCTCCCAGCATTCCCAAATCCCAGGATCCTGGCATTCCCACCTGTTCCACTGACAGCTTCCCCAGCATTCCCAGCATGCCTGAATCCTGGGATTCCTGCATTCCCACCCATCTTGCTGACATCTCCTCCAACATTTCTGGCATTCCTGAATCCCACATTCCCACCTGTCTCACTGACAGCTCACCCAGGATTCCCAAATCCCAGATTCCTGGGAATCCCACCTGTCAGGGATCCCTGGGATCCTCCTTGCAAGGCCACATCTCCCTGGCATTTCCAAATCCTGGGATTCCTGGGAATCCCACCTCTCACTGACATCTCCCCAGCATTCCCAAATCTCAAATCCTGCATTCCCACCTGTCTTGCTGACAGCTTCCCCAGCATTGCCAAATCCTGGAATCCCTAGGAATCCCACTTGTCCCACTGACAGTTCCCCCAGCACTGCCTGCATTCCCAAATCCCACATTCCCACCTGTCTCACTGACAGCTGCCCCAGCATTCCCAAATCCCAGATTCCTGGGAATCCCACCTATCAGGGATCCCTGGGATCCTCCGTCTCCCTGGCATTCCCAAATCCTGGAATGCCTGGGAATCCCACCTGCCCCAGTGACAGCTCCCCCAGCATTCCCAAATCCTGGCATTCCCAAATCCTGGAATCCCACATTCACACCTGTCTCACTGACATCTCCCTCAGCATTCCCAGCATTCCCAAATCCCAAATCCCACACTCCTGTCTCACTGCCAGCTTCCCCAGCATTCAGCATTCCAGCATTCCCAGCATTCCCAGCATTCCCAAATCCTGGATTCCTGGGAATCCCAACAGTCAGGGATCCCTGGGATCCTCCTTTCAAGGCCACATTTCCCTGGCATTCCCAAATCCTGGGTTCCCCGGGAATCCCACCTGCCCCAGTGACAGCTCCCCCAGCATTCCCAGCATTCCTAAATCCCGAATCCCACATTCCCACCTGTCTCGCTGACAGCTCCCCCAGCATTCCCAGCATTCCTAAATCCCAGATACCCAGATTCACACCTGTCTTGCTGTTGGCCTCCCCAGCATTCCCAGCATTCCTGGGACTCCCACATTCCCACCTGTCTCACTGACAACTCCCCAGCATTCCCAGCATTCCCAAATCCTGGCATTCCCAAATCCTGGATTCCCACATCCCACCTGTCTCACTGACAGCTCCCCCAGCATTCCCAAATCCTGGATTCCCACATTCACACCTGTCTCACTGACAGCTCCCCCAGCATTCCCAAATCCTGGATTCCCACATTCCCACCTGTCTCGCTGACAGCTCCCCCAGCATTCCCGGCATTCCCGAATCCCGGCATTCCCGCATTCCCACCTGTCTCGCTGACGGCGAAGGAGCAGGTGTATCCCGCGTAGATCTGGCAGGCGCCGCGTCCCGGGAAGTCGAAGAGCTTCACCAGCCTGGGAACCATCTCGTCCTTCTGCTCCGCGTGGCCCAGGCGCCCGTAGCCCCCAAAGCCCCAGGAGAACACCCGCTTCTGGGAATCCAGCACCAGCTGGGAATGAAGAGGGAACAGCCTCAGAGATCCCAAAAATCCCAGGAAAAACACTCCTGGGAATCCAGCACCGGCTGGGAATGGGAGAGGGAACAGCCTCAGGGATCCCAAAAATCCCAGAAAAACATTCCTGGGAATCCAGCACTGGCTGGGAATGGGGGAGAGGGAACAGCCTCAGAGATCCCAAAAATCCCAGGAAAAACACTCCTGGGAATCCAGCACCAGCTGGGAATGGGGGAGAGGGAACAGCCTCAGAGATCCCAAAAATCCCAGGAAAAACATCACTGGGAATCCAGCACCAGCTGGGAATGAGAGAGGGAACAGCCTCAGAGATCCCAAAAATCCCAGGAAAAACACTCCTGGGAATCCAGCACCAGCTGGGAATGAGAGAGGGAACAGCCTCAGAGATCCCAAAAATCCCAGGAAAAACATCCCTGGGAATCCAG
Organism: Muscicapa striata striata; assembly: GCA_030060385.1. Taxonomy (NCBI): domain Eukaryota; kingdom Metazoa; phylum Chordata; class Aves; order Passeriformes; family Muscicapidae; genus Muscicapa; species Muscicapa striata. The sequence goes on along the minus strand of JAREIS010000552.1, from coordinate 61,945 downwards.
CACCAGCTGGGAATGAGAGAGGGAACAGCCTCAGAGATCCCAAAAATCCCAAATCCCAGGAAAAGATGTGCTTCTGGGAATCCAGCACCAGCTGGGATGGAGTGAGGGAGGGAGCAGGGGCTCAGAGGTCCCAAAAATTCCAGGAAACACATTCCCGGGAATCCAGCAGCAGCTGGGATGGAGGGAGCAGAGGCTGACCGGGTCTCTCCCATTCCCATCCATTCCCTCTCCCATTCCCACTCTCATTCCCATTCCCCCATATTCCCGTTATCCCATATTCCCGTTATCCCTCACCATGTTGTTTGCCCCGCAGGCCCCATCATGCCCCCATTCCCATTCCCGTTATCCCAGTATCCCACTATCCCGCCATCCCGATCCCATCCTGTACCGTGTGGTTGGCACCACAGACCACCTCCCACCCCAATTCCCACTCCTGTTATCCCATATTCCTGTTATCCCGTTATCCCATTCATTCCCCTCACCATGCGGTTGGCCCCGCAGGCCACGTCCCGCCCCCATTCCCTATCCTATTATCCCATATTCCCATTCTGTACTGTGTGGTTGGCCACACAGGCCACATCCCACTCCCATTCCCATTCCCGATCCATTCCCATTCCTATTACCAAATTCCTGTTATCCCGTTATCCCGTACCGTGTGGTTGGCCCCGCATTCCCATTCCCATTCCCATTCCCATTCCCATTCCCATTATCCCATTACCCTGTTATCCTGTTATCTCATTCCCATCCCATACCATGTAGCTGGCCTCACAGGCCACGTCCCGCCCCCATTCCCATTCCATTCCCATTCCCATTCCCATTATCCCATTCTCATTCCCATTCCCATTCCCATTCCCATTCCCATTCCCATTCCCATTCCCATTCCCATTCCCATTATCCATTATCCCATTCCCATTATCCCATTCCCATTATCTTATTCCCATTATCCCGTTATCCCATTCCCATTCCCATTCCCATTCTCCCATTCTCCCATTCTCCCACTTCCATCCCATATTGTGTGGTTGGCCCCACAGGCCACGTCCCACCCCCACCCCACCCCCATTCCCATTCCCATTCCCATTCCCATTCCCATTCCCATTCCCATCCTGTACCGTGTGGCTGGCCCCACAGGCCACGTCCCACCTCCATTCCCATTCCCATTCCCATTCCCATTCCCATTCCCATTCCCATTCCTGCTATCCTGCTATCCCACTCCCACCCCGTACCGTGTGGTTGACCCCACAGGCCACGTCCCGTTATCCCATTCCCATTCCCATTCCCATTCCCGTTATCCCATTCCTGTTATCCCGTACCGTGTGGTTGGCCCCGCAGGCCACGTCCTGTTATCCCATTCCCATTCCCGTTATCCCATTCCCATCCCGTTATCCCGTACCGTGTGGTTGGCCCCGCAGGCCACGTCCCGTTATCCCATTCCCATTCCCATTCCCGTTATCCCATTCCCGTTATCCCATTCCCGTTATCCCGTTATCCCATTCCCGTTATCCCGTTATCCCATTCCCGTTATCCCGTTATCCCATTCCCGTTATCCCCATTCCGTTATCCCGTACCGTGTGGTTGGCCCCGCAGGCCACGTCCCGTTATCCCATTCCCATTCCCGTTATCCCGTTATCCCATTCCCGTTATCCCGTTATCCCGTTATCCCGTACCGTGTGGTTGGCCCCGCAGGCCACGTCCCTGACCACCACGTTGGGCACGGGCAGCACCTGCCCGTCCTTGGTGCGCTCCACGAACAGCGCCAGGCGCCGCGGCAGCAGCTCGCAGTCGTACTCGATGCGCTGCGCCCGCGCGATGAACTTCCCGTCGGAATTGTGTCCTGGAACGCCGCGGGAGCGGGGACAGAGCCAGCCTGAGCCACTGCCGGATCCTCCTGAACTGCCCTGATCCCAGGGGATGATCCCAAACTGCCCCTGATCCCAGGGGATGACCCTGAACCTGCCCCGATCCCAGGGGATTGTCCTGAACTGCCCCGATCCCAGGGGACGATCCCAAACTGCCCTGATCCCAGGGGATGACCCCGAACCTGCCCCAATCCCAGGGGATTGTCCTGAACCTGCCCCGATCCCAGGGGATTGTCCTGAACTGCCCCAATCCCAGGGGTTGATTCCAAACTGCCCCAATCCAAGGGGATGATCCCAAACTCCTCCAATCCCAGGGGATAATCCTGAACTGCCCCAATCCCAGGGGATGATCCTGAACCTGCCCCGATCCCAGGGGATTGTCCTGAACCTGCCCCGATCCCAGGGGATAATCCCGAACCAGTCCCAATCCCACAGGATGGTCCCCAACTGCCCCAATCCCACTACAGGATGATCCCAAACTACCCTGATTGCACAGGATGGTCCTGAACTGCCCTGATTCCATGGGATGATCCCAAACCAGCCCTGATCCCAGGGGATCACCCCCAACTTCCCCCATCCTGTGGGATGACCCTGAACTGTCCCAATCCCGTGGGATGATCCCGAACCAGTCCCAGTACCACAGGATGATCCTGTACCCAGCTGTCCATACACTGGACACCCAAAGGAATACAGGTTCCCCTTGCAGTCCATGGGGTGATCCCATGGGATTATCCCAGATTTCCATACCCAGCTGTCCATACACCGGACACCCAAAGGAATACAGGTTCCCCTTGCAGTCCATGGGGTGATCCCATGGGATTATCCCAGATTTCCATACCCAGCTGTCCATACACCGGACACCCAAAGGAATACAGGTTCCCCTTGCAGTCCATGGGGTGATCCCATGGGATTATCCCAGATTTCCATACCCAGCTGTCCATACTCTGGACACCCAAAGGAATACAGGTTCCCCTTGCAGTCCATGGGGTGATCCCATGGGATTATCCCAGATTTCCATACCCAGCTGTCCATACTCTGGACACCCAAAGGAATACAGGTTCCCCTTGCAGTCCATGGGGTGATCCCATGGGATTATCCCAGATTTCCATACCCAGCTGTCCATACTCTGGACACCCAAAGGAATACAGGTTCCCCTTGCAGACCATGGGGTGATCCCATGGGATTATCCCAGATTTCCATACCCAGCTGTCCATACTCTGGACACCCAAAGGAATACAGGTTCCCCTTGCAGTCCATGACCATGCTGAACTCGGCCCCGCAGCCCAGCTTGGAGATTGGCTGCCCATTGTACAGGATCTGGGAAAAAATGGGAATAGGGATCAGGAAAAAAGAGAAAACGGGATCAGAAACATGGGGAAAAGGGAAAAAGGGGATCAGAAAAATGGGAAAAGATGGAAAAACGGGATCAGAAAAACCATGAAAAAAGGAAAATTGAATCAGAAAAACCAGGAAAAAAGGAAAATAGGATTAGAAAGATGGGAAAAGGCAGATAAACAGGATTAGAAAATCCAGGAAAAAGGGAAAACAGGATTGGAAATGCAGGAAAACAGGAAAAATAGGATCAGAAAGACCGGAAAAGATGGAAAAATGGGATCTGAAAAAATCGGCAAATGGGATCAGGAAAACCGGGAAAAAGGGAAAATGGGATTAGAACTGTGGGGGAAGGGGAAAAAGAGGTTCAGAAACATGGGGAAAGCCAGAAAAATGGGATCAGGAAAACTCTGAAAAATGGGGAATTTCTGTGGGAAACCCCTGATCTGCAGGAAAAGCAGGATCAGAAAAAACACAGGAAAAGTGGGATAGGAAAAATGTGGGAAAAGGGAAAAAAAGGGAATTTCCACTGGAAACCTTTGATCTGTGAGAAAAGCAGGAAAAGGGGGGTTGAAAAACGTGGGGAAAATAGGATCAGAAATGTGGGGAAAAGGAGAAAAAATGTGAAATTCCAGGGGAATCTCTGATCTGGGGAGCAGCTGGAAAACTTGGAATGGCTGGAAAATCAATATCAGAAACATGGGAAAAGTAGATCAGGAACAGAGAAAAAGAGAAAAAAAGGGAATTTCCATGGGAATTCTCTTATCTGGGGAACAGCAGGATTGAAAAAATTCAGGGAAAAGGAAAAAATGGGAAGTTCCATGGGAAATTCTTGATCTGTGGGAAAAGCAGGAAAAACAGGATCCAAAAACACAGGGAAAAGGAAAAAAAAAAGGGGAATTTCCAAGGGAAGACCTGATCTACAGGAAAAACTGAAAAAACAGTATCAAAAAATTTGGGAAATGGGGGAAAAAAGGTGAATTTTTATCAGAAAATTCCCTGAATTCCTCAAAAATTTGATTTTCAAATCCCAGCTTTTGCAGGAGAGGGAATTCTGCATCCCGATGCATTTTTAGGGAATATTTTGGGAATATTTCACTAAAAGCCCCCAAATCCTGGGATTTCTCCCCAAAATCTTGGGATTTCCCCCAAATCCAGGAATTTTCCCCAAAATCTTGGGATTTCCCCCCCAAATCCAGGGATTTCCCCCCAAATCTCCAGATTTCCTCCAAATCCCAGGATTTCCCCCCCAAATCCCAGGATTTCCCACCAAATCCTGGGATTTCCCCCCAAATCCAGGGATTTCCCCCCAAATCAAGGGATTTCTCCCCCAAATCCAGGGATTGCCCCCCAAATCCAGGAATTTCCCCCCAAATCCAGGGATTTCCCCCCAAACCCAGGGATTTCTCCCCAATCCCGGGATTTCCCCCCAAACCCAGGGATTTCTCCCCCAAATCCCAGGATTTCCCCCCCAAATCCCAGGATTTCCCCCCAAATCCAGGAATTTCCCCCCAAATCTCCAGATTTCCCCCAAATCCAGGAATTTCCCCCAAATCCAGGAATTTCCCCCACATCCCAGGATTTCCCCCCCAGATCCCGAGATTTCCCCCCATACCCAGGGATTTCTCCCCCAAATCCTGGGATTTCTCCCCAAACCCAGGGATTTCCCCCAAATCCAGGGATTTCCCCCCAAATTCTGGGATTTCCCCCCCAAATTCCGGGATTTCCTCCCAAATCCAGGAATTTTCCCCAAAATCCTGGGATTTCCCTTCAAAACCTGGGATTTCCCCCAAATCCTGGGACTTCCCCCCCAAAACCTGGGATTTCCCCCCAAATCCAGGGATTTCTCCCCCAAATCCAGGGATTGCCCCCCAAATCCAGGGATTTCCCCCCAAATCCAGGATTTCCCCCCAAATCTCCAGATTTCCCCCAAATCCGGGATTTCCCACCAAATCCTGGGATTTCCCCCCAAATCCAGGATTTCCCCCCCAAATCCAGGGATTTCTGCCCCAAATCCTGGGATTTCCTCCCAAATCCCAGGAATTTCCCACCAAATCCAGGGATTTCCCCCCCAAATCCCAGGATTTCCCTCCAGATCCCCAGATTTTCTCCCAAATCCTCAGATTTCCCACTAAATCCCTGGATTTCTCCCCCAAATCCAGGGATTTTCCCCCAGTTCCCAGGATTTCCCCCCCAAATCCCGGGATTTCCCACCAAATCCCGGGATTTCCCACCAAATCCAGGATTTCCCCCAAATCCAGGGATTTCTCCCCCAAATCCTGGGATTTCCTCCCAAAACCCACGAATTTCCCCCCAAATCCAGGGATTTCCCCCCAGATCCCCGGATTTTCTCCCAAATCCTCAGATTTCCCCCCAAATCCAGAGATTTCCACCCCCCCCCCCCAAAACCTGGGATTTCCCTCCCAAATCCCAGTACTTCCCCCCAAATCTTGGGATTTCCTCCCAAATCCAGGGATTTCCCCCTAGATCCCCGGATTTTCTCCCAAATCCCCAGATTTCCCCCAGATTCCCAGATTCCACCCCCCAAATCCCAGGATTTCCCCCCCAAATCCCGGGATTTCTCCTCCCAAACCCAGGGATTTCCCCCCAAACCCAGGGATTTCCCCCCAAACCCAGGATTTCCCCCAGATCCCCACCTGGGTGGGGCTGGGCACGGCATCTGTCTGGTTCCCCAGCCCCAGCTGGCCCAGCTTGTTCTCCCCGAAGGCGAACACGGAGCCGTTCTCTGCAGGAACAACGGGAATTTGGGGAGAAAAAACAGCATTTTGGGACAGCTCTCCCAGAATTAGTGGGCAAAAAGGGTGGATTTGGGGGAAAAGGGGATGGATTTTGAAGGAAAAGGGGCAGATTTGGGGGCAGTTTTCCCAGAATTGGGAGCAAAAAGGGGCAGATTTTGGGCAAAATGGGCAGATTTTAAAGGAAAAGGGGTTGATTTTTGGGCAGTTTTCATGGATTTTAGGGAAAAAAGGGGGTGAATTTGGGGAAAAGGGGAGGATTTTAGGGCAGTTTTAATGGATTTTTGGGAAAAATGGGTGGAATTTGAGGAAAAGGGCATATTTTCAAGAAAAAGGAAAATATTTAGGGGCAAAAAGCATGGATTTTGAGGCAGTTTTCCCAGAATTTGGGGGCAAAAGGGGTGGATATGAGGAAAAGGATGGACTTTGAAGGAAAAGGGGTGGATTTTTGGGCAGTTTTCATGGATTTTGGGGAAAAAAGGGGTGAATTTGGGGGAGAAAAGGAAGATTTGAAGCTAAAGGGGAGATTTTAGGGGTGAAAGGGGCAGATTTTGGGACAAAAGGTTCCCCAACCCAGCTGAAGGCAAACACAGAGCTGAGGTCTGCCAGAATAATGGGAATTTGGGGAGAAGAAAATGGCATTTTGGAACAGTTCTCCCAGAATTAGCAGGCAAAAGGGGTGGATTTGGTGGAAAAGGGGCAGATTTTGGGGCAGTTTTCATGAATTTTTGGGAAAAGGGGGCAGATTTGGAGGGAAAGGGGCAGATTTTGTAGGAAAAGAGGCAGATTTAGGGGCAAAAGGGATGGATTGAGGGAAAAAGGGTGGATTTTAAAGGAAAAAGGGTGGATTTTTGGGAAAAGGGGCAGATTTTTGGGCAGTTTTCCCAGGGTTTGGCTTTGGTGCAGTTTTCCCAGGATGGGGCAGTGTTTCCTGGGATTCAGTGAGATTTCCCTGGATCAGGGCCATTTCCCAGGATGAGGCAGTTCTCCAGGATTCAGTGCAGTTTTCTGGGATTGGGGCAGTGTTTCCCTGATCAGTGCAGTTTCCCTGGGAAATTTCCTGGGATTCTGTGCAGTTTTCCCAGGATTGGGCAGTGATTCCTGGGATTGGGGCTGTTTCCTGGGATTGGTAGAGGTTCCTGGGGTTGGGGCCATGTTTCCCTGGATTCAGTGCAGTTCCCTGGGATCGGGGCAGTTTTCCTCAGGATTCAGTGCAGTTTCCCAGGATTCAGGGAGTGTTCCCCAGGATTGGGGCAGTGCTCCCCAGGATTCAGGGAGTGTTCCCAAGGATTCACTGCAGTTCCCCAGGATCAGGGCAGTGTTCCCCAGGATCAGGGCAGTGCTCCCCAGGAAGCATTCCCAAGGATTCAGTGAAGTTTCCCAGGATTGGGGCAGTGTTTCCTGGGTTTGGGGCAGTGTTTCCCAGAATCAGGGCAGTGTTCCCAAGGATTCAGTGCAGTTCCCCGGGATCAGGGCCGTGTTCCCGGGATCAGGGCTGTGTTCCCCGGGATCAGGGCCATGTTCCCCAGGATCAGGGCCATGTTTCCCAGGATTCAGGGCAGTTCCCCAGGATCAGGGCCATGTTTCCCAGGATTCAGGGCAGTTCCCCAGGATCAGGGCCATGTTTCCCAGGATTCAGGGCAGTTCCCCAGGATCAGGGCAGTGTTCCCCAGGATCAGTGCAGTTCCCCAGGATTCAGTGCAGCTCCCTGGGATCAGGGCAGTTCCCCAGGATTCAGTGCAGCTCCCGGGATCAGGGCAGTGTTCCCCAGGATCAGGGCCGTGTTCCCCAGGATCAGTGCAGCTCCCGGGATCAGGGCCGTGTTCCCGGGATCAGGGCCGTGTTCCCAGGATCAGGCAGTTCCCAGGATCAGGGCAGTGTTCCCCAGGATCAGGGCCGTGTTCCCCAGGATCAGGGCAGTTCCCCAGGATCAGGGCCGTGCTCCCCAGGATCAGGGCCGTGCTCCCCAGGATCAGGGCCGTGCTCCCCAGGATCAGGGCCATGTTCCCAGGATCAGGGCTGTGTTCCCCAGGATCAGGGCCGTGCTCCCCAGGATCAGGCCATGTTCCCCAGGATCAGGGCTGTGTTCCCCAGGATCAGGGCCGCACTCCCCAGGATCAGGGCCGTGTTCCCCGGGATCAGGGCCGCATTCCCCAGGATCAGGGCCGCACTCCCCAGGATCAGGGCCGTGTTCCCGGGATCAGGGCCGCATTCCCCAGGATCAGGGCTGTGTTCCCCAGGATCAGGGCCGTGCTCCCCGGGATCAGGGCCGTGTTCCCGGGATCCCCGCTCCCGGGTCAGTACCGGTCAGTGCCAGGGTGTGGTTCCGGCCGCACGCCGCCGCCACGATGGCCTCCCCGGCCAGGGCCTCGATCGGCCGCGGAGCCTCCACGCGCTTCGTGTCCCCATGGCCCAGCTGCCCCTTCTCGTTCCGGCCTGGGGACATCCCAAAAAAAACCCGGAGTGCCACGATGGGAAAACCTCGGCCTGCCCCCAAGTGCCACATCCCGGCTTTCCTTGGGATGGCAACTCCCGGGCAGCTCCTTCTGATTCCCAAGCACATTTTCCAAGGAAATGTTTTCCCGAAGTTCCCCCCAGGTTGTTCCCTCTCATCCCACAGTTCCCCAGGAATGAATCCCGGCCCCATTGCCCCCTCCTGCCAGGGAATTCCAGAGCCACAGGGTCCCCCCTCGATCCCATTTTTCTGCAGGCTGAGCCCCTTCCCAGCTCCCTGGGATTCCCAGAATTGCACTGAAGGTTTTTGGGAGGAATCCCAGGACAGTTTTTTGGGATGAACCCTGTTATCCCAGGGCAGGTTCTGGGATGAACTCCATTATCCCAGGGGAGGTTCCCAAGCTGAAGCCTGTTATCCCAGGGGGTTTTTGGGATGAACCCCATTATCCCAGGGGAGGTTTCCAGGCTGAACCCCACTATCCCAGGTGGATTTTTATACTGAACCCCATTATCGCAGGGGAGGTTTTTGGGACAATTCCATTATCCCAGGCCAGTTTCTGGGATGAACCCCGTTACCCCAGGGGGTTTTCGGGACAATGCTGTTATCCCAGGGGGTTTTTGGGATGAGCCCCATTATTCCAGGTTAGTTTTTTGATTCAATCCCATTATCCTGGGCAAGTTTTTTGGGACAATCCCATTATGCCAGGGCAGTTTTTTGGGACAATCCCGTTACCCCAGGGGGTTTTTGGGACAATCTCATTATCCCGGGGCAGGTTTTTGGGACATTCCCATTCCCCTGGTCTGTTTTTTTGGACATTCCTGTTATACCAGGGCAGTTTTTTAGGACATCCCCATTATCCCAGGGCAGTTTTTTGGGACAATCCTGTTTGCCAGGGCAGATTTTTGGGACAATCCCGTTACCCCAGGGGGTTTTTGGGACAATCTCATTATCCCAGGGCAGAGTTTTGGTACATTCCCGCTCCCAGGCAGCTTTTTGGGAAAATCCTGTTCTCCCAGGCAGGTTTTTGGGACAACCCTGCTACCCCAGGGCAGTTTTTAAGAACATTTCCATTATCCCAGGGCAGGTTTTGGGACAATCCCATTACCCAGGACAGGTTTTTGTTACATTCCCATTCCCCCAGGTCAGTTTTTTGAGACAATCCCATCACCCAGGGCAGGTTTTTGGGACAATCCTGTTCCCCCAGGCAGGTTTTTGGGACAATGCCATCAACCAGGGCAGGTTTTTGGGACAATCCTGTTCCCCCAGGCAGGTTTTTGGTACGCCATTATCCCAGGTCAGTTTTTTGGTACAATCCTGTTATCCCAGGGGAGGTTTTCGGTACAATCCCATTACCCAGGGCAGGTTTTTGGTACAATCCTGTTCCCCCAGGCAGGTTTTTGGTACAATCCCATCACCCAGGGCAGGTTTTTGGGACAATCCTGTTCCCCCAGGCAGGTTTTTGGTACAATCCCATCCCCCAGGGCAGGTTTTTGGTACAATCCTGTTCCCCCAGGCAGGTTTTTGGTACAATCCCATCACCCAGGGCAGGTTTTTGGGACAATCCTGTTCCCCCAGGCAGGTTTTTGGTACAATGCCATTATCCCAGGTCAGTTTTTTGGTACAATCCCATCCCCCAGGGCAGGTTTTTGGGACAATCCTGTTCCCCCAGGCAGGTTCTTGGTACAATCCCATCCCCCAGGTCAGTTTTTTGGTACAATCCCATTATCCCAGGTCAGTTTTTTGGTACAATGCCATCCCCAGGGCAGGTTTTTGGGACAATCCTGTTCCCCCAGGCAGGTTTTTGGGACAATGCCATCCCCCAGGGCAGGTTCAGGGCTCCCTGTGGGCTCACCCCAGCTCCAGAGGCGGCCCTCGGCGGTGATGAGCAGGCTGTGCGCGGCGCAGGGCCCCGACACCACCGAGCGCACCCGCAGCGAGCCCAGGCTCCCGTAGCGGTGCGGCCCCCACAGGTTCTGGCCCAGGTTCCGGTACGCCGCTGGAAAACAGCCGGGAAATCTGGGATCAGCCCCAAAGGGATGGGAACAACCGGGGAAAACAGCCAGGAAATCTGGGATCAGCCCCAATGGGATGGGAACAGCCGGGGAAAACAGCCGGGAAATGCGGGAAAACAGCCCCAAAGGGATGGGAACAGCCGGGGAAAACAGCCAGGAAATCTGGGATCAGCCCCAAATGGATGGGAACAGCCGGGGAAAACAGCCGGGAAATCTGGGAAAACAGCCCCAAAGGGATGGGAACAGCCGGGGAAAACAGCCAGGAAATCCGGGATCAGCCCCAAAGGGATGGGAAACAGCCAGGGAAAACAGCCGGGAAATCTGGGATCAGCCCCAAAAGGATGGGAACAGCCGGGGAAAACAGCCGGGAAATCTGGGATCAGCCCCAATGGGATGGGAACAGCCGGGGAAAACAGCCGGGAAATGTGGGATCAGCCCCAAAGGGATGGGAACAGCTGGGGAAAACAGCCAGAAAATCTGGGATCAGCCCCAACGGATGGGAACAGCCCCAAACAGCTGGGAAATGGGAAACAGCCCCAATGGGATGGGAACAGCCGGGAAAACAGCCGAAATGAGCCAGCCCCAAGGGATGGGAACAGCCGGGAAAACAGCCAGGAAATGCGGGATCAGCCCCAAAGGGATGGGAACAGGAAAACAGCCGGGAAAATCAGCCCCAAAGGGATGGGAACAGCTGCTGGGATCAGCCCCAAAGGGATGGGAACAGTCAGGGGAAAACAGCCGGGAAATGCGGGATCAGCCCCAATGGGATGGGAACAGCCGGGGAAAACAGCCGGGAAATCCGGGATCAGCCCCAAAGGGATGGGAACAGCCGGGGAAAACAGCCGGGAAATCTGGGATCAGCCCCAATGGGATGGGAACAGCCGGGAAAACAGCCGAAATCAGGGATCAGCCCCAATGGGATGGGAACAGCCGGGAAAACAGCCGGGAAATGCGGGAAAACAGCCCAAACGGATGGGAACAGCCGGGGAAAACAGCCGGGAAATCCGGGATCAGCCCCAACGGGATGGGAACAGCCGGGGAAAACAGCCGAAAATCGGGATCAGCCCCAAAGGGATGGGAACAGCTGGGAAAACAGCCAGGAAATCTGGGATCAGCCCCAAAGGGATGGGAACAATCGGGAAAACAGCCGGGAAATGCGGGATCAGCCCCAAAGGGATGGGAACAGCCGGGAAAACAGCCAGGAAATGCGGGATCAGCCCCAAAGGGATGGGAACAGCCGGGAAAACAGCCGGGAAATGTGGGATCAGCCCCAACGGGATGGGAACAGCCGGGGAAAACAGCCAGGAAATCTGGGATCAGCCCCAATGGGATGGGAACAGCCGGGGAAAACAGCCAGGAAATCTGGGATCAGCCCCAAAGGGATGGGAACAGCCGGGGAAAACAGCCGGGAAATGTGGGATCAGCCCCAAAGGGATGGGAACAGCCGGGGAAAACAGCCAGGAAATGCGGGATCAGCCCCAAAGGGATGGGAACAGCCGGGGAAAACAGCCGGGAAATGCGGGATCAGCCCCAAAGGGATGGGAACAGCCGGGGAAAACAGCCGGGAAATCCGGGAAAACAGCCCCAATGGGATGGGAACAGCCGGGGAAAACAGCCGGGAAATGCGGGAAAACAGCCCCAAAGGGATGGGAACAGCCGGGGAAAACAGCCGGGAAATCCGGGATCAGCCCCAAAGGGATGGGAACAGCCGGGGAAAACAGCCAGGAAATCTGGGATCAGCCCCAAAGGGATGGGAACAGCCAGGGAAACAGCCGAAATGCGGATCAGCCCCAAAGGGATGGGAACAGCCGGGAAAACAGCCGAAATCCGGGATCAGCCCCACAGGATGGGAACAGCCGGGGAAAACAGCCGGGAAATCCGGGAAAACAGCCCCAAAGGGACGGGAACAGCCGGGGAAAACAGCCGGGAAATGCGGGAAAACAGCCGGGAAATCCGGGATCAGCCCCAAAGGGAAAACAGCCAGGAAATCCGGGATCAGCCTCAAAGGGAAAGGAACATCAGGGGAAACCAGCCGGGAAACCCAGGAAAACAGCCAGGAAATCCAGGATCAGCCTCAAAGGGACTGGAGCAACTGGGGAAAACAGCCAGGAAACCCGGGAAAACAGCTGGGAAATACAGAAAAACAGCTGGGAAACCTGGGATCAGCCCCAAAGGGAAAGGAATAGCCAAGGAAAACAGCCAGGAAATCCAGGAAAACAGCTGGGAAATCTGGGATCAGCCCCAAAGGGACAGGAACATCAGGGAAAAACAGCCAGAGAAGGAACAGGCCAGGGAAATCAGCTGGGTGAATCATCTAGGAAAATCCTGGGAAATTATCTGGGAAAATCAGCCAGGAAAATCATCTAGGAAAATAATCCAGGAAAATCATCCGGGAATATCGGGAAAATTAGCCAGGAAAATCGTGGGAAATAATATTCAAAAATAATCTGGGAAAATAATCTGGGATCAGTAGGAAAATAATCTGGAAAAAACCTGGAAAATAATCCAGGAAAATCATCCTGGAACACCTGGAAAATCAGCCAGGAAAATCAGGAAAATCATCTGGGAATATGGGGAAAATCAGCCAGGAAAATCTAGGAAAATCACTTGTAAAAATAATCCAAGAAAATCATCTGGGAAATAATCCATGAAAATCCTAGAAAATCATCTGGGAAAACCATGGATACCTGGAAAATCATCTGGGAAAATCATCCAGGGAAATAATCCAGGAATATCCAGGAAAATCATCCCAGAAAATAATCTGGGAAAATCCAGAAAAATAATTTGGGAAATAATCCAGGAAAACCATCTGGGAAAATCATTCAGGAAAAGAATCCTGGAAAAACATCCAGGAAAATAATCTCAGAAAATCATCCGGGAAAATCAGCAGGGGAAATAATCTGGAAAAACAACCCTGAAACCAGGAATACCTGGAAAATAATCTGGGAAAATCCAGGAAAATAATCAGGAAAATCCTGGAAAATTATCCAGGAAAGTCATACATGAAAATCACTTGGGAAAATAATCCAGTAAAATCTGGGAAAATAATCTAGGAATTCCAGGACAATGCGGGAAAACCATGTAGGAAAATCACCCAGGAAAATCAGGGAAAATAATCCGTGAAAATCTGGGAAAATCATCCAGGAAAATCATCTGGGAAAATCATCCAGGAATTTCAGGAAAATCTGACAAAAGCAGGAAAATCATCCAGAAAAATCATCTGGGAAAAGAACCCAGGAAAATCCAGGAAAATCATCAGGAAAAACCACCCAGGAAAACCACACTGGAAAATCCTCCAAGAAATCCAGGGAATTCAAGATCTGCAGCTGTGCCTCCCCCCTAGTTAATTAATTTTGAACATTAATTAATTTTCAATCCTAGTTTTTAATATTAATTAAATACAACCACCTGAAAGAAGGAGATCAATTAATGAACTAAAAACTAAACAAACCCTTAATTTGGCTTTGCAGCAGAGCCAGTGCCCTGCCCCAATTAAGGGTGAAATTGTGGCTCCTCCCCCAATTAATCAATTAAATTAATTAGTTAAATCAGTTACTTAAACCCATGTTAAACAAGGAGAATAACGAATTAATTACAAATGCATCCAAAAGAAACAAAATCCTAATTTGGCTTTGCTGGAGACCCAAATTAAGAGATTGAACTGTGACTCCCTCCCTGATTAATTAAGTAATTAAATTAATTAAATAGAACCATATCAAATAATCAGGAAAATTAATAAACTACAAATGCATGCAAAATAAACAAAATACTAATTTGGCTTTGCTAAACCCTGCCTGCCCCAAATCATTAATTAATTACTAATTAAGCCAAATTAATCCCACCCATCCTACCTTGCTCCATACCGTTCATTAATTACTAATTAATGCCAATTAATTAATCGACCATTAATAAGCTCCTACTCTGCCCCAATAAATTCATTGATTACTAATTAACCTCAAATCAATACCAATTAATCCCAGCCACTAATGAGCCCCTACCCAGCTCCACACCATTAATTAATTATCAGTTAATTAATGAGCCATTAATGAGCCCCTACCCTCCCCAATACATCCCATGATTACTAATTAACACCAATTAATCGCAACCATTAATGAGCCCTCCCCTGCCCAACATTATTCATTAATGACTAACTAACCCTAATTAATTAATTAATTACCAGCCCTACCCTGCCCCACTGGTTCACTAATCACTAATTAACTGTAATTAATGAATTAATTAGCATCCCTACCCTGCCCCACATGGTTCATTAATCAATAATTAACCATAATTAATTAACTAATGAATTAAAGAGCAGTCCTACCCTGCCCCTCATGGTCCATTAATCACCAATGAACTGTAATTAGCTGATTAATTAATGAATTAGTTAATTACCCTGCTGCTTGGGCACCTCCTTGCGGCCGATCAGGTCCCAGTTGGTGGCACCGAAGATCAGGAGCTGCCCCCGGCTCCGGGAGCCCTCGAGCTTCTGGGGACACAGGGACAGGGGACATCAGGGACAGGGGACATCAGGGACACAGGGACAGGGGACATCAGGGACAGGGACAGGGGACACAGGGACAGGGGACACAGGGACAGGGAATGTCAGGGACAGTGTCAGGGACAGGGGACATGAGGGACAGTGTCGGGGGATGTCAGGGACAGGGGACATCAGGGACAGTGTCAGGGACAGGGGATATCAGAGACAGGGGACATCAGGGACAGTGCCAGTGACAGGGGACATCAGGGAAAGGGGACATCAGGGACAGGTAAGGGGACAGGGGACAGTGTCAGGGGGACAGAGGGGGCATCAGGGACATAGGGGACAGTGTCAGGGACATAGGGGGCAGTGTCAGGGACAGCCAGGGGGACAAAGGGGACATCAGGGACACAGGGGACATCAGGGACACAGGGGACAGTGTTAGGAACAGTTAGTGGGAGAGAGCACACCACAGGGGAAAAGGGACACCAGCGACAGCACAGGGACACCAGAGGGGACAGTCAGGGGCAGAGGAGGCATCAGGGACAGCACAGGGGCCACTGGGGACACTGTCAGGGACCAGCACAGGGACAGTCCCACAGGGTACACCGGAGACACCCAGGGACAGAGGGGACACTCAGGGACAGAGGGGACAGTGTCAGGCACACAGGCGACACTGGGGACACAAGGGATACTCAAGAACACCAGAGGGGACACAGGGGACACTCAGGGACAGACAGGGACAGAGGAGACAGGGACAGGGAGAGAGACAGTGTCAGGGACAGGGACAGTGGACATGGGGACAGCAGGGGTGTGGGAGACATAGGGGACATGGGGGATTCTGGGACACTGGGGACATCAGGGGGATATTGGGGACATCTGGGGGATGTTGGGAACATCAGTGGTGTGGGGACATCAAGGATGTGGGGGGACACAGGACACTTGGGGACATTGGGAAGGGGGGAAGATGTGGTGGACACAGGGGACACTGGGGGTATGGGGGACACAGGACACTGGGGTATGGGGGGTGTAGGGCCATGGGGGACACAAGGGACAGGGACAGCAGGGACATGGGGCCATGACAGGGTGCTTGGAGGGGTGCATTGGGGTTTGGGGGTGCAGTGGGGCAGAATGGGGGTCAGGGGGTGGAGTTTGGGGTACAGGGGGTGGAATTTGGGGTGTATTGGGGCAGAATGGAGGTCAGGGGTGCAGCAGGGTTTGGGGGTGCATTAGGGTGGAATTTGGGGTGCATTGGGCTGGAATGTGGGGTGTAGCGGAGTTTGAGGGTGCATTAGGGTGGAATTTGGGGTGCATTGGGGGTGGAATAGGGTGGGGAGTGCAGTAGGGGGTATAAAGGGGCACAATAAGGGCACAGGTGGGCATCCTATGGGGTGGGGCAGGAGGGCAGTGAGGGTGTGTAATGGGGTACAGCAGGGGCACAGTGGGGTAAAAGGGGGCACTGTGGAGTGTGTAATGGGGTACAGTAGCACGGGGGGGCACAACAGAGGCACAGTGGGGGTGTATAATAGGGTACAGGAGGGACACAGAGGGGGTGAGTAATGGGGCACTGTAGGGGCACAGTGGGGCACAACAGGGGCACAGTAAGGGTGTGTAATGGGGCACAGTAGGGGCATGGTGGGGGTGTACAATGGGGCACAATGGGGGCATAGCAGGGTGTGTTATGGGGCACAATTGGGGCATGGTGGGGGTGTCTAAGTGGACACAATAAAGGCACAGTGGGGTGTCTTATGGGGCACAATTGGGGCATGGTGGGGGTGTCTAATATGGCACAATAGGGGCACAGTGGGGTGTGTTATGGGGCACAATAGGGTCATGGTAGGGGTGTCTGATATGGCACAATAGGATACAAAGGGGCACGGTGGGTACAAAGGGGCACGGTGAGGGTGTATCAAGGGGCACAACACGGTGCCAGAGGGGTGCCAAGGGGGCACAGCGGGGGTGTGTCAAAGGGCACAATAGGGGCACAGTGGGTACAAAGGGGCACAGCGGGGGTGTGTCAAAGGGCACAACAAGGTCCCAGAGGGGTGCCGAGGGGTGCCAAGGGGTGCCGGGTCCCTCCCCCCCGAGCTCACGATGCGCTCCTTGCTGTGCTCAGGCTCGCAGATCACCACGCTCTGCCCGCGGGCCCCGGGGCCTCCGGGCCCCGCCGCCGCCGCTGCCGCCGCGCCGGGCCTGCCGGGCCTGCGGGCCCCGGGCTGCCGTCCCGCGGCCGCCGCTCCCAGGGCGCCTCGTCCTCGCTGCTGCCGCCGCTGCTGCCGCCGCTGGGCCGGGGCCGCCGCCGCCCGCCGCCCTGAGGGCCCGGCCGCCGCCGCCCGCCGCCCTGAGGGCCCGGGCCCGCCGCGTCCCAGGGCGGCCCCGCCGCCTTCCTGCGGGGCATGGCTGCGGGGCCGCGTCAGAGAGCGCGCCCGCGGCCGGGCGACAGAGAGACAGACGGACAGACAGACAGCGAGCGACAGAGCGACAAACAGCGACAGACAGACAGAGAGAGAGCGACAGACCGACAGACACCGACACCCAGAGACACCGACACCCACAGAGACAGAGAGACCGAGCAGACGCCCAGAAAGACAGACACCGAGACAGACAGACAGACAGATACCGACTGACAGACACGGACAGAGACAGACAGACACCGACACCCAGAGACACCCACACCAGGACACGCGGGATGGGCGATGAGGGGGACAGGGCCCTCCCTGGGGACAGTGAGGGATGTGGGGTGAGGGATACACAGAGGGGAAATAGGGACACAGGGTGAGGGGAACAGTGAGGGGAAATGGGGACACGGTGTGAGGGGAACAGTGAGGGGAAATGGGGGATGTGGGGTGAGTGAGACAGTGAGGGGAAATGGGGACAGAGAGGGGAGAGGGAGTGAGGGGGACAGTGAGGGGAAATGGGGACACACAGGGTTATGGGGTGAGGGGGACAGTGAGGGGAAATGGGGACACACAGGGTTATGGGGTGAAGGAAAAGGGACAGTGAGGGGGAAATGGGGACACACAGGGTTATGGGGTGAAGGGTTATGACAGTGAGGGGAAATGGGGACACACAGGGTTATGGGGTGAGGGGACAGTGAGGGGAAATGGGGACACACAGGGTTATGGGGTGAAGGGGACAGTGAGGGGAAATGGGGACACACAGGGTTATGGGGTGAGGGGGACAGTGAGGGGAAATGGGGACACACAGGGTTATGGGGTGAAGGGGACAGTGAGGGGAAATGGGGACACACAGGGTTATGGGGTGAAGGGGACAGTGAGGGGAAATGGGGACACACAGGGAGCTGCTGTGGGAGGGGTGCGGAGGAGCTGAGAGGGGACGCGGGGCGAGGGCACATGGGGGCACATAGTGGGACAGGGAGTGAGGGGACATGGGGGATTTGGGGTGACAAGATGGGGGAAATGGGATACACGGGGTGAGGGGAGACAGGGAACGTGAGATGAGGGGAAATGGGGGGGATATGAGGGGAGACAGGCTGGGGTGAGAAAGGGGAGACCCTCCGTGAGTGGGACATGGAGAGGATGCGGGGACAAAGGGTGAGGGGAGATGGGGGGACAAGGGGACACGGGATGGGGACAGAGGGGACCCCAGCTGGGGAGAAATGGGGGATACGGGGTGAGGGGAGATGGGGGGACAAGGGAGACCCACAGCGGTGGCCATGGGGGGTAAGAGGTGGGAGCCCCGGTGAGGGGGACACAGGGGGGACACGGGGGAGAAATGGAGGACACGGGATGGACCCACAGTGACATGGGGACAAGGGTGACCCCCAGCCAGGGGACACGGGAGGATTTGGGGGATGCGGGACGGGGGAAACGGGATTTGAGGGGACACGGGATGGGAGAGAGGAGACCCCCGAGCTGGGGGGGAGGAAAGGAGAGGGCTGGAGAGGGGGTAGGAAGGGACATTGGAAAAGGCGGAGCTGGAAAACGGGAGCTGGAAAAGGAGGTGCAAAGGGGGCACTGAAAAAGGGATTTGGAAAGGGGGTCTGGAAAAGGAGGTGCAAAGGGGGAGCTGGAAAAGGGCGGTTGGAAAAGTGGAGTTCCAAGGGGGTGGAATGAGGGGGTGCAAAACGGGACTGGAAAAGGTGGGCTGGAAAAGGGGGTGCTAAGGAGGTCTGGAAAAGGGGGGTTCCAGGGAGGGTCTGGAATGAGGGGGTGCAAAGGGACGGTTTGGAACAGGGGGTGCCCGGGGGGGTTGCAGAGGGAGACACACGGGGGAAGATTTCGCATTTGGGGGTGCACGGAGGGGGGCCCGGGACTTTTGGGGTGCTGGGGCGTTCCCAAAGGGGATCCAGGGCTTGGAGACAAAGGGGAGCGGGACAAGGGGAGCACCGGGGGGAATTTGGGGTGCGCCTTCTTTTACCGCCACCCCAAACCCCCCCGGGACCCCCAAACCCCCGCACCCCGCCGCTCTCGGATTTGGGGGATTTTGGGGTGATTTCCTGCACTGGGGAGGGGGCACGGCCCTCGGGGGTCTCCCGCATGTCCACCCCCCCGCATTCCCATTCCCAGATTTCCCTGGAACAATGGGATCTCTGTCTTCCCCCCTCGCACCACGTGGATCCGCCTTTTTTTTTTTTTTAACTTTTTTTTTTTAAACCATTTTCCGCCCCCCCATCCCCATCCCCCTCCCCCTCATCCCCCCCAAATCCCACTTTTTGAGCCCCAAATTCCAAACCTGATTTTAGGGCGAGAGGTGCAGCATAAAGAAAGCGGCAGCGCGGGGCCTTTGCACTATTTTTGGTGGCGGTTCCTGTTGCAGGGAAAAAAAAAAAAGGTAATTTTTGGGGTTTTTTACTCGCTCTTTTTTCCCCTCCTCCTCGGTTTTTTTGTTCGGTTTTTTTTTTTGGTTTTTTTTTCCCTCTCCCCCTTTTCTCTTTCCCCTTTTTCCTCCTCAAATCCCACCCACCGAATCCTCTTAGAACGGGGATGCGGGCGAGCGGGACAATACAAAACAGAAACACATGGATGGGCAGGAAAAGGGGGAAAAAGAGAAAAAAAAAAAAACGGATCCGCCCGGCCGCACAGGAAGAGGCCGCGCCGAGCAGCTCCATCTTTAGGGCTGGAAGACTCCGCCAGAACCCAAAATCCTGGGAATTCTCTCCATCCTCCGCATCCCAGAGCATCCCCAGGCGCTCAGGGTTTTTTTTTTGGGAAGGGGAATTCAGGGATTTGGGGGTTTAGGAGAGGGGAAAGCGCTCGGTACGAGGCGTGGCGGGGAGAAAATGGGATTTTTCCTGTTTTTTTTCCTAAGGGAAAGTGGGTGTAGGGAGTTTATGGCGTGGGGTTAATGCACGGATTGTAAAGGGTTTGTTCCCAAAAATAATAAATGCACGGATTGCAAAGGGTTTGTTCCCGAAAATTAATAAATGTGCAGATTGCAAAGGGTTTGTCCCCTCAAAAAAAAAAGATAATAAATTCACGGGTTTCAAAGAGGTTGTTCTAAAAAGAAAATAAAATAAATGGACGGCTTCCAAAGAGTTTGTCCCCCAAAAAATAATAAATGCACGGATTCCAAAGGGTTTGTTCGCACCCCCGAAAAAAGTTCAGATTCCAAAGGATTTGTTCCCAAAAAATAGTAAATATACAGATTGCAAAGGGATTTTTCCCAAAATTACAAAATGCATTAATGCCAAAGGGTTTGTCCCCAAAAACTAATAAATGTATGGATTCCAAAGGGATGCTCCCCAAAAATAATAAATGCACAGATTCCAAAGGATTTGTTCCCCAAAAAATAGTAAAGGTCCAGATTCCAAAGGATTTGTTACCAAAAAATAATAAATGCACAGATTCCAAAGGGATTTTCCAAAAAAACAAAAAAAGCCCCCCAAAAACCAACACGGATTCTAAAAGGATTTTCTCCCCAAAATTACATGAATTTATTTCAAAGGGTTTGTTCCTAAATATTAAATTCACTTATTTCAAAGGGCTTCATCCCCAAAAATGAATATCCATTTAACCAAGGATATTTCTCCCCCCAAAAAATGCACATCTTGCATTCCCCCAAGAAATAAATTTATTGCCTTTATTCCAAAGGTTTTTCCAGCTCCAAAAAGAATGGGAAAAGTTAAAAGTTTAAAAGTTTATTTTTCCAGGAAATAAATGGAAATATTCCCTTTATTCCTTAGGAATTTGGGATAAATTTGGGATATTTGGGGGTAAATTTGGAATATTTGGGATAAATGTGAAATATTTTTCTGGGATAGATTTGGGATATTTGGCATTAAATCTGAGATATTTGGGATTAAATTTTGAAAATTTGGAATTAAATTTGGGATATTTCACTGGGATAAATTTGGGATATTTCTCAATTTTTTCCAAGTCTGGAATGGGCCCTGAGCCCATGGAATTCCGATGGAAAAATCCCACAAAATCCCAGAAAAAGGCCTCGGAATGAAAAGAAAAGGGATCAATGAATTCCCCAGCAGCACTTCTGAGGGAAATGGGGCCGGTTCCAGGATTTTCCAGGATTTCCATGGGAATGGGATCCCTAAAAATGGCATTTTGCCCCCAAAAAGCCTGGCTGGGATTTATAGGCAGCTGGAATGTTTGGGGCAGGCTGGGAATTTTGAATAAATTTGGAATTTTGGGGAAAAAATTGGAATTTTGGGATAAATTTGGAATTTTTGGGATAAATTTGTGGTATGTCCCTGGGCTGGCACAGCAGCTTTTCCAAGATATGATGCAATTTTGGGATGATGCAATTTTGGGATGATGCAATTTTGGGATGGGCCCTGAGCCCACAGAATTCTGATGGAAAAACCCCCAGAATCCCAAAAAAAAAAAGCCCCGGAATGAAAGGAAAAGGGATGAAAGAATTCCTTACTCACGGAGTTATCCTGGGAGCATCCCAGCAGCACTTCCAAGGGAAATGGGGCTGGTTCTAGGATTTGCCAGGATTTCCATGAGAATGGGATCCCTAAAAATGGGATTTTCCCCTCAAAAAGGCCCGGCTGGGATTTATAGGCAGCTGGGAATGTTCGAGGCAGGCCGGGGCAGGCCGGGTGGAACTGGTTTTTCCTGGATATGGAAAAACTGGAATTGCTGGGATTGCCAAGGGAGCGGGAGCGGCTCACCCGGAATAACCCCAGAGCACTTCCCAGGGATCCCAGGATGGGAAAGGGGGGGTCCCTGGGATTGGGATCTCTGGGATTGGAATCTTTGGGAAAGGAGGATTTGTGTCCCTGGGATGGGAAAGGAGGATTTGTGTCCGTGGGATTGGGATCTTTGGAAAAGGAGGATTTGTGTCCCTGGGATTTGTGTCCGTGGGATTGGGATCTCCGGGAAAGGGGGATTTGTGTCCCTGGGATTGGTATCTTTGGAAAAGGAGGATTTGTGTCCCTGGGATTTGGATCTTTGGGATTGGAATCTTTGGGAAAGGGGGATTTGTGTCCCTGGGATGGGAAAGGGGGATTTGTGTCCGTGGGATTGGGATCTCTGGGAAAGGGGGATTTGTGTCCCTGGGATGGGAAAGGAGGATTTGTGTCCCTGGGATTTGGATCTTTGGAAAAAGGGGATTTGTATCTCTGGGATTTGTGTCCCTGGGATTGGGATCTTTGGGAAAGGAAGATTTGTGTCCCTGGGATTGGGATCTCTGAGATTGGGATCTCTGGGAAAGGGGGATTTGTGTCCCTGGGATGCGAAAGGGGGATTTGTGTCCTTGGGATTGGGATCTCTGGGGAAAGGGGATTTGTATCTCTGGGATTTGTATCCCTGGGATTGGTATCTTTGGAAAAGGAGGATTTGTGTCCCTGGGATTTGGATCTTTGGGTTTGGGATCTCTGGGAAAGGGGGATTTGTGTCCCCAGGATTGGGATCTTTGGGAAAGGAAGATTTGTGTCCCTGGGATTGGGATCTCTGAGATTGGGATCGCTGGGAAAGGGGGATTTGTGTCCCTGGGATTGGGATCTCTGGGAAAGGGGGATTTGTGTCCCTGGGATTGGGATCTCTGGGATTGGGATCTCTGGGAGAGGGGAATTTGCAGCTGGACCCTGTGTGGAAATCCTGGGAAGAGGGCGGTGTTGGGAGCAGCCTGGGAATGTAGGCTGGGATTGGGATGGGATCAGGGCCTGGATCTTTGGGATTCAGTGATGGAATCTGTAGGATTGGGATGGGATAGGATGGGATCCATGGGATCTGTGGAATCCATGGGGTCAGGAGCAGAATGTACAGGATTCAGGGATGGGATCTCTGGGATTCAGGGATGGGATCTGTGGGATGCAGGGATGCAGGGATGGGATCAGTGAATGGATCCATGGGATCAGCATCTGTGGGATTCAGGGATGGGATCTGTGGGATGCAGGAGAGGGGTGGGGCTGGGCCTGATCCCTGCTCCTGCTTTCTTGGCCCCAAATCCCCCAAATCCCTCAGCAGAGCTTGCAGGTTGTGTGGATCCAGAAGTCCAGCCGAGCCCTCTCTCCTTCCAAAGGAATATCTGGCAAATGCCCAGCAAAACCCCACAAACACCTGGCAAATTCCCAGCAAATTCCCAGAAAAACTCCAGCCAATTCCCAGCCAATTCCCAACCAATCTCCAGTCAATCTCCAGCCAATTCCCAGCCAATTCCCAGCCAATCTCCAGCCAATTTCTGGCCAATTCACAGTCAATTCCCAGTCAATTCCCAAAAACCCCCAGCCAATTCTGAGCCAATTTCTGGCCAATTCTCAGCCAATTCCCGGCCAGTTCCTAGCTGGGCCTTGGATCCACCCCATCCCAAACTAAATTCCCAGGAAAATCCCATTGTTTGTGTGACCCAGAGCCTCCACAATTCCTGGAAAAGCTCTGGAGCTGCTGCCTGGCTGGAAAAGGAGCCTGGGAGAGGGCTGATCCCATCTTTTAATCCCACAGAACCCATCCCTCAGTCCCACAGATCCCATGGATCCCATCCCAGAATCCCACAGACCCCATCCCTCAATCCCACAGATCCTCATCCCATGGATCCCACAGACCCATCCCACAGATCCCGTGTATCCATCCCACACCTCCCATCCCTGAATCCCACAGATCCTGATCCCATGGATCCCACAAATCCATGGATCCATCCCACAGATCCCATCCCTCAATCCCACAGACCCCATCCCTGAATCCCATAAATCCATGGATCTATCCCAAATTCCCTCCAGGCTGGGAATCCTGGAGAGCAGAGCCTGGCACTCCATGGGAGCCATTCCAAGAAAAGCCCCATGGGAAAGGGGTTTCAGGGATTTCCAGGAAATGAGGGAAGAAAAGGGGGGATCCAGGATTAAAATCCGGGTGTTTAATCCAAAACACTCCCAAAATTCTCTGGAAAGGTTGGGATATGACTTGGGAAAGGTGGGAATGATGCCATTAAAGCCCTGCAATTCCATGGATTTCTGTGAAAATCCCTGTGTTTAATTAGAGAATATTCCCAAAACCCTCTGGAAAAGTTGGGATATTTCCCGAGAAAGCGATCCCGAGGTTTCCTGGAGCTGGATCCAGCAGAGGGCTCCATCCCCATCCTGGGAATCTCGGGAATTACATACCGAAAATGCAGGAGTTTACAGGAATATGGAACATTCCATTCCTGATTAACAGGGATAATTAATATTAATGATTAGCATTAATAAATCGGCAATAAAAACTTCTCTACAGATTGGAAAGATTACTTAAAAATGTATTTAAGTGAGGAAAATTAATACATTATAGTATAGTAATGTATATGCATTACATATATTAAAAATATAGGTTTAAGTATTTATATTTAGAAATATAAATGTATCTATGTAAGTTTTACAGCAAATGTAAAGCTATAAATATAAATACTAAAATAAATATAATTATAATTATAAGTATGAATGTGAATATGAATATAAAGTGAAATTTAAACTGGAATATAGGTATAAATATTAGAGTTAATACTAATATTAGAGATAATATTGATATTATTAATGTTCTGGTCAGTATTGATTGATTGATGACATGGATGAGGTTCTTGATCTGTCAGTGCTGAATCTAGTCAGTATTGACTGATCACATGGGTGGGGTTATTGATCTGCCACTGGTAAATCTGGTCAATCAGTTTGTACAACAATCTATTAATGCAGAGAAAATAAGAGCCCTGTCCCATGGGAATCAGTGCCCAGGACATGGGAACTGTCCAGAGCAGGAGATCTGCTGGATCTGTCAGTGCTGTTCATTGACTGCTCCAGGATCAGGAGATCTGCTGGATGTGTCAGTGCTGTTCATTGACTGCCCCAGGGATCAGGAGATCTGCTGGATGTGTCAGTGCTGTTCATTGACTGCCCCAGGATCAGGAGATCTGCTGGATGTGTCAGTGCTGTTCATTGACTGCCCCAGGGATCAGGAGATCTGCTGGATGTGTCAGTGCTGTTCATTGACTGCCCCAGGGATCAGGAGATCTGCTGGATGTGTCAGGGCTGTTCATTGACTGCCCCAGGGATCAGGAGATCTGCTGGATGTGTCAGTGCTGTTTATTCACTGCCCCAGGATCAGGAGATCTGCTGGATCTGTCAGTGCTGTTCATTGACTGCCCCAGGATCAGGAGATCTGCTGGATGTGTCAGTGCTGTTCATTGACTGCCCCAGGATCAGGAGATCTGCTGGATGTGTCAGTGCTGTTCATTGACTGCCCCAGGGATCAGGAGATCTGCTGGATGTGTCAGTGCTGTTTATTGACTGCCCCAGGATCAGGAGATCTGCTGGATGTGTCAGTGCTGTTTATTGACTGCCCCAGGGATCAGGAGATCTGCTGGATGTGTCAGTGCTGTTTATTGACTGCCCCAGGATCAGGAGATCTGCTGGATGTGTCAGTGCTGTTCATTGACTGCCCCAGGGATCAGGAGATCTGCTGGATGTGTCAGTGCTGTTTATTCACTGCCCCAGGATCAGGAGATCTGCTGGATGTGTCAGTGCTGTTCATTGACTGCCCCAGGATCAGGAGATCTGCTGGATGTGTCAGTGCTGTTCATTGACTGCCCCAGGGATCAGGAGATCTGCTGGATGTGTCAGTGCTGTTCATTGACTGCCCCAGATCAGGAGATCTGCTGGATGTGTCAGTGCTGTTCATTGACTGCCCCAGGGATCAGAGAGATCTGCTGGATGTGTCAGTGCTGTTCATTGACTGCCCCAGGGATCAGGAGATCTGCTGGATGTGTCAGTGCTGTTTA
The DNA here is from genome assembly GCA_030060385.1 of Muscicapa striata striata. NCBI lineage: Eukaryota > Metazoa > Chordata > Aves > Passeriformes > Muscicapidae > Muscicapa > Muscicapa striata. Next base: position 35,894 of record JAREIS010000552.1, on the reverse strand, counting down.
TTGACTGCCCCAGGATCAGGAGATCTGCTGGATGTGTCAGTGCTGTTTATTGACTGCCCCAGGGATCAGAGAGATCTGCTGGATGTGTCAGTGCTGTTTATTGACTGCCCCAGATCAGGAGATCTGCTGGATGTGTCAGTGCTGTTTATTGACTGCCCCAGGGATCAGGAGATCTGCTGGATGTGTCAGTGCTGTTCATTGACTGCCCCAGGGATCAGGAGATCTGCTGGATGTGTCAGTGCTGTTCATTGACTGCCCCAGGATCAGGAGATCTGCTGGATGTGTCAGTGCTGTTTATTGACTGCCCCAGGAACTGAGGGGCAGGAAGGTGATGCAGCAGTCAGAGCTGTACCCAAGGGTGTGAGAACTGCCCAAAAGTGGGTGCAACACCAAAAATGTTAAAGATTGGCTTTTTGTGCATGGACAAATAAAGCCCTCTCTGCTCCTCACTGCACAAGCAGCATGCCCAGGTGGCCAGGAAGGCCCAGGGATCCTGGCTTGGATCAGGAGTGGCATGGCCAGCACCAGAGAGGTGACTCTTGCCTGGGGTTTTCCAGGGTGTTGGACAGCTCCTGGCTTGGGAAAAAATTCCAGAGAAGTTCAGAGAGATGGGTTGGATAACCCTGGAAAAATTGGGAATGGAGAGCCTGGAATGAGGTCAGGACACAGGGATTGGATCCAGGGAAAATTGGGAATGGAGAGCCTGGGATGGGGTCAGGACACGGGGATTGGATCCAGGGAAAATTGAGAATGGAGAGCTTGGGGTGAATCCAGGGAAACGCAGAAATGCTCAGGCTGAGGTGGGGTCACAGGGGTCAGATCCAACCTATGGATCCTGGATCAAGGGAAAAATTGGGATGCAGAGCTTGGGCTTGGTGCTGGTGAGGCCACACTTCGAGTGTTCTGTCCCCTCAGTTTAGGAAGGATGTTGAGACACTTGAGCGTGTCCAGAGGAGGCAACGAGGCTGGTGAGGGGCTTGGAATACAAACCCTGTGAGGAACAACTGAGGGAGCTGGGGGTGTTTATCCTGGAGAAAAGGACACTCAGAGGTGACCTTACCACTCTCTGCAGCTCCCTGAAAGGTGGCTGTGCTCAGGTGGGGCTGCTCTCCTCCAGGCAGCACTGGAGAATGAGAGGACAGAGTCTCAAGCTGCACCAAGGGAAATTTAGGTTGGATATTAGGAGAAGGTTTTTTATGAAAGAGTGATAAAATACTGGAATTGTCTGCCCAGGGAGGTGGTGGAGTCACCATCCCTGGATGTTTTTAAAAAGACTGGATGTGGCACCGGGTGCCATGGGTTAGTTGAGGTGTTAGGGCTGGGTTGGACTCGGTGATCTTGAAGGGCTCTTCCAACCTCATCATTCTGTGACTGTGTGTGATGTGTGTGTGTGACTGTGTGTGATTTTGTGATTGTGTGTGTGTGAGATTGTGTGATTGTGTGTGTGATGTGTGTGATTGTGTGACTGTGATTGTGTGTGATGTGTGATTGTGTGTGATTGTGTATGACTGTGTGTGATTGTGTGATTGTGTGATTGTGTGATTGTGTGACTGTGTGATTGTGTGACTGTGTGATTGTGTGTGACTGTGTGTGATGGTGTGTGATTGTGAGTGTGTGATTCAGTGATTTTTGTGATTCTGTGATTCTGCTATACTGTGACTCCTGTGACTCTGTGATTTTTGTGATTTTTGTGGTTTCTGTGATTCTGTGATTTCTGCGATTCAGTGATTTCTGTGGTTCTGTGATGCAGTGATTCATTCTGTGGTTTCTGTGATTCTGTGATTTTTTTTGTGCTGCTGTGATTCCTGTGTTCCTGTGATTTGTGTGATTGTGTGATTGTGTGTGATTCTGTGGTTCTGGAATTCTGTAATTTCTGTAATTCAGTGATTGAGTGGTTCTGTGATGCAGTGATTCACTCTGTGATTCTGTGATTTCTCTAACTCTGTGGCTCAGTGATTTCTGTGATTCAGTGATGCAGTGATTTCTGTGATTCTGTGATGCAGTGATTCAGTCAGTGATTCTGTGATTTCTCTAACTCTGTGGCTCAGTGATTTCTGTGATTCAGTGATGCAGTGATTTCTGTGATTCAGTGATGCAGTGATTTCTGTGATTCAGTGATGCAGTGATTTCCGTGGCTCAGTGATTCACTCCGTGATCCCGAGGTTCTGTGCTGCGGGTCCCGCCCGGCCCCTCCCGGATGTTTCCCGTTCCCGGGCTCCTCCCTGATCCCTCCCAGACCGGTCCGGGCGGTTCTCAGGGCACAGCCGAGCGCCTCATTTGCATACATTTGCATACATTTGCATATATCTGCATCCATCTGCATCCCGGAGCAGCCGTTCCCAGGGGAGCAGGGTGCGCAGGGCTGGGCAGGGATGGAAACCCAACATCCCGGGGAATTCCGGGATCCCAGCCCCGGGACCCCATTCCCAACATCCCAGGAAATTCTGAGATCCCGGCCCTGGGACCCCATTCCCAACATCCCGGGGAATTCCGGGATCCCAGCCCCGGGACCCCATTCCCAACATCCCAGGAAATTCTGAGATCCCAGCCCTGGGACCCCATTCCCAACATCCCAGGAAATTCTGAGATCCCGGCCCTGGAACCCCATTCCCAACATCCCAGGAAATTCTAGGATCCCATCGTGGACTCTGCATCCCCAATATTCCCTGGATCCCATAAATGGGACTCTAACCCTGTGACGTCATCCTGGCCTGAGAATTCCCAGTTTTCCCTGGATCCAGGATCCATAGGAGGGATCCAATCCCTGTGTCCTGACCCCATCCTGGACTCTCCATTCCCAATTTTCCCTGGATCCAATCCCTGTGTCCTGACCCCATCCTGGACTCTCCATTCCCAATTTTCCCTGGATCCAATCCCTGTGTCCTGACCCCATCCTGGACTCTCCATTCTCAATTTTCCCTGGATCCAATCCCTGTGTCCTGACCCCATCCTGGACTCTCCATTCCCAATTTTCCCTGGATCCAATCCCTGTGTCCTGACCCCATCCCAGGCCCTCCATTCCCAATTTTCCCTGGATCCAATCCCTGTGTCCTGACCCCATCCTGGGCCCTCCATTCCCGATTTTCCCTGGATCCAAGCCCTGTGTCCTGACCCCATCCTGGACTCTCCATTCCCAATTTTTCCAGGGTTATCCAACCCACCTCGCTGAACTTCTCTGGAATTTTTTCCCAAGCCAGGAGCTGTCCAACCCCCCTGGAAAACCCCTGGAAAAGTCGCTCCCGAGTGGATTTTTGGGATCATTTCCTGCTTCTGCCGCGCAGCCCCTCCCGTGGGCATCCTGCATCCCAGAAATCCACAGATTTATCAATTCCTCGTTCATTCTCCATGCAGGAATCCAAGGTTGGATGGATTCCCGGTGCATCCCTGGATCCCGGGACGCTCGGCCGAATCCCTGGAATTTCAGGCTCGGCTGGAGCCCGGCCCCGCTCCCGCCCGGCCCCGCCCGAGCCCGGCCCCGCCGCGGCTCCAGAGGGAAATTCCCGGCGCGCTCCCGCTTCCCCAGCCCAGGTGAGCTTTTTTTGGGATGGGGGAGGCTGGAAAACCGGGAATGGTTCGGGAATGTGCGCCCGGGGGGGCTGCGGAGGGGCGGGTTTGGGGAGTGCGTGTTCCTGATCCCAGAAAAACACCAGGAATGGGTTGGATTCCTCAAAAAATACCTGTGGGAAAGGTTTGGATCCCAAAATCCACCAGGAAAGGGCTGGATAAAAAAACCACAAAATACCAGGAAAGGGTTGGATTCCCCCAAAAAAATATCTGTGGGAAAAGGTTTGATTCCAAACCTCACCAGGATCCTAAACTGCAAACCCCAAACCCACCAGGAAAGGGCTGGATTAAAAAAAAAAAAAAAACAAAAAAAAAACAAAAAAAAAAAACAAAACCTTGGATCCCCTCAAGAAACCGTGGGAAACGGCTGGATTAAAAAAAAAAACAAAAAACCTGTGGGAAAGGGTTAAATTCCAACCCCCCCGCCAAAAAAATTATGTGGGGAAAGTGTTGGATCCTAAAAAAAAAAACCAAAAAAACAAAACCAACAAACCACCAGGAAAGGGTTGGATCCCAAAAAACCTGTGGGAAAATATTGGAATCCCCCCCAAAAAACTGGGAAAGGGTTGGATCCCAAAAAATACCAGGAAAGGGTTGGATCCCAAGGCTGATCCCATGGGATGGAGGATCCAAGGTCTGGAATTCCAGGATTTTTCCAAGGGGTGGGAGCCATCCCAAAAATCAGAGCTTATCCCAAAAATCAGGGCTCATCCCCAAAATCCTGGTGTGCTCTGCTCCTCCCAGGGCCTTTCCAGAGGTGAATTTTTGGGATGAGCGTTCTTGCATCCTGCCAGAGGTTGGAAATAAGGTTTGGAAAAAAAACCTGTGAAAATCACTTGAAGTCCCAAAAAAAACTCCAGGAAAGTCACAGAAATTTGCTGTAAATCCTAGGATAAAACAGCAGAAAAATCACTTGAATTCCCAGAAAAATCACTCCAAATTCTAGGATAAAACTCCAGAAAAATCACTTTAACTCAGAAAAAGCTTCAGATAATTCACTTTGATTCCCAGAAAAATCACTTGAATTCCCAGAGGAAAAATCAGGAAATATCACTTGAATTCCCAGGAAAAGATCAAGAAAAATCACTTTAAATCCCAGGAAAATGTCCAGAAAAATCAATTTTATTCCCAGAAAAATCACTTTAAATCCTATAAAACCCCAGGAAAATTTCCTTGAATTCATAAAGCTCCACAGACACTTTTGCTACTTCCCAAAAATAATCTGGGAAATCTCCCAAAATCTGGGATGGGAGGGATCCAAATAAAGGGAAATTTGGGGAAGAGAAAGGGGAATTTTTTTGGGAAAATAAAAAGAATTTTTGGGGCAAAGAAAGGGAAACTTGGGATAAATTAAAGGAATTAAAAAAAAAAAAAAAAGGAATTTGAGGCCAAATAAAGGGAATTTTGGGACAAATAAAGGGAATTTTGGGCCCCAATGAAAGAGATTTTTGGGGAAGACAAAGGGAATTTTTGGGAAAAATAAAGGGAATTTTTTTGGCCAATGAAAGGGGAATTTTGGAAAAAGAAAGGGAATTTTGGGGCCAAATGAAAGGGATTTTTTTTGGTGAAAAATAAAGAATCCATGCACAGGGTGCTTTAAATCCCGGTTGGTTTTTTGTTGTTTTTCTGTTTGACTCCCCGATGGATTTTTTGGGAGTTTTTAAAGGAATTTTCTTGGAAATTTCGGGCTGAGGTTGGAGGCAGAGGGGAGAAATCCCGAGTTGGTGGGATTGGGAATTCCGGGAAAAGGAGAGGAAGGAAAAACAGGAGAAGGAAAAGCAGGATGAGGAGGAGGAGAAAAAGCAGGAAAGGAGGAAAATAATGAGAAGAAAAAGCAGGAAAATGGGGAAAAGCAGGAGAAGGAGGAGAAGTGGGAAAAGGAAAAGGAGGAGAAAAGGAGGAGAAAAAGAGGAGAAAAAGAGGAGAAGAAAAAGCAGGAAAAGGAGGAAAAGGAAAAGGAGAAGATGAAAAAGGAAAAGGAAATCAGGAAAAAGATGAGGAGGAAAAGCAGAAAAAGAAGAAGGAAGAGGAGGAGGAGGAAAAGCAAGAAAAGGAGGAAAAGGAGAAGAAGAAAAAGGAAAAGCAGGAGAAGCGGGCAAAGGAACAGTAAGAGAAGGAGGAGGAAAAGGAAGAGAAACGGGAGAATGAAAAGCAGGAAAAAGAGAAGGAAGAGAAGAGAAGGAAGAGAAGGAAGAGAAGGAAAAGGAAAATCAGGAGAAGGAGGAAAAGGAAAAGGAGGAGAAGCGGGTGAAGGAAAAGGAGCAGAAGGAAAAGCAGGAAAAGGAGAAGCAGGAGAAGCAGGAGAAGGAGAAGCAGGAAAAGGAGAAGCAGGTGCAGCGGGCGAAGGAGAAGCAGGAAAAGCAGGAAAAGGAGGAGGAGGAGGGGGAGGAAGGGGAGGAGGGAGCGGCGCTGATTCCCAAATCCCGGCATCCCTCGCTCCGCTGGAAGCGGCTCCGGGCCGGGCCCGGCGCTGCCCGCCGGGATTTGGGAATTGCGGGATCGGCCCCGGGCTCGGGCCAGCCCCGGGCCAGCCCCGGGATCCCGCGGGGCAGCGCTTCCCGCCGGGATCCAGCCGGGAATCGCGGCCCGCGGCCCATGCGGACACCGAGCGGCGGCCGCGGCCTGCCCAGGTCAGCGCATTCCCGCTTTCCCTGCTCCCGCTCCCCCAAATCCCGCATCCAGCCGGGGATCCAACCCCCGGCTCCAGCCCCAAACCCACACTTCAGAGCTTTTCCCGCCGGGGAGAGGCCGCTCTTCCCCGCCATTCCCCATTTTCCTGCCCCTGCTTCCCAAAAATCCCTCCTGCCCGAATCCCTGGATCCGCCCTCAAATCCCTGGATCCCCCCCGAATTCCCATTCCCACCCCAAATTCCCAGATTCTGAGGTTTTCCCGGCGGGAAGAGCCCGCCTGTTTCTCCCTCTTGTCACAGCCATTCCCACTTTTCCTTATCCTTCTTCCCAAAAATCTGCCCCCAAATCCATGGAGGCACCTGGAAGTCTTTGTATCCACCTGGAAATCCCCGTTCCCATTCCAAATCCATGGATCCATCCCCAAATCCCCATTCCCACCCAAATCCATGGATCCATCCCCAAATCCATGGATCCATCCCCAAATCTGTGGATCCATCCCCGAATCGCCATTCCCACCCCAAATCCCTGGATCCATCCCCAAATCCATGGATCCATCCCCAAATCCCCATTCCCACCCAAATCCATGGATCCATCCCCAAATCCATGGATCCATCCCCAAATCTGTGGATCCATCCCCGAATTGCCATTCCCACCCCAAATCCCTGGATCCATCCCCAAATCCATTCCCACCCAAATCCATGGATCCATCCCCAAATCCCCATTCCCACCCATCCAAATCCATGGATCCATCCCCAAATCCCCATTCCCACCCAAATCCATGGATCCATCCCCAAATCCCCATTCCCACCCCAAATCCATGCATCCATCCCCAAATCCATGGATCCATCCCCAAATCCCCATTTCCACCCCAATTCCATGGATCCATCCCCAAATCCCCATTCCCACCCAAATCCGTGGATCCATCCCCAAATCCAGGGATCCATTCCCAAATCTCGCTTTCCACCCAAATCCCTGGATCCATCCCCAAATCCAGGGATCCATTCCCAAATTCCCATTCCCACCCAAATCCCTGGATCCAGAGGTTTTCCCATTGGGAAGAGCCCTTCCCTCCCCACTGCCATTCCCGCTGTTATTCCCACTCTGAAATTCCCAGTTTTCCTCTGAGGATTGGATTGAAAACTCCCAAAAAACCAGGAACAGGAAGGGAAATTCTCACCACCCATTCCTACCCTTTTCCCAGAATTCCCAAATCCCTGCAGGGTATTCCAGCTCCTGCAGGAATTCCTCAATTCCAGAGGACCAGGAGATTCCTGGTGCTTTTCCTGCTTATAGGGATTTTTTGGAAAGGCACAATGATGGAACCTCTGGAATAATTTTCCCACTTTTCCTTATTTTTTATTTTTCCTTATTTTTAAAGGAATGAGTTGGGGTTTAGGGAGAGCAAACAGATGGGAAGGAGCAGCGGGATCTTCCCAAAAATTCCAGGGAAAAACACAAGGAAGGCGGTTACAGGGGGAAAATTCCCAATATTTTCTGCTGGAATAAAAGCAGGAATAAAGTCTGGGATTTTGGGAATCTCAAATCCATGGGGGCATCTCCTGGTGTGGATTTTTTGGAAAAAATAAAGGGAATTTTGGGACAGAGGAAAGGGAGCTTTTTGGGACAAATAAAGGGAATTTTTTTGGGTTAATAAAGGGACTTTTAGGGCCTAAGGAAAGAGAATTTTGGGGAAAATTCAGATAATTTTGGGGAAAAATAATGGGAATTTTAGGGCCTAATGAAAGTGGAATTTGGGGAAGAGGAGGGGATTTTTTTTTTTAAAGAGGGAGAATTTTTGGGCGAATAAAAGGGGGATTTTAGGGACAAATGAAAGGGGAATTTGAGGAAAAATGAAGGGAATTTGGGATAAAGGAAAGGGATTTATTGGGAAGACGATTAATTTATTCCTGGTTGTTTATTCCCAGTTATTCATTCCTGGTTATTTATTCCTGGAATTCGTAGCTGGGTGGAGCCAATTCCCAGCCAGTCCCACTGGGATGGATCCTGGATTTCCCAGGGGGATGGATCCCGGAATTTCCAGGGGGATGGATCCTGGATTTCCCCAAGGGGGACTGGATCCTGGAATTCCCAGAGGGATGGATCCCAGATTTCCCCCTGAGATGGATCTTGGATTTCTCACTGGGATGGATCCCGGATTTCCCCCTGGGATGGATCCTGGATTTCTCACTGGGATGGATCCCAAATTTCCCCCTGGGATGGATCTTGGATTTCTCACTGGGATGGATCCCGGATTTCCCCCTGGGATGGATCCTGGATTTCTCACTGGGATGGATCCCAAATTTCCCCCTGGGATGGGTCCTGGATTTCTCACTGGGATGGATCCCAGATTTCCCCCTGGGATGGATCCTGGATTTCTCACTGGGATGGATCCCGGATTTCCCCCTGGGATGGGTCCTGGATTTCTCACTGGGATGGATCCCGGATTTCCCCCTGGGATGGATCCTGGATTTCTCACTGGGATGGATCCTGGATTTCTCACTGGGATGGATCCTGGATTTCTCACTGGCATGGTTCCCGAATTTCCCCCTGGGATGGATCCTGGATCTCCTCCTGCTGTTCCAAATCCCTGATCCGATCCCATCGGGTCAGGATGGATCCGGATCCCTGGGATGATCCCAGGGTGGGTCTGGATCTGTGGGGAGGGCTCAGGATGATCCCAGGGGATGATCCTGGTTGGGATGGATCCTGGGATGGATCCAGGAATGGCTCTGCCCAGCCACAGTGCCAGTGCCAGGGATAAAAATATCCTGGGATAAAAATACACCGGGATGGGGATGGTGAGAGGCCGGGCTGGGCAGGATCCTGCTCCCGGAGCCTGGGAATGATCCCATCCCATCCCATCCCATCCCATCCCATCCCATCCCATCCCATCCCATCCCATCCCATCCCATCCCATCCCATCCCATCCCATCCCATCCCATCTCCCATCCCATCCCATCCCATCCCATCCCATCCCATCCCCACACCCTGGGCTTTCCTGCTTCCCGTTTTCCTCTCCCACTTTATTTCCATGGGTTCCTGATTCCCAGTTTTCCCATCCCACTTTATTTCCGTCGATCCCTGATTCCCATTTTTCTTCTCCCAGTTTATTTCCATGGATCCCAGATTCCCAATTATCCTGTCCCTGTTTATTTCCATGGATCCTTGATTCCCATTTTTCCTCTCCCAGTTTATTTTCCTGCTTCCCAATTTTCCTGTCCCTGTTTATTTCCATGGATCCCTAATTCCCATTTTTCCCATTCCACTTTATTTCCATGGATCCCTGATTCCCATTTTTCCTGTCCCAGTTTATTTCCATGGATCCCTGATACCATTTTCCTGTCCCTGATTCCCATTTTTCCTCTCCTGATTCCCATTTTTCTTCTCCTAATTCCCATTTTTCCTCCCCAGTAGCTCCCAGGAATCCCCGTTCCCAGGGATGATTCCCTGGATTTTCCCACTTTCCCCTCCCCATGCATTCCCACATATCCTGGCTGTGCTGATCCCATTTTTCCCTCATCCCACGGGATCTGTTCCCGCCTCGACTTCATGAAAAACTCCAAGAAAAATCCCTTTTTCCCTTGGACCAATCCCCCAGGATTATTTTGGAGACCTGGGATAAATCTGGCTCTGGGATAAATCTGGGATGGGCTGGGCTGAGGTCAGCGCTCCAAATGGGAGCGACCTTTTCCCGGGATAAAATTGGGATGGGAGAAGGACCTGGATCTGGTGGGAAGGGGCTGGACCCTGATCCTGGGTTTTTTCTGCGGATTCCCAACTTTGAGGCTTTTTCTGGAGCCAGTGCTGGAGAAACTGGGAATTCTCGGTGTGCTGGGAGCACCCAGCTCTGGAACTTTCCAGGTTTTTGGGGATTCTTCTCCTGGGATTTTTGGAAATTGTTGTCCTGGTTTTTGAGGATTCTTTTTCTCGTTTTTTTGGGGATTCATCTCCCGGTTTTTTGTAGATTTTTCTCCTGGGTTTTGGTGATTTTTCTCTTTTTTGGGGGGGGATTCTTCTCCCAATTTTCAGGGATTTTGGAAATTCTTGTCCTGTTTTTTGGAGATTCATCTCCCGTTTTTTTGTGGATTGATCTCCTTATATTTTGTAGATTCATCTCCTGGTTTTTGGGGATTTTTCTGGATTTTTGTGGATCAATCTCCTAGTTTTCTGGGGATTTTTCTGGATTTTTGGGGATTCTTCTCCTGGGGTTTTGTGGATTCTTCTCCTGGAATTTTGGAGGTTCTTGTCCTGTTTTTTGGGGATTCATCTCCCATTTTTTGTGGATTGATCTCCTGGTTTTCAGGGATTTTTCTGTATTTTTGGGGATTCTTCTCCAGGTTTTGAGGGCTTTTTCTCCCAGTTTTTAGGGATTCTTCCTCTGTTTTTTGGGGATTTCTCTCCTGTTTTTCTGGGGATTGTTCTCCTGGGTTTTTGGGATTGATCTCCTGATTTACAGTGGGTTCTCCTCCTGGATTTCTGGTGTTTCTGGGTTCTCACTCCAGGAAAAGTATTCCAGGAGAGAAGATCCCAACCTTTCCCAGGCCATTTCCCCACATCATCCCAGGGGATCATCCCAAGGCTCCGACCTTGCCGCCCTTCCCGGTGCCCTGGCGGCGCTCTCGGCTTTCCGGATGCTCCATCGATCCCAGCATCGATCCCGGCCGGATCCCGGCGCTTCCCTCCCGCCCTTCCCCGGCAGCAGGAGCTGCAATTCCTGGGAGAAATTCTCCCGGAGCCATTCCCAGCTCCCTGCCCGAGCTGGAGCCCAATCCATCCCGCCAGAGCTGCTGGGTCCTTTCCAGGGCTGGGATTGGGATTGATCCCCTTTCCCGACCCTTTTTTCCCTGTTTCCCAACCCTTTTCCCCCCTTTCCCCCTTTCCCAACCCTTTCCCCCCTTTCCAAACCCTTTCCCAACCTTTTTTCCCTGTTTCCCAACCCTTTCTTCTGTTTCTCAACCCTTTCCCAATCCTCTTTGCCCTGTTTCCAACCCCTTTTCCCCCTTTCCAATCTTCTTTCTCCTTTCCCCCGCTTTTCCCAAACCTTTTTTTCCCTTTCCCAAGCCTTTCTCCCCTTTCCCAACTCTTGTTTCCCTTTCCCAACCCTTTTTTTCCCTTTTCCCAACCCTTTTTTTCCCTTTTCCCAACCTTTTCCCAACCCTTTTTTTCCCTGTTTTCCGCAGGAACGCCCCTGGAGCAGCCGGGGCCCCGCCGCCATGGCCTCACCCCCCCCACCTGCAGTAGGTACTGTCAGCCTGGGGATTGGGAATTTGGGAATTTTGAGAATGTTGGGAATTTTGAGACACCCAGCTGAGGGTGGGAAGGAGGGAGCAGCGCCTGGGATATCCTGGATATCCTGATTAGAGCCTCTTGGGATTGGGAGAACACGGAGGGCTGGTGGGTCCTGGGGTCTGAGGGGTGGTGCTGATCCTGTTCCCTGATTCATATTCCCTAATTCCCTGTTCCCTGATTGCTATTCCCTGATTCCCTGTTCTCTAATTTCCTGTTCCCTGTTCCCTAATTCCCTGATTCCCTGATTCTCTGATTCCTGTTCCCTAATTCCTTGTTCCCTAATTCCCTGTTCCCTGATTCCTGTTCTCTAATTCCCTGTTCCCTAATTCCCTGTTCCTTGATTCCCTGATTCCCTGATTCCTGTTCCCTAATTCCCCGTTCCCTGATTCCCTGTTCCCATATGATTCTCTGATTCCCTGTTCCATGTTCTTTAATGATTCCCTGTTCCCTGATTCCCTGTTCCCCCTTCTCCCTCCATCTCCATCCCCATTTTTCTCCATCCCCATTCTCCTCCTCCATCCTCTTTTTTCTCCCTTCTCTTCCTCCACTTCCTTCCCTTTCCCTTCATCCTCCTCCTCTTCCTCTGCCTCCATCCCCCTTCTCCCTCCCGCTCCATCTCTATCCCCCTTCAATTCCATCTCCATCCCTTTTCCTCCTCCAACTCCACCCTATTTTCCTCCATCTCCTCCATCCCCCTTTTCCATCCCCCTTTTCCATCTCCTCCATCTCCTCCATTCTGTTTTCCATCTCCTCCATCCCCCTATTCCTCCATCCCTCTTTTCCATCCCATCCATCCCCTTTTCCTCCATCTCCTCCATCTCCTCCATCTATTTTTCCATCTCCCTTTTCCATCTCCTTCATCCTCTTTTCAATCCCTCTTCTCCATCTCTTCCATCCCTCTCTTCCTCCATCCCCCTCCATCCCTCTTTTCCTCCATCCCCCTTTTCCATCCCTCCACCCCTTTTCCCCCATCCCTGGTTCCCCTCTCCCGTGCCCCATTCCCTGTTTTCCGTGCCCGTTCCCGGTGCAGGATCTCCCCCGGAGCCGCCGGGCCCGGCGGGGATGGAGGAGCTGGGCCAGGCCTTCAGCCTCGAGGACAGTGAGGAGGAGGAGGAGGAGGAGGAGGAAGATGAGGATTCAGGAGCTGATCCCTGCCCTGATCCCGATCCCGGGGCCGATCCCGGCGATCCCGGAGCTGATGGGGCTCTCCAGGCGCCCCCACGCCGGCGGCGCCCGCTCAGCTCCGGTGAGGAGCGTTCCCAATTCCCAGTATTCCTGTATGGAGTTAATTCCTGGTATTCCCAGTGTGGAATTCCTGGTATTCTGGTAGAGATTTCCTGATATTCCCTGTGTGGAATTCCCAGACATTCCCAGTGTGGAATTCCTGGTATTCCCATATGAAATTCTCGGTATTCCCAGTGTGGAATTCCCAGTACTCCAGTGCGGAATTCCCAATATTCCCATGTGGAATTCCTGGTATTCCTCTCTGGAATTTCCAGACATTCCCAGTGTGGAATTCCCAGTACTCCAGTGTGGAATTCCCGATATTCCCATGTGGAATTCCCGATATTCCCAGTGTGGAATTCCCAATATTCCCAGTGTGGAATTCCCAGTACTCCAGTGTGGAATTCCTGATATTCCCATGTGGAATTCCCGATATTCCCACTGTGGAACTCCTGGTCATTCCCAGTGTGGAATTCCCGGTCATTCCTGGTGTGAAATTCCCGGTATTCCCAATATGGATTTCCCGATATTCCTGTGTGGAATTCCCAGTATTCCCAGTATGGAAATCCTGGTCATTCCCAGTGTGGAATTCCCAGTATTCATGTGTGGAATTCCTGATCCTATGTGGAATTCCCAGACATTCCCAATGTGGAATTCCCAGTATTCCCATGTGGAATTCCCGATATTCCCAGTGTGCAATTCTTGGTATTCCTGTGGAATTTCCAGACGTTCCCAGTGTGGAATTCCTGGTATTCCCAGTGTGGAATTCCCTATATTCCCAATGTGGAATTCCCGGTATTCCCAGTGTGGAATTCCTGGTCATTCCCAATGTGGAATTTCCAGACATTCCCAGTGTGGAATTCCTGGTCATTCCTGGTGTGGAATTCCTAGACATTCCCAGTGTGGAATTCCTGGTCATTCCTGGTGTGGAATTTCCAGACATTCCCAGTGTGGAATTCCCAGTATTCCCATGTGGAATTCCCGGTATTCCCAGTGTGCAATTCCCGATAATCCCGGTGTATCCCAGGGGTGCCGACACCATTTCTCTTTGTTTCCTTCCCCACAGAGGGGCTGGAGCCGGAGACCGAGGAAGGGTGAGTGGGATTTGGGGCATTTTGTGGGATTTCCAGGGAATTTGGGGATTTCTGAGTGGGATTTGGGGCAGTTTCAGGAGATTTAGGTGGGAATTCCAGGAGTCCTGGCAGGATTTTGGGTCCCATGGGATCTTTGGGATCCATCCCCTCCATGTGACATCACAGTTGCTGCTGTGCCTCAGTTTCCCCCAAGTTCTCCCCATTCCAAGGGGCTCCAAGCAGGAGAACTCTGGGATTTTGGGATCTTTTCCATCATCCCTGAGCGTGTTGATGGGATATCCCTAAAAATCTGGGATGATCCTAAATCCTGGGATCCAAGGAGCATATGGGGGGCGGATTCCTTAAAAAAATTCCTGATTTTGTGGGAATGGGGGTGGCAGCAGGTGGGAGCTTTGGGTGGGTGTGATCCTGGGGAGTTTGCTCCTGATCCCGAGGGATTTTTCCCTGGAATGCTCCCTGACCCTGCTCCCACAGGATCCCAGCACAGGTGAGCAATGGCGAGGCCGGAGGAGATTCCCAGATCCGGAACCGCACCTGGAAGAGGGAGAGCATCTGCAGAGGTGGGGAAAAATTGGGATAACACCTGGATAACCCTTGGGATAACCCCTGGGATAGTCCCTAGATAACCCCTGGGATAACTCCTGGGATTGTCCCTGGGATAACTCCTGGTTAACCCCTGGATAACCCCTGGGATAACCCCTGGATAACCCCTGAGATAACCTCTGGGATAACCCCTGGGATAGTCCCTAGATAACCCGTGGGATAACCCCTGGGATAACCTCTGGGATAACCCCTGGATAACCCTGGGATAACCCCTGGATAACCCTTGGGATAACATCTGGGATAACCCCTGGATAATCTCTGGGATAACTCCTGGATAACCCCTGGGTAACCCCTGGATAACCCTTGGGATAACCCCTGGATAACCCTGGGATAACTCCTGGGATAACCTCTGGGATAACCCCTCGGATAACCCCTGGATAACCCTTGGGATAACATCTGGGATAACCCCTGGATAATCTCTGGGATAACTCCTGGATAACCCCCGGGTAACCCCTGGATAACCCTTGGGATAACCCCTTGGATAACCCCTGGATAACCCCTGGGATAACCCCTGGGATAACTCCTTGGATAACCCCTGGATAACCCCTGGATAACCCTGGGATAACCTCTGGGATAACCCCTGGATAATCTCTGGGATAACTCCTGGATAACCCTGGGATAACCGCTGGGATAACTCCCCATCATGTTTGGATCCCAGGATGTTGATCCTGATCCCGATCCCAATCCTGATCCCAATCCTGATCCCATCCCAGTCCTGACTGTGATCCCAATCCCGATCTCATCCCAGTCCCGATGCTGATCCCATTCCCAATCCCGGTGTTCCCAGGGGAGCGTTTCTCCTTCCCGGCCGTGGAGGACGAGGTCATCTACGACGACGTTCCCTGTGAGGGCCTGGATGCGGAGCAGGACGGTATGGATGCGCCTCTTCCCGCTTTTCCAGAGCCCCTCCTCCCATTTTCCATCCGGGAGCCTCTGCCGGTTTTCCAGGGGCCATGACCTATTTTCCAGCAGGAATCACCTCTTCTCAGTTTTCCATAGTCCACGATCCCATTTTCATCTTTCCAGTTTTCCAGAGCCCACAATCCCATTTTCATCCAGGAGCTGCCTCTTCCCAGTTTTCCAGGCCCCCCTCCCCATCCTATTTTCCAGCAGGAATCACCTCCTCCCGGTTTTCCATCCGGGAAATGCCTCTTCCTGGTTTTCCAGGGCCCTCCCGTCCCATTTTCCATCAAGAAGGAGAATCCCATCCTCCAGGAGGGAGGAATAACCAGGGAACGGGAATCCTGGGGAAATCCTGGGATTTGAGAGGGATGGAGCCACTGCCCGAGGGTTCTGGAGGAGGGGAATTCTGGAATTCCAGAATTCTGGAATTCTACACTGAGATTCCCCAAGTCCCAAAATCCACCCTCCCTCCCTCCCTCCCTCCCTCCCTCCCTCCCTCCCTCCTCCCTCCCTCCCTCCCTCCCTCCCTCCGTTCCTTCCTTCCTTCCTTCCTTCCTTCCTTCCTTCCTTCCTTCCTTCCTTCCTTCCTTCCTTCCTTCCTTCCTTCCTTCCTTCCTTCCTTCCTTCCTTCCTTCCTTCCTTCCTTCCTTCCTTCCTTCCTTCCTTCCTTCCTTCCTTCCTTCCTTCCTTCCTTCCTTCCTTCCTTCCTTCCTTCCTTCCTTCCTTCCTTCCTTCCTTCCTTCCTTCCTTCCTTCCTTCCTTCCTTTCTTTCCTTCCTTCCTTCCTTCCTTCCTTCCTTCCTTCCTTCCTTTCCTTCCTTCCTTCCTTCCTGGAATCCTTCCTTCCTTCCTTCCTTCCTTCCTTCCTCCCTCCCTCCCCCCCTCCCTCCCTCCCTCCCTCCCTCCCTCCCTCTTTCCCTGCTCCCTTTCCCTATTGCCTCTCCCATTCCCGTTCCCACACCATCCCTCCTGGGTCCATCCATCCACCCTGGCTTGCTCCCAACTCCCTTCTACACAATTAAACCCCAGAATTCCCATAACTTGAGAGCATGGGGAAAAGTGGGAATTGAGCAGGAATTGAGTGGGAAATCAGTGGGAATTGGGTGGGAATTCAGTAGGAATTGAGAAAAAAATCAGCAGGAATTGAGCAAAAAATCAGCAGGAATTGAGCTGGAAATCAGTGGGAATTGAGCAGGAAATCTGTGGGAATTGAGCAGGAAATCAGTGGGAATTGAGCAGGAATCCAGGGAGAATTGAGCAGGAATTAGGAGTGAGTTGTGCAAGAATTCAGCAGGAAATCAGCAGGAATCGAGCGGGAATCTAGTGGAAATTCAGTGGTAATTGAGTGGGAATAAAG
Organism: Muscicapa striata striata; assembly: GCA_030060385.1. Lineage (NCBI taxonomy): Eukaryota > Metazoa > Chordata > Aves > Passeriformes > Muscicapidae > Muscicapa > Muscicapa striata. The sequence goes on along the minus strand of JAREIS010000552.1, from coordinate 19,230 downwards.
CGGGAAATCAGCGGGAATTCAGCCGGAATTGAGCAGGAAATCAGCAGGAATTCAGCAGAAATTGAGGAGGAATCCAGCAGGAACTGGGCAGGAAATCAGGGGGAATCCAGCAGGAATTAAATAGGAATTGAGCAGGAATCCATCAGGAATTGAGTGGGAATCCAGCAGGAGTTGAGTGGGAATTCAGCAGGAATCCAGGAGGTATTGAGTGGGAATCCATCAGGAATCCATCAGGAATTCAGTGGGAATTCAGCAGGAATTGAGTGGGAATTGAGCAGGAATCCAGCAGGAATTGAGTGGGAATCCAGCAGGAATCCAGTGGGAATCCAGCAGGAATCCACAGGAATCCCGCAGGAATCCAGCAAGAATGCAGCGGGAATCCTGCAGGAATCCAGCAGGAATCCCGCAGGAATCCAGCAAGAATCCAGCGGGAATCCCGCAGGAATCAGTGGGAATCCAGCAGGAATCCAGCATGAGGAATCCCACAGGTGTGGGAATTCAGCAGGAATCCCGCAGGAATCAGGGGAATTGCAGGAATGCGGAATCCAGCAGGAATCCCGTGGGAATCCAGCAGGGGAATCCCGCAGGAATCCAGCGGGAATCCAGCAGGAATCCAGCGGGAATCCAGCAGGAATCCCGCAGGAATCCAGAGGGAATCCCGCGGGAATCCAGCGGGAATCCAGTGGGAATCCAGCAGGAATCCAGCGGGAATCCCGCAGGAATCCAGCAGGAATCCATCAGGAATCCCGCGGGAGTCCCGCAGGCACTCGGTGATTTCCGTTCCGCCCCGCCGGTGCCGTGGCAGGCGCGGGGCTCATCTACGCCGAGGTGCAGCGCGGGGAGGGGACGCGCCTGGGCCAGGACCTGGGCTGGAGCTCCAGCGACTTCGAGAGCTACAGCGACTCCGGGGAGGAATCGCGGCCGGAATCGCGGCGGGACAGCGAGCGCGCCAAGCTGCGGGCGGCCTTCCAGCCCCGGGTACGGATCCTGCCCTGTCCTGCCCTGGGGTTCCTGTCCTTCCCTGGGATTCCTGTCCTGCCCTGGGATTCCTGTCCTTCCCTGGGATTCCTGTCCTGCCCTGGGGTTCCTGTCCTGCCCCTGGGGTTCCTGTCCTGCCCTGGGGTTCCTGTCCTGCCCTGGGGTTCCTGTCCTGCCCTGGGGTTCCTGTCCTTCCCTGGGATTCCTGTCCTGCCCTGGGATTCCTGTCCTTCCCTCTGGAATTCCTGTCCTTCCCTGGGATTCCTGTCCTGCCCCTGGGGTTCCTGTCCTTCCAGCCCCGGGTCCTTCCTGGGATTCCTGTCCTTCCAGCCCCAGCCCCGGGTACGGATCCTGTCCTGCCCCTGGGGTTCCTGTCCTGCCCTGGGATTCCTGTCCTGCCCTGGGATTCCTGTCCTGCCCCTGGGATTCCTGTCCTTCCCTGGGATTCCTGTCCTACCCTGGAATTCCCATCCTTCCCTGGGATTCCTGTCCTTCCAGCCCCGGGTACGGATCCTGTCCTGCCCTGGGGTTCCTGTCCTGCCCTGGGATTCCTGTCCTGCCCTGGGATTCCTGTCCTGCCCCTGGAATTCCTGTCCTTCCCTGGGATTCCTGTCCTGCCCCTGGAATTCCTGTCCTTCCCTGGGATTCCTGTCCTGCCCTGGCATTCCTGTCCTTGCCTCTGGAATTCCTGTCCTTCCCTGGGATTCCTGTCCTTCCCTCTGGAATTCCTGTCCTTCCCCCTGGAATTCTCGTCCTTCCCTCTGGAATTCCCATCCTTCCAGCCCAGGGTATGCATCCCATCCCTCTGGAATTCCCATCCATCCCTCTGGAATTCTCATCCATTGCTCTGGAATTCCTATCCATCTGGGAATTCCCATAGCTCCCTTTGGAATCCTGATCCCTCCAGCCCAAGGTATGCATCTCATCCCTCTGGAATTTCCATCCATCCTTCTGGAATTCTCATCCATCCCTTGGGATTCCATCCATTCTTCTGAAATCCTCATCCTTCCCTCTCGAATTCTCATCCATCCCTTGGAATTGCCATCCATCCCTCTGGAATTCTCATCCATCCATTGGAATTACCATCCATTCCTCTGGAATCCTCATTCTTCCCTCTGGAATTCCCATCCATCCTTCTGGAATTCCCATCCATCCCTTGGAATCCTCATCCTGGCTTTTCCTGGGATTTTCCTGCCTGGAGGCACTGGAACATCCCACAGATCCTGCCTTGTTTTTCCTGGAATTTTCTTTCCATTTTCCTCTTTCCTGCTTAATTTTCCTCCTGCTGGAGCCTCTCCCTCCTTTCCCTGCTCCATCCCAGCTGGAATTTCAGGATTTTGGGAATGATTCCTCCCAATTTTGAGCCTCTCCCTGCCTTTCCCTGCTCTTGCTGCATTCCCTGCTGCATCCCAGCTGGGATTTCAGGATTTTTGGGATGATTCTTCCTGTTTTTGGGGCTTTCCCTTTTGCTCCTGCACTCCCTGCTCATTCCCTGCCGGAATTCCGGGATGCTGCTGCCTGTTCTGTGCTGCTTTCCCTGCTCCATTCCAGACAGAATTTTAGGATTTTTGGGATGATTCCTCCTGTTTCTGAGCCTCTCCCTGCCTTTCCCTGCTGCTCCTTCATTCCCTGCTCACTCCCAGCCGGAATTCCGCGCTGCTGCCGCTGTTCTCTGCTCCTTTGGGATGATCTCTCCTGTTTTTTTGCCTTTGCTGCTTCCTGGGATCTCTGCTCCTGCCGCTCTCCCGCTTTGCTTTGGGCTCAGCTCTCTCCAGACCTCCAAAAACTCAAGGAAAAATGCGCCAGGACTAAGAGGGAGCTCCTGGCTCTGAGAGTTGGGGGGAAGGAAATGCAGGAGCTGAAGCACAAATCCGATTGGAAGGTACCAATCCCATCCTGAAATTCCTGAAATTCTCAGCGTGGGGGGGATAAAATTCCCATCGTGGAATGAATCCAGGCTGGGCTCATCCCATTCCCATCTCAAAAAATCAGCCTGGAGCTGCTGGCAGCTCCTGGGGCTTCCCCGGCCCTCGGAATCCAGGGATTGGGGATTCAGGAAGGGATTCAGGAATTTGGGAAGGAATTCAGGAAGAGATTCAGGAATTTGGGAAGGAATTCAGGAAGGAATTCAGGAGGGAAGGAAGGAATTCAGGAATCCAGAAATCCAGGAAGGAATTCAGGAATTCAGGAGGGAAGTAAGGAATTCAAGAATTCAGAGAGGAATTTGGGAATTCAGGAAGGGATTGAGGAAAGAATTGAGGAATTCAGGAGAGAAAGAAGGAATTGAGGAAGGAATTGAGGAATTTTGGATGGAATTCAGGGAGTAATGAAGGAAGGAATGAAGGAATGAAGGAAGGGATTCAGGAATTCAGGAAGGAATTCAGAAATTTAGGAAGGAATTGAAGGATTCAGGAAGCAATTCAGGAATTCAGGAATTTGGGAATTGAGGAAGGACTTCAGGAATTTGGGATGGAATTCAGGAAGGAGTGAAGAAATTCAAGAATTCAGGAATGAAGGAATGAAGGAATGAAGGAATTCAGGGAGGAATTCAGAAATTCAGGAAGGAATTGAAGAATTCAGGAAGCAATTCAGGAATTCAGGAAGCAATTCAGGAATTCAGGAATTGAGGAAGGAATTCAGGAATTGAGGAAGGAATTCAGGGAGGAATTTGGGAATTCAGGAATTGAGGAAGGAATTCAGGAATCCAGGAGGGAATGGAGGAATTCAGGAAGGAAGGAAGGAGAATTTTGGGAATTGTGGAACCTCAGGGCAGAGCCTTTCCTACCCCATTCCATCCCAGCTGGCATTCCATGGGATAAAACGCTGGGATTTGGGGTAAAATCCCTGGAATTGGGGTGAAATGCTGGAATTTAGGGTAAAAACACAGAAATTGGGGTGAAATGCTGGAATTTGGGGTAAAACTCCAGGATTTTGGGTAAAACTTCCAGATTTGGGGTAAAACCCCAGGAATTGGGATGAAATGCTGGGATTTATGGTAAAACTCCCAGATTTGGGGTGAAACTCCTGGATTTGGGGTGAAATGCTGGGATTTGGGGTAGAAATGTTGGGATTTGGGGTGAAAGGCCAGGATTTGGGGTGAAGGAAAGGCCAATCCCCCTTTTCCTGCCCCACACATCCGACCCTGCTCCCTTCCCAGCCCCGCTTGGCTGCGCTGCACGATCCCGCTCTGGCTGCTGCCAACCCAAGGGCAGGATCCAGAGGGATCCAGGATGGATCCAGAGGGATCCAGAGGGATCCCGGAGCCCTGGCCATGTGGGAAAACAGGGAATGGAGCTCCATGGATGTTCCTGAGGGGCTGGATCTGGGATGGGATCCTGGGGCAGCTGCCCAATCCCTGTGAGCCCTGGGATGATCCCCCTGTGATCCCTGTGATCCCTGTGATGATCCCGGTGATTCCTGTGATGATCCCTGTGATCCCTGTGATCTCTGTGATTCCTGTGATGATCCCTGTGATCCCTGTGATCCCTGTGATGATCCTGGTGATTCCTGGGATGATCCTGGTGATCCCTGTGACTCCTGTCATGTTCCCTTTGATCCCACTGATCCTGTGCCCTCCTGAGATCCCTGTGCTGATCCCTGTGCTCCCTGAGATCCCGTTCATCCCTGAGCTGATCCCAGTGATCCCAGCACTGAGCCTGGTGATCCCAGTGCTGATCCCAGTGATCCCAGCACTGATCTCAGCTCTGATCCCTGTGCTGATCCCAGTGCTGATCCTGCTGATCCCAGTGATCCCTGCACTGATCCTAGTGATTCCAAGGCTGATCCCTGTGCTGATCCCAGTGCTGATCCCAGCTCTGATCCCAGGGACCCCAGCACTGATCCTGGTGATCCCAGTGTTAATCCCTGTGTTGATCCAGGTGATCCCAGCTCTGATGTCAGTGCCAATCCCTTTTGCTGATCCCAGCTCTGCTCCCTGTGCTGATCCTGCTGATCCCAGGGATCCCAGCACTGATCCAGGTGGTCCCAGCTCTGATCCCTGTGCCGATCCCTTTTGCTGATCCCAGCTCTGATCCCTCTGCTGATCCTGCTGATCCCAGGGATCCCAGCACTGATCCAGGTAGTCCCAGCTCTGATCACTGTGCCGATCCCTTTTGCTGATCCCAGGGATCCCAGCACTGATCCAGGTGATCCCAGCTCTTCTCCCTGTGCCGATCCCTTTTGCTGATCCCAGGGATCCCAGCACTGATCCAGGTGATCCCAGCTCTGCTCCCTGTGCCGATCCCTTTTGCTGATCCCAGCTCTGCTCCCTGTGCCGATCCGCTTTGCTGATCCCAGGGATCCCAGCACTGCTCCAGGTGATCCCAGCACTGCTGCAGGTGATCCCCTTTGCCGATGGCAGCTCTGACCCCGTTTCCCCGGGCAGGTGTCGCAGCTGATGCGGGCGGCGCGCAGCGGCACCAAGGACGGGCTGGAGCGCACGCGCATGGCAGTGCTGCGCAAGGTGACCTTCCTGCAGCGCAGGGACAGCCCAGGTGAGGGCAGGGGAGGGGGACAGCTGGGGGACAGCGGGAGGGAGGGACAGCCCAGGGGAGGGCAGGGGAGGGGGACAGCCCAGGTGAGGTGAGGGACAGCCCAGGTGAGGGGAGCAGGGGACGGGGGACTGCTGGGGGGGACAGCAGGGAGGGAGGGACACCCAGGGTGAGAGGAGGGGAGGGGAGGGGGACAGCCCAGGTGAGAGGAGGCACAGCCCAGGTGAGGTGAGGTGAAGGGGACAGCCCAGGTGAGGATGAGTGGGACAGCCCAGGTGAGGGGACAGCCCAGGTGAGGGGACAGCCCAGGTGAGGTAAGGGACAGCCCAGGTGAGGGAACAGCCCAGGTGAGGGGGGGACAGCCCAGGTGAGGATAAGGGAACAGCCCAGATGAGGATAAGGGGACAGCCCAGGTGAGGGGGGGACAGCCCAGGTGAGGATAAGTGGGACAGCCCAGGTGAGGATAAGGGAACAGCCCAGATGAGGATAAGGGGACAGCCCAGGTGAGGGGGACAGCCCAGGTGAGGATAAGGGGACAGCCCAGGTGAGGGGGGGACAGCCCAGGTGAGCGGAGTGTGGGAATCCCGGACAGTTCCGGCACCTCCCCAGTTCCCGCCGTTATTCCCGGGTTTGAAGCTTCCCCGGGACTCTTGGCAAGCTCCACCTCCCTCCTTTTGTCTGCAGGGGATAAAACAGTGCCTGGTGTGTCTGAGGGGGCTTCCCTCAGGGTTTGTTCCCTTCAGGACTTTTCCCCTGAACTCCCAATTCCCATGAGGTTTTCCCTGGATTTTTTCCTCTGGATTTTTCCCCTGAATTCCCAGTTCCCAGGGGCTTTCCCTTCAGGATTTTTCCTTCAGGATTTTTTTACTGAACTCCCAATTCCAAGGAGGATTCCCTTATGATTTACCAAAATAAGAGCATTGGTCTAATACTGATACTCAACTGTGACAGACAAAAGACTCTCTAACAATTTAAAGATACAAAGTTAATGTTTATTCAGCGCTGGGCAGCAGCGTGAGGTAATCCTCCAATATGGGCTGCAAAATCACAGGTGGTCACCAAGTCTATTTATTGACAGAAGCTTCAAACAAATACATGTTCATAGTAACAGCCCTTTCCATTCCTCGCTTCCTATGGTGATTAGTTTGAATGGCTATTAAGCTTAAGTCTGGAGTCGTTTTTGTGGAAAGGGGTCTTAAAAAAGAAGTAAGGTGAGTCTTCCTCACCGTGAACTCTCGACCTTTTCTGTCAATGACAATGCAAATGGCTTTTGGGGCAACTCCAATTTTCAAATAATAAGTTTCTGTTTGCATTGTTTGTGTTTCTCTGGTCCTACTTACCAGTTTCATCTTTTCTCATTGCAAGCCCAGCTGAGCAAACATGAAATGACAGGCAGTTAATTATTTGAGTTTCAAATAACTGTTTCAAGTCCAGTTTTTCGTAACTTTTAACTAAAATCCTAATTTCTCCAAGATGAGTATTTCACTTGGATTTTTCCCTCAGGATTTCCCTGAATTCCCAGTTCCCAGGAGGTTTTCCCTAGGGTTTGTTCCCTGTGGGCTGGCCCTGAATTCCCAATTCCCGGGTTTTCGCTGTCCCGCAGGGGATGGGGAGCGCAGGAGGAGCGCGGCTGAGGCCGAGAGGGCGCCGCGCTCCCGCCGGAGCTCCCGGCTCTCCCTGGAGCAGCCCAGGGGAGGTACGATGGATCCCGGGGAAACAGGATGGATCCCGCTGGATCCCAGCGCCCGCAGCTTCCCATGGGATCCGCTGTGTGTGTCCATGGGATCCGCTGTGTGTGTCCATGGGATCCGCTGTGTGTATCCATGGGATCTGCTGTGTGTGTCCATGGGATCCGCTGTGTGTGTCCCAGCATTCCCAGAGCATTCCCATGGGATCCGCTGTGTGTGTCCATGGGATCCGCTGTGTGTGTCCCGGCATTCCCAGAGCATTCCCATGGGATCCGCTGTGTGTGTCCCAGCATTCCCAGAGCATTCCCAGAGCATTCCCATGGGATCCGCTGTGTGTATCCATGGGATCCGCTGTGTGTGTCCCAGCATTCCCAGAGCATTCCCAGAGCATTCCCATGGGATCCGCTGTGTGTGTCCATGGGATCCGCTGTGTGTGTCCTGGCATTCCCAGAGCATTCCCATGGGATCTGCTGTGTGTGTCCATGGGATCCGCTGTGTGTGTCCTGGCATTCCCAGAGCATTCCCATGGGATCTGCTGTGTGTGTCTATGGGATCCGCTGTGTGTGTCCCGGCATTCCCAGAGCATTCCCATGGGATCTGCTGTGTGTGTCCATGGGATCTGCTGTGTGTGTCCCGGCATTCCCAGAGCATTCCCAGAGCATTCCCATGGGATCTGCTGTGTGTGTCCCGGCATTTCCAGAGCATTCCCATAGGATTGGCTGTGTGTGTCCATGGGATCTGCTGTGTGTGTCCATGGGATCTGCTGTGTGTGTCCCAGCATTCCCAGAGCATTCCCATGGGATCACCATGGGATTGGCTGCGTGTTCCCAGCATTCCCAGAACATTCCCATGGGATCTGCTGTGTGTGTTCCCAGCATTCCTAGATAATTCCCATGGGATTGGCTGCATGTTCCTGGCATTCCAGAGCATTCCCGCAGCTTCCCATGGGGTCGCTCCCGCCATTCCCGCACGGCCAAAGCAGCTTTGGGGCGCGGCAATCCCGGGCGAGCATCCCCGGGGGGGAGGAGCCGAAATTAGGGAAGGAAAAAGTCCCCGCAGCGCTTCCCTTCCTTCCTTCCCTCCCTCCCTCCCTCCCTCCCTCCCTCCCTTGCCTTCCCCTTCCCGGGTTTCTGGCCCGGGATGGCGCCAGGGCCATGTGGAGGCGGCGGCCGCGCTCCCATCCCCAGCTTTCCTTGGCTCATCCCGAGCTTTCCTTGGCTCGCTCACCCTCCTCCTCCTCGGCTGCTTCGGTCTCGGGTAAGGGCTGCCCGCTCTGGTGCTTCCTGCTTTTCTGGCCCTCCTGACTCCTTTTCCCGGCTCCTTTTCCCGGCTCCTTTTCCCTGTTCCCGCTGCTTTGGAGCGAGGACAAGGTGCTATTCCCAGGAGGATTTTTGGGATGGGGACCCTCCCAATCCTATCCCTGTCCCATCCCTGCTGTCCTGGTCTCCACTCCAGCACTTCCTGTTTTTTCTCTGCTCCCAGCTCCTTTTCCTGACTCCGTTTCCCATTTCCCACTGGTTTGGAGTGAGGATGAGGTGCTGTTCCTGCTGTTAGTGAGTGGATTTTTGGGATGGGGACCCTCCCTGTCCCCTCCCCGCTGTCCTGGTCCCCACTCCAGCGCTTCCCAATTTTCCTGCACTCTCGGCTCCTTTCCCCGGCTCCTTTTCCAGGCTCCTTTTCCCATTTCTCGCTGTCTTGGAGTGAGGACAAGACTCTGTTCCCTGGCAGATTTTTGGGATGGGGACCCTCCCTGTCCCATTCCTGTCCCATCCCCACTGTCCCTCCTGGTCCCCACTGCGGCACTCCCTGTTTTTTCTCTGCTCCCAGCTCCATTTCCCAGTTCCTTTTCCTGTCTCCTTTTCCCTTTTCCCTTTGGATTGGAGTGAAGACGAGCTGCTGTTGCTGCTGTTCCTGAGCAGATTTTTGGGAAAAGGACCCTCCCTGTCCCCTCCCTGTCCCCTCCCTGTCCCCTCCCCACTGTCCAAGTCCTGCTCCTGCCTGGCTCATCCCAGTTTCCAGTGAGCGCTCTGGAAGGATGTAGGAACACTGGGAACACCAGGATCACTGGGAACATTGGGATCGCCGGGATCACTGGGACCACTGGGAGAATTGGGATCACTGGGACCACCAGGATCACCGGGACCACTGGGAGAACTGGGATCACTGGGAACACCAGGATCACTGGGGTCACAGGGATCACTGGGACCACTGTGGTCACCAGGATCACTGGGATCCCCAGGATCACCAGGATTGCTGGGATCACCAGGATCACTGGGATCACTGGGACCACTGGGATCACTGGGATCACCAGGATTACTGGGATCACCAGGATCACCAGGATCACTGGGATCACTGGGATCACTGGGATCACCAGGATCACTGGGATCACCAGGACCACTGGGATCACTGGGACCACTGGGATCACCAGGATTACTGGGATCACCAGGATCACTGGGACCACTGGGATCACTAGGGTCACTGGGATCACCAGGATCACTGGGACCACTGGGATCACTAGGGTCACTGGGATCACCAGGATCACTGGGACCACTGGGATCACTGGGATCACCGATCACCGGGATCACTGGGATCACCGGAGCAGTCTCAGGCTCAGTCGGGTTTCCGGTGTTTCCGCAGGGGACTCGGAGGAGGAGGACACCGGGTTCCTGGAGGTCACCGTGTCCGACCTGCGGCACCCCCCGCCCGAGCTGGGCCCCGCGCCCCAGGGGCTGAGCCCGCAGCAGGTCTGGGCTTGGGATCGGGGCTTTCCTGGGATTTGGGATCGGGGCTTTCCTGGGATTTGGGACCGGGGCTTTCCTGGGGTTTGGGATCGGGGCTTTCCTGGGATTTGGGACCGGGGCTTTCCTGGGATTTGGGATCGGGGCTTTCCTGGGATTTGGGATCGGGGCTTTCCTGGGGTTTGGGACCGGGGCTTTCCTGGGGTTTGGGATAGGGCCTTTCCTGGGATTTGGGATCGGGGCTTTCCTGGGATTTGGGACCAGGGCTTTCCTGGGGTTTGGGACCGGGGCTTTCCTGGGATTTGGGATCGGGACTTTCCTGGGATTTGGGATTGGGGCTTTCCAGGATTTGGAATCAGGAGTTTTCCTGGGATTTGAGATTGGGGTTTTCCTGGGATTTGGGATCAGGGCTTTCCTGGGATTGGGCCTTTCCCAGGATTGGGGCTTTCCCGGGATTAGGGATTGGATTTTTGTGGGATTAGGGATTTAGGCTTTCCCGGGATTTGGGATCAGGGCTTTCCTGGGATTGGGATTGGGTTTTCCCGATGTCTGGGGCTGTCACAGCCTCCCCTGGGCCCCGTGACTGAGCAACGGGGAAAAGCCGAGTAAGCAAAAATGGCGCTGCTGAGTCAGCGCTTCCGCCGGTCTGGGGCTGCTTCCCTTTCCTGGGATTTGAGGTTGGGGGATCATGGCGCAACCCCACAGGCTGGGCCTGTGTTTCCCCCATCCTGGGATTTGGGATTTTGGATCAGGGCTGTGCCTACATTACCCCCATCCCGGGATTAGAGATTTTGGGATCATGGCTGTTCCTGCATTTTTCTGATTTGGGGATCTGTGGGGTCGTGTCTGTGTCTGCATTTCCCTGATCTCAGGATCTGGGCTTTGGGGATCGGGGCTGTTCCTGCATTCCCCCCATCCCAGGATTTGGGATTTTGGGATCATGGGTATTCCTGCATTTGCCTGATTTTGAGATCTGTAGAATCATGGCTATGCCTGCATTTTCTTGATCCTGGGATTTGGGATCTGTGGGATTAGGGCTATGCCTGCATTTCCCCAGTCCTGGGATTCAGGATTTGTGGGATCACATTCCTCTGATCTCGGGAATTGTGGGATCAGAACTGCATCTGCATTTCCCCTGATCCCTGGATTTGGGATTTTGGGGTGAGGGCTGTTCCTGCATTCCCCCAGTCCCAGGATCTGGGATTTGGGATGTGTGGCTCAGGCCCCGTTGCCGTGTCCCGCAGGTGCTCCGGCGGCACATCCTGGGCTCCATCGTGCAGAGCGAGCGCAGCTACGTGGATTCCCTGAAGCGCATCCTGCAGGTGGGGCCGTGTTCCGGCGGGATCGGGGATCCCCCGGCGCCGATCCCGCCGTTCCAGCGCCGCCATTCCCGCAGGATTACCGGAAGCCGCTGCTGGAGATGGAGCCCAAGGTGCTGAGTGCCCGCAAGTGCCAGGTGGTGTTTTTCCGGCTGAAGGAGATCCTGCAGTGCCACTCCATGTTCCAGATCGCCCTGGCCTCGCGCGTGGCTGAGTGGGACTCCAACGAGAAGATCGGGGACCTCTTTGTGGCTTCGGTGGGGAAAACTGGGAATGGCCCCAAATCACCCTGGGATCCCATAAATACCCGGGAATGGCCCCAAATCCCCCTGGGGTTGCAGCAAAAACCAAGAATTGCCCCAAATTCCCCTGAGATTCCATAAATATCTGGGAATGGACCCAAATTCCCCTGGGATCCCATAAATAATCAGGAATGGCTCCAAATCCCCCTGGGATCCCACCCGGCAAAAACCATGAATGACCCCAGATCCCCCTGGGATTGCAGCAAAAACCGGGAATGACCCCAAATCCCCCTGGGGTCTCACCATGGGTGAGGGAGGGTTGATTTGATGGGACACTCCCAGGACTTTGCCTATCCCATTTTTTGGGAATCTCCGCAGCCATTCCCGCTCTCCTGTCCTCTCCCAGTTCTCCAAGTCCATGGTGCTGGACTCATGGCCTTGGGAGGACAGAAAACAGGGATTCAGCATCAGGGATTGGGAATCAGCACCAAATATCCCCTGGGATCCCACTGTGGATGGGGGAGGGTTTGGAACACCCCCAGCACTTTCCCTATCCCGTTTTTTGGGAATCTCCACACCATTCCCACTGTCCTGTCCTCTCCCAGTTCTCCAAGTCCATGGTGCTGGACTCATGGCCTTGAGAGGATAAAAACCAGGAATCACCACCAAACCTCCCCTGGGACTCCACCAGGAATTGGGAATCACCATCAAAAATCCTTTGGGATCCCACCGTGGATGGATGGGGGAGGATTGGATTGATGGGACATCCCTAGCACTTTCCCGATCCCACTTTTTGGGAATCCCCACGCCATTCCAGCTCTCCTGTCCTCTCCCAGTTCTCCAAGTCCATGGTGCTGGACGTCTACAGCGACTACGTCAACAACTTCACCACGGCCATGTCCCTGATCAAGAAGGCCTGTCTGACCAAGCCTGCCTTCCTGGACTTCCTCAAGGTCAGCCAGCCCCTCTGTGGCTCCACTTTTTCCAAAAATCCCCTTTGTTGGTGGCGTTTCCCAAATGCCCCGCTCTGGTGGCGCTTTGCTCCGGCAGAAGCGGCAGATGGCCAGCGCCGACCGCGTCACGCTCTACGGGCTGATGGTGAAACCCATCCAGAGGTTCCCTCAGTTCATCCTCCTGCTCCAGGTGAGGGACCGAGGGGTGCTGGGGACACCGGGCAGGTGCTGAGGACATCAGGGGTTTGGGATCTGTGGCATCTGAGTTCTGGAGGACATCAGAGGGTCTGGAGGAGAAGGTTTTGGGGATGTTCTGGAGGACATCAGGGAGGTTCTGGAGAAGGTTTTGAGGAGGTTCTGGAGACATCAGGGAGGTTCTGGAGGATGTTCAGGGAGGTTCTGGAGAAAGTTTTGGGAGGTTTTGTGCAAGGTTGGGGAGGTTTTAGGTGAGGTGGGTGGTGTTCTGGGGAGGATATGAGGGGGTTCTGGAGAAGGTTCTGGGCAAGGTTTGGGGAGGTTCTGGAGAACATTTTGGGGAGGTTCTGGAGAAGGTTTGGGGAGGATCTGGGAGATTCTGGAGAAGGATTGGGGAGGTTCTGGTAGAAGGATTGGGGAGGTTCTGGAGACATCGGGAAGGTTCTGGAGGATGTTTGGGGGTTCTGGAGAAGGTTTTGGGGCGGTTTTGAAGGACATCAGGGAGGTTCTGGAGGACATCAGGGATTTGGGACCTGTGGGATTGAATTCTGGAGGTCATCAGAGAGGTTCTGGAGAAGGTTTTGAGGAGGTTCTGGAAGATGTCAGGTTCTGGAGGATGATTAGGGGTTCTGGAGAAGGTTTTGGGGATGTTCTGGAGGACATCAGAGAGGTTCTGGAGAAGGTTTTGGGGATGTTCTGGAGAAGGTTTTGAGGAGGTTCTGGAGGACATCAGAGAGGTTCTGGAGGGGGATTGTGGGGTTCTGGAGAAGATTTTGGGAGGTTCTAGAGAAGGTTCAGGGAGGTTCTGGAGAAGGTTCTGGGAGGTTCTGGAGAAGCACCTTTTGACAGCATCAGCACAGGGACACACTTTGGGGCTCGCACCCTGGCTGGAGTTTTGGATCCACCCAAGGATGATCCCCAGCGCTTGTTCCCGTGGGCTCTGGCAGCGCTCCCATGGCCACTGAGGCATTCCCAGTGTCCCGTGGGCTCCAGCAGCACTCCCATGGCCACTGCTGAGGCATTCCCGGTGTTCCCGTGGGCTCCAGCAGCGCTCCCGTGGCAGCTGCTGAGGCATTCCCGGTGTTCCCGTGGGCTCCAGCAGCGCTCCCATGGCCACTGAGGCATTCCCGGTGTTCCCGTGGGCTCCAGCAGCGCTCCCATGGCCACTGCTGAGGCATTCCCGGTGTTCCCGTGGGCTCCAGCAGCGCTCCCGTGGCAGCTGCTGAGGCATTCCCGGTGTTCCCGTGGGCTCTGGCAGCGCTCTCGTGGCAGCTGCTGAGGCATTCCCGGTGTTCCCGTGGGCACCAGCAGCGCTCCCATGGCCACTGAGGCATTCCCGGTGTTCCCGTGGGCTCTGGCAGCGCTCCCATGGCCACTGAGGCATTCCCGGTGTTCCCGTGGGCTCCAGCAGCGCTCCCATGGCCACTGCTGAGGCATTCCCGGTGTTCCCTGCCCAGGACATGCTGAAGAACACGCCCCGCGGCCACGCTGACCGGCTGGCGCTGCAGCTGGCGCTCACCGAGCTGGAGACGCTGGCCGAGAAGCTCAACGAGCAGAAGCGCGTGGCCGACCAGCTGGCAGAGATGCAGCAGCTCAGCAAGAGCATCGGCGACCGCAGCGGCCTCAGCAAGGTGGGGCATCCGCAGCACCCCCATCTTGATCCTCATCTTCATCCTCAGCCTTGTCCTCATCATCATCCTCGTCCTCCTTATCCTCATCTTCACCCTCATCCTCATCTTCACCCTTGGCCTTATCCTCCTCGTCATCCTCCTCCTCCTCATCCTCTTCATCCTTGTCATCCTCCTCATCTTCCTTCTCATCCTCATCCTTCTCCTCCTCCTCCTCCTTCACCTCATCCTTGTCCTCATCCTTGCCCCATCCCCATCCCCATCCTCATCCCCATCCCCATCCCCATCCCCATCCTCATCCTCATCCCCATACTCATCCTCATCTTCATCCTCATCCTCCTTGCCACCCTCATCTTTCTTCTTCTCCTCCTGCTCTTCCTTCTCCTTTTCTTCCTCCTCCTCTTCCTGCTGCTCCTCCTCCTCCTCCTCATCCTCATCCTCATCCTCATCCCCATTCTCATCCTCATCTTCATCCTCATCCTCCTGGCCACCCTCATCTTTCTTCTCCTCCTGCTCTTCCTCCTCCTTTTCTTCCTCCTCCTCTTCCTCCTCCTCCTCCTCTTCCTCCTCCTCCTCCTCCTGCTCTGCGGGTTTTGGCGATGCTGGTTGGGGTTTGTGGCTCCCTCTCCTCACCGGGGTTTTTGGGAAGCAGGATCCGCGTTTGCTCCCTGGGGATCCTGATCCAAACCAACCCTGGAGGGTGGGATTTGGGAATTCCTCCCCAAGGATCCGCTGGATTTGGATTTGGAGCTCCCGCTCCATGTCAGGGTGTCTCCAGGTTCTGGAGAAGGTTCTGGGAGATCCTGGAGGAGGCTTTTGGGATGATCTGGGGGAGGTTTTTGGAGCTTTTGGAGAAGGCTTTTGGGAGAATCTGGAGAAGATCGAGGAGGTTCTGGAGAAGGTTTTGGGAGGTTCTGGAGAAGGTTTTTGGGAGGATCTAGAGGAGGTTTTTGGGAGGTTCTGGAGATGATTTTGGAAGTTCTGGAGAAGATTTGGGACCTTCTGCAGAAGCTTTATTTTTGGACAATACTGGGAATGGGCAGTGTGTGGTGGGGTTGGCTGCTCTGGGGTGGCACTGGTCACTGCTGGAGTGACCGGCTGGGTCTGCCTGGGGTGGCACTGGTCACTGCTGGAGTGACCGGCTGGGTCTGCCTGGGGTGGCACTGGTCACTGCTGGAGTGACCGGCTGGGTCTGCCTGGGGTGGCACTGGTCACTGCTGGAGTGACCAGCTGGGTCTGCCTGGGGTGGCACTGGTCACTGCTGGAGTTTTGGCTGGGGGTGTGGGACTGGTCATTCCTGGGTTGACCAGCTGGGTTTGTCCAGGGTGGCACTGGTCACTCCTAGAGTTTTGGCTGGGGGGTTGCAGTGGGCACTCCTGGGGTGACCAGCTAGGGGGTGGCAGTGGTCACTCCCAGGCTCTGTCCATGCAGTGGTCACTCTGACTCTGTTTGGGCAGTGGTCACTCCAGGCTCTGTTTGGGCAGTGGTCACTCTGGCTCTGTTTGGGCAGTGGTCACTCTGGGCTCTGTCCATGCAGTGGTCACTCTGGCTCTGTTTGGGCAGTGGTCACTCTGGCTCTGTTTGGGCAGTGGTCACCCCGGCCCTGTCCCCCATGGCTCCCTGTGTCCCGCAGGCGCTGGGCTCGGGGCAGTGGTCACTCTGGCTCTGTTTGCCAGTGGTCACTCTGGCCCTGTCCATGCAGTGGTCACTCTGGCTCTGTTTGGGCAGTGGTCACTCTGTCACTGTTTGGGCAGTGGTCACTCTGGCCCTGTCCCCCATCGCTCCCTGTGTCCCGCAGGCCCTGGGCTCGGGGCAGTGGTCACTCTGGCTCTGTTTGGGCAGTGGTCACTCTGGCCCTGTCCCCCCATGGCTCCCCGTGTCCTGCAGGTGCTGGGCTCGGGGCAGTGGTCACTCTGGCTCTGTTTGGGCAGTGGTCACTCCGGCCCTGTCCATGCATGGCCCTGTCCCCCCATCGCTCCCTGTGTCCCGCAGGCGCTGGGATCGGAGCAGTGGTCACTCTGGCTCTGTTTGCCAGTGGTCACTCTGGCCCTGTCCATGCAGTGGTCACTCCGGCCCTGTCCATGCAGTGGTCACTCTGGCCCTGTCCCCATGGCGCTGGGCGCTGGGCTCAGTGGTCACTCTGTCACTGTTTGGGCAGTGGTCACTCCGGCCCTGTCCCCCATGGCTCCCCGTGTCCCGCAGGCGCTGGGCTCGGGGCAGTGGTCACTCTGGCTCTGTTTGGGCAGTGGTCACTCTGTCACTGTTTGGGCAGTGGTCACTCTGTCCCTGTCCCCCATGGCTCCCGTGGTCCGCAGGCGCTGGGCCATGCAGTGGTCACTCTGGCTCTGTTTGGGCAGTGGTCACCCTGGCTCTGTTTGGGCAGTGGTCACTCTGTCACTGTTTGGGCAGTGGTCACTCTGGCCCTGTCCCCCATGGCTCCCCGTGTCCCGCAGGCGCTGGGCTCGGGGCAGTGGTCACTCTGTCACTGTTTGGGCAGTGGTCACTCCGGCCCTGTCCCCCATGGCTCCCCGTGTCCCGCAGGCGCTGGGCTCGGGGCAGCGGCAGCTGCTGCTGTGTGAGACGCTGACCGAGACGGTGTACGGGGAGCGCGGGCAGCTGCTCAAGTCCAAGGAGCGCAAGGTGTTCCTGCTCAGCGACCTGCTGGTGTGCGCCAACGCCAACTTCCGGTACGGTACGGCACGGCACGGCCGCGGGGGGACTGCCTGCGCCCCCTCCTCATCCTCATCCTCATCTCATCCTCATCCTCATCCTCATCCCCATCTCATCCTCATCCTCATCTTCATCCTCATCCTCATCCTCATCCTCATCCTCATCCTCATCCTCATCCTCATCCTCATCTCATCCTCATCCTCATCCTCATCCTAATCCTAATCCTCATCCCCATCCCCATCCCCAACCCATCCTCATCCCCATCCCCATCCCCATCCCCATCCCCAACCCATCCCCATCCTTGGCATCCTCATCCTCCTTTTCCTCATCTTCCTTATTCTCCTCTTCTTCCTCCACATCCGCCTCGTCCTCTTCCTCATCCTCATCCTTATCCTTGTCCTTGACATCCTTGCCTTCCTCTCCCTCTCCCTCTCCCTCTCCCTCTCCCTCTCCCTCTCCCTCTCCCTCTCCCTCTCCCTCTCCCTCTCCCTCTCCCTCTCCATCTCCCTCTCCCTCTCCCCCTTCCCCTTCCTTTTCCTCTTCCTCCTCCTCCTCACCTTCCCCCTCCTCCTCCTTCTCCTCCTCATCCTTATTTTTGGTGGGAATCTCATTGAGTTTGGGGTTTTGGGGGAATTCCCATGAAATTTGTTTTTTTGTGGGAGGATCCCATGAAATTTGGGGGTTTTGGGGGGGATCCTATTGAATTTGGGGTTTTTGGTGGAAGTCCCATCCAGTTTGGGGTGTTTGGTGGGAATCCCATTGAGTTTGGGTCTTTCTGGGGAGGATCCCATGGAATTTGGGGATTTTGGGGAAGGAGCCCATCCAGTTTGGGGTTTTTAGGGGAATCCCATTGAGTTTGGGGTTTTAGGGAAATCCCATCCAGTCTGGGGTTTTTGTTAAAATCCCATTGAATTTGGGTTTTTTTTGGGGGGGGATCCCATGGAATTAGGGGATTTTGGTGGAAATCCCATTCAGTTTGGGGAAATCCCAGCTAGTTTGGGGTTCTCGTGAGAATCCCATTGAGTTTAAGATTTTTGGTGGGAATCCCATCCAGTTTGAGGTTTTTTGGGGAATTCCATTGAGTTTGGGGGTTTGGGGGGAAGATCCCATCCATTTTAGGGTTTGGGGGGTTTTGGTGGAAATCCCATGGAATTAGGGTTTTTTGGGTGAAATGCCATTGGGTTTGTGGTTTTTAGGGAAATCCCATTGAGTTTGGGGTTTTTTGGGTGAAATCCCATCGGGTTTGGGGTTTTTAGGGGAATCCCTTTGAGTTTGGGGTTTTTTGGTGGAAATCTCATCGGGTTTGGGGTTTTTAGGAAATCCCATTGAGTTTGGGCTTTTTGGGGGAGGATCCCATCTAGTTTGGGGTTTTTAGGGGAATCCCATGGAATTTGGGGTTTTTTGGTGGAAATCCCATCGGGTTTGGGGTTTTTAGGAAATCCCATTGGGTTTGGGCTTTTTGGGGGAGGATCCCATCTAGTTTGGGGTTTTTAGGGAATCCCTTTGAGTTTGGGGTTTTTGGGGGAGGATCCCATCTAGTTTGGGGTTTTTAGGAATCCCTTTGAGTTTGGGCATTTTGGGGGAAATCCCATTGGGTTTGGGGTTTTTTGGTGGGAATCCCATTGGGTTTGGGGTTTTGGGGGAGGATCCCATCCAGTTTGGGGTTTTTAGGGAATCCCATGGAATTTTGGGTTTTTTTGGGTGAAATCCCATCAGGTTTGTGGTTTTTAGGGGGGATCCCATCCAACCTGGGGTTTCCCTGCCCCCCTTTACCCCGTCCCCCTCCCTGCTGCTGTGGGGTCGGGCAATGGGGTGAATTTGGGGGGATTTGCCCTCCCCAAACAGCCCCAATGCCCCTGACCCCCCTTTCCCCTCCGCAGGCCGCTGCCCGCAGGGTAGGTGCTGTGTGCCCCACGCGGGGATGCTGCTTTTGGGGCAAAATCCGTGATTTTTGGGAAAATCCAGGATTTTTGGGAAAATCCAGGATTTTCCTGACCTGCACTTCTTGCCCTGGCAGAGTCCAGCTGAAAATCAGCAGCCCCAGTTTGGGGGTTCCTGCACGGTGTGGGGCGCTTGGCTTGCAGGAGGGGCAAAATCCGGGGGGTTTTTGGGGAAAATCTGGGGGGTTTTGGGAAAATCAGTGTTTTTCTGGGGGAAATCCAGGTATTTCTTGAGGAAAATCTGGGTTTTCTTAAGAAAAACTGGAGCTTTTGGGGAAATCAGGGTTTTTTTTTTTCTGAAAATCCGTGGGTTTTTCTGGAAAATTGGTTTTTCTGGGGGAAAATCCGTGATTTTTGAGAAAATATTTATTAAAAAAAACCAAAATGTG
>JAREIS010000551.1:32500-155426 GCA_030060385.1 Muscicapa striata striata | reverse complement strand
CCCGAAACCCCAGCCCCATCCCTCCCCTCTGTCACCTCCCCACGGGTGATTTTGGGGGTCCTCTGTTTAACCCCCAAAAAAGGGGGGTGGGGTCTCTCCCATGGGGGTCCCCCGGATTTGCACCCCCTTCCCCTACCGTGGGACAGCACCGGGGACATTTTGGGGGCTAAAGCCCTCATTTGGGGTCCTGCAGACCCTCATTTGGGGTCCTGCATCATTGCGGGGTTTCAAACAAAATTTGGGGGTGCCCAGAGTCATTTTGGGTTTCTCAAACTGATTTGGGGATCCTCGAATTGATTTTGGGGTCTCACACTCATTTTGGGGGTCTCAAACTCATTTGGGGGCTGCTCCAACTAATTTTAGGGCTCCTCAAACTGCTTTTGGGAGCTCCAAGAGCTCATTTTGGGCTCCTCCCCATTTTGGGCCCTCCCCATTTTGGGCTCCTCCCCATTTTGGGATCCTCCCCATTTTGGCTCCCTCCCCATTTTAGCTCCCCTCCCCATTTTGGGCTCCCCTCTATTTGGGCTCCTCCCCATTTTGGGCTCCCCAGGCAGGTCAGGCCCCCCGCGATGCCCCTGCTCATTTTGGGGCCTCGCGGCGATTTCGGGGTTCGGAACCACAAAAAATCTTCACTTTTGGGGCTCCGAAACTTTCTGGGTTTGGGGATGGGGGGGAGGGCAGAGATTTGGGGTGGGGTGGGAAAAGGGGGCAGGGCTGGTGGGCGCGCGCGAGACAAAAGCGCGGGGGAGGAGGGGGATGGGGGCGAGCTCGGAACGATTCGGGCTCGTGATTGACGAACCCAAAATAGAACCGGGGGAGGGGAGGGGGCGGCCGAGCCCCCCGGGAGCGCAGCGGGGGCGGGTTTGGGGGTTCGGGGGATTTTGGGGTTTGGGGAGATTTGGGGAGATTTGGGGATTTGGGGGGATTGGGGGAGGTTTTGGTGCGATTTTGGGGAGATTATTGAGGGATTTGGGGGATTTCTGGGGATTTTGGGGAGATTTTGGGGAGATTTTATGGTGATTTTGGGGTGATTTTGGTGCGATTTTGAGCTCAATTTAATGGAGCTTTTGGGGTGATTTTGGGTGATTATTAGGTGATTTTATGGTGATTTTGGGGTGATTTTGCGGTGATTTTATGGTGATTTTGGGGGGATTTTGGTGCGATTTTGAGCTAAATTTAATGGTGATTTTGGGGTGATTTTGGGGTGATTTTATGGTGATTTTGGGGTGATTTTATGGTGATTTTGGGGGGAGGGTTTGGTTGTTTTTTAACGCGATTTCTGCCGGGTTTAAAGCCGTTTGTTTTGGGGGTCTCGGTTCTGGGGGTCCTGGGGGCCGGGGCTCGGCGGGCGCTGCCGCCGCTGCCGTGACTCATCCCGGAGCCGCCGCCGTGCGCGGAATCGCAACGGCCGCGGCCCTCGGCTTTGGATTTTTTATTTTTTATTTTTTATTTTTTATTTTTTATTTTTTATTTTTTATTTTGTATTTTTATTTTCCTCAAGATGTTGCACGGAGTGAAATAAAACCACGCGAGATGGAAAAAAAAAAAAAAAAGCCCAACCAAACAAAGAAAAAAAAATAAATAAAAGAGGGAAACGTGACTGGAACGGCCCCGGGGCGAGCGGGAGAAGGGAAACGAGGCACGGCCGCAACCGGCAGCGAGAGGGTTAAAGGGGGAAAATCCCGCGGGGAGCTCCGGTCCTGCCGCGTGCGGACACTCCGACACTCCGGACACCGCCGGACACTGCCTGACACCCCTGACACTGCCTGACACCCCCTGACACCCGGACACCCCCGACACCCCCTGACACTCCGGACACTCGGACACCCCTGACACCCGGACACCCCCTGACACTGCCTGACACCCCCTGACACTCAGACACCCCCGACACCCTGGACACTCTGGACACCCTCTGACACTCCGACACCCCTGACACCCGGACACCCCCTGACACTGCCTGACACCCCTGACACTCCGGACACCCCCTGGACACTCCGGACACCCCCGGACACCCCCTGGACACTCCGGACACCCCCCGACACGCTGGACACTGCTCGGACACCCCCAAAATCTCCGGAGGGTCCGGGAAGGTCCCCAGGGTGGTCCCAGAATAATTCCCGGGGCAATTCCCGAATAATTCCCGGGACAATTCCCGGGGCAATTCCCGAATGATTCCCGGGACAATTCCCGAATAATTCCCGGGACAATTCCCGAGTAGTTCCCGAATGATTCCCGGAATGAGCCCGAGATTTTGGGGCGAAAAGAGGATTTTAATGAGGGCGGCGACAGCGGGGGACACCTGGGGACGCGGTGGGGACATCCAGAGGTGAGGGGGCGTGGGGGCCGGAGGGGCGGGATGGGGAATTTTGGGGAGGGGATTTGGGGCTCCTGGGGGAATTTGGGGAGGGGGATTTGGGGTCGGGGGTGCAGGGCGGGCTGGGGAATTTGGGGAGGGGCACGGGGGTCCCGGCGAGGGTCGGGCGGGAGTCCGGGGTGGAACCTGGGGTCTCGGGGGATCTCGGGGGTCCGGTCAGTGTTGGGGGTCCTGCCGGGGGTCCCGGAGGTCTCGGGGCTCCGCTCAATGTCGGGGGTCCTGGGGTCTCGGGGTCCCAGGGGGTCTCAGGGGTCCGTTCAGTGCCGGGGGTTCCGGGGTTCCGGGGTCTCAGGGGTCCGTTCAATGCTGGGGGTCCTGGGAGGTCCCGCTCACTGCGGGAGGGTCTCGGGGGTCCCAGTGGTCCCAGGGGGTCCTGGGGTCCCGCTCAGTGCCGGGGGCCCCGGGGGTCCTGGGGTCCTGCTCAGTGCCGGGGGTCCCGGGGGTCCTGGGGTCCTGGGGTCCTGCTCAGTGCCGGGGGCCCCGGGGGTCCCGGTGGTCCTGGGGTCCTGCTCAGTGCCGGGGGCCCCGGGGGTCCCGGTGGTCCCGGCACACCTGGCGGAAGGCGTTGCGCAGCAGCGCGTACGGGAAGCAGCTCTCCAGCATGTCCAGCGTCAGGAAGGACGATTCGACACGATCTGGGGCGGGGGATGGGGGATGGGGATCAGCACCTCCCCTCCCCGACCCCACCCCCGGCCCGGGCACAAATTGAATATTTGCATTTAAATTGCTCCGAGCCCGCGGGCGCGCCTGGAATGACAATCCCGGGGTGGGGGAGGGGAGGGGACATGAGCGGGTGCGACCTCCCCCTCCCGACCCTCCCCTCCCGACCCCTCCCCACCGTTCCAGCAGGTTCCAGGGGGCGGGAATGGATGAGGAGCCCCCTGGAGCCCCGAACCCACCCAGGGGACAGCAGGGGACATCAGGGAGTGATGCCCAGGTGTCCCCCAGGTATCCCTCAGGTTCCCCCAGGTGTCCCTCAGGTTCCCCCAGGTGTCCCCCAGGTGTCCTCCAGGTGTTCCCAGGTGTCCCCCAGGTTCCCCCAGGTGTCTCCAGGTGTCCCCAGGTGTCCCTCAGAGTCCCCCCAGGTGTCCCCAGGTGTCCCCAGGTGTCCCCCAGGTGTCCCTCAGAGTCCCCCCAGGTTTTCCCCAGGTGTCCCCAGGTGTCCCCAGGTGTCCCCAGGTGTCCCCAGGTGTCCCCACCAGCTGCAGCAGCAGCACGACGGAGTCGTGGTTCCGCAGCCGCGCCTTGTCCGGCTCCTGGGCCAACTGCAGGAGGCTGAGAGAGGCCAGCTGGGGACAGGGACAGGGACAGGGGACAGGGACAGTCAGTGCTGGGGACAGGGACAGGGACAGTCAGTGCTGGGGACAGGGACAGGGACAGGGGACAGTCAGTGCTGGGGACAGGGACAGGGACAGGGACATTCCCGGGGAGGGGACAGGGACAGTCAGTGCTGGGGACAGGGAACAGGGACAGGGACAGTCAGTGCTGGGGACAGGGACAGGGACAGGGGACAGGGACAGTCAGTGTTGGGGACAGGGACAGGGACATTCCCGGGGAGGGGACAGGGACAGGGGACAGTCAGTGCTGGGGACAGGGACAGGAACATGGACAGGGGACAGGGACAGTCAGTGCTGGGGACAGGGACAGGGACATTCCCGGGGAGGGGACAGGGACAGGGACAGGGACAGTCAGTGCTGGGGACAGGGACAGGGATAGGGACAGGGACAATCAGTGCTGAGGACAGGGACAGTCAGTGCTGGGGACAGGGACAGGGGACAGTCAGTGCTGGGGACAGGGACATTCCTGGGCAGGGGACAGGGACAGGGACAGGAGGGGACAGGGACAGTCAGTGCTAGGGAAAGGGACACAGACAGGGACAGGGACAGGGACAAGGACAGTCCCAGGGAGGGGACAGAGACAGGGACAGTCCCAGGGAGGGGAGAATGACCGTCCCAGGGAGGGGACAGCAATAGTCCCAGGGAGGGGACGGGAGGGGACAGCTGGGGACAGTGACCATCCCAGGGAGGGGACAGTGACAGTTGCAGGGAGGGGCCAGCAGGGGCCAGCAGGGGCCAGCAGGGGACAGCAGGGGACAGCAGGGACAGCAGGGGCCAGCAGGGGACAGCAGGGACAGCAGGGGACAGCAGGGGCCAGCAGGGGACAGCAGGGGACAGCAGGGGCCAGCAGGGGCCAGCAGGGGACAGCAGGGGACAGCAGGGGACAGCAGGCTGACCAGCAGGAACTCCTTGAGGTGGCTCTCGATGTTCTTGCTGTGCACGGTGAAGAGCGCGGCCGAGAGCTGCACCACCGCCTTGGCCAGGCAGTGCAGGTTGTTGGTGTAGCCTGGGGACACGGGGACAGTCAGGGGACACTGAGGGGACACTGAGGGGACAGACAGGGGACAGACAGGGGACACTGAGGGGACAGCAGGGGACACTGAGGGGACAGCAGGGACAGCAGGGGACAGACAGGGGACAGTGCAGAGACCTCCAGCACCCAGGACACAGGGACGGGGGATATGAGGACACGGTGACACAGTGACACAGAGACACGGTGACACAAGGACACAGGGACACGGTGACACAAGGACACAGGGACACAGAGACACAGGGACACACAGTGACACAGGGACACGGTGACAGGGTCACACAGTGACACAGTGACATGGTGACACAGTGCCAGGGTCACACATTGACATGGTGACACAGTGACACGGTGACACTGACACAGTCACACAATGATACGGTGAAACGGTGACACAGTGACACAGTGCCAGGGTCACACAGTGACACAGTGACACTGACACGGTGACATAGTGACACAGGGACAGTGCCAGGGTCACACAGTGACACAGTGACAGTGCCAGTGCCAGCCTCACCGTCCAGCTCGGGGCTGTAGACATGGTGACACAGTGACAGTGACAGTGACACAGTGACACAGTGACACTGACACTGACACAGTGACAGTGACACGGTGACAGGGACAGTGCCAGTGCCAGCCTCACCATCCAGCTCGGGGCTGTAGACATGGTGACACAGTGACAGTGACAGTGACACAGTGACAGTGACACGGTGACACGGTGACAGGGACAGTGACAGTGCCATTCTCACCGTCCAGCTCGGGGCTGTAGACACAGTGACACAGTGACAGTGACACAGTGACAGTGACACAGTGACACGGTGACACAGTGACACAGTGACACGGTGACACAGTGACACAGTGACAGTGACACGGTGACAGGGACAGTGACAGTGCCGTTCTCACTGTCCAGCTCGGGGCTGTAGACACAGTGACACAGTGACAGTGACAGTGACAGTGACACTGACACAGTGACAGTGATACAGTGACACGGTGACAGTGACACACTGACACAGTGACAGTGACACAGTGACACAGTGACAGTGACACAGTGACACAGTGACACGGTGACAGGGACAGTGACAGTGCCATTCTCACCGTCCAGCTCGGGGCTGTAGACATGGTGACACAGTGACACTGACACAGTGACAGTGACACAGTGACACAGTGACACAGTGACACAGTGACACGGTGACAGTGACAGTGACACAGTGACACAGTGACACGGTGACACACTGACACAGTGACACGGTGACAGTGACAGTGCCATTCTCACCGTCCAGCTCGGGGCTGTAGACACAGTGACACAGTAACACAGTGACACAGTGACAGTGACACAGTGACACAGTGACACGGTGACACACTGACACAGTGACACGGTGACAGTGACAGGGCCATTCTCACCGTCCAGCTCGGGGCTGTAGACACAGTGACACAGTGACACAGTAACACAGTGACACAGTGACAGTGACACAGTGACACGGTGACAGTGACAGTGACAGTGACACAGTGACACAGTGACACAGTGACACGGTGACACGGTGACAGTGACAGGGCCATTCTCACCGTCCAGCTCGGGGCTGTAGGTGGCCGCGGGGTCGGCGGCCAGCAGGGGCAGGGACACGGCCACGAACACCAGCAGCAGGCAGGACACCTTGTACTCCTCCTCGGGGGACGCGCCCTCTGCACAGCGGGGACAGCGGGGACAGTGACAGGGACACCCCGGTGACACTGCCACCCCCCCGTGTCCCCTTGCCCCCCCCAGACCTGTCCTGGTGCCGGCCAGCGCAGTGACCAGCGCCGGGTCCACCTCGCACGGCACCCCCGCGGCCGAGGCCAGCTCGAAGATGCTCAGGGTCACCTGGGGACAGGGGACACGGCGTGACACGGTGTGACACGGATGGCACACGGGGGGACACGGTGTGACACGGCGTGACATAGATGGCACACGGGGGGACATAGGGACACGGCGTGACACAGAGTGACACGGTGTGACATGGATGTCACACAGGGGGACATGGGGACACGGTGTGACACGGTGTGACACGGTGGGACACGGATGGCGCACGGGGGGACATGGGGACAGGGGACACGGTGTGACACGGTGGGACATAGATGGCACACGGGGGGACATAGGGACACAGTGTGACATGGTGTGACACGGTGTGACATGGATGTCACACAGGGGGACATGGGGACACGGTGGGACACGGTGGGACACGGTGTGAGACAGATGGCACACGGGGGGACATGGGGACACGGCGTGACATGGTGTCACACGGATGGCACACCGGGGGACATGGGGACAGGGGACATGGAGACACAGTGACACAGTCACACGGTGACACAGTCACACGGTGACACAGGAACACGGTGACACAGGTACATGGTGACACAAGGACATGGTGACACAGTCACATGGTGACACAGTGACACAGTCACACGGTGACACAGTGACATGGTGACACAGTGACACAGTGACACAGGGCTATGGTGACACGTTGACACAGTGACACGGTGCCACAGTGACACGGTGACACAGTGACACAGTGCCACACGGCCCCGCAGTGTCCCTGTCCCCACCTGGATGTCGGTGTCCGGGGTCACCGCGTCCGCCAGGCTCTCGATGGGCCCCATCAGGAACGGGCAGTGCTGGGAGAACACCTGGGGGGGACGGGCTCAGGGGGGGCCGTGTCCCCAAACAGGGACACCGGCGGGGCTCAGGGGGGGCCATGTCCCCAAACGGGGACACCGGCGGGGCTCAGGGGGGCCCGTGTCCCCAAACAGGGACACCAGCGGGGCTCAGGGGGCCGTGTCCCAAACAGGGACACTGGCGGGGCTCAGGGGGCCGTGTCCCCAAACAGGGACACCGGCGGGGCTCAGGGGGTCACGTGTCCCCAAACGGGGACACCAGCGGGGCTCAGGGGGGTCACATGTCCCCAAACAGGGACACCGGCGGGGCTCAGGGGGTCACGTGTCCCCAAACAGGGACACCGGCGGGGCTGGGGCGTCCCGTGGGGTCGGGGGCAGATTTTGGGGTCCCACCGGGTCACGGGGGCAGATTTTGGGGTCCCAGGGGGGCAGATTTTGGGGGTCCCGTGGGTCAGGAGGGGCAGATTTTGGGGTCCCGTGGGATCGGGGGCAGATTTTGGGGTCCCAGGGGGCAGATTTTGGGGATCCCGTGGGTCAGGGGGCAGATTTTGGGGGTCCCAGGGTCGGAGGGGGCAGATTTTGGGGGTCCCGGGGGCAGATTTTGGGGTCCAGTGGGTCAGGGGGCAGATTTTGGGGTCCCAAGGGGTCAGGGGGTCCTGTGGGGTTGGGGCTGGCAGATTTTGGGGTCCCGGGGGGCAGATTTTGGGGGTCCCGTGGGGTCAGGGGGCAGATTTTGGGGTCCCGGGGGCAGATTTTGGGGTCCCAGGGGCAGATTTTGGGGGCAGATTTTGGGGGTCCCGTGGGTCAGGGGGCAGATTTTGGGGGTCCCAGGGTCGGAGGGGGGGCAGATTTTGGGGGTCCCGGGGGCAGATTTTGGGGTCCCAGGGGGCAGATTTCGGGGGTCCCGGGGGGTCAGGGGGGGCAGATTTCGGGGTCCCACCTCCCGGAGGCCCTGCTGCGCCATGGCGCGGAAGCTGAGGATCTCGCCGATGATTGTCATGCGCTTCAGGACATTGTCAGCCGCTGCGGGGACAGGCGCGGGGACAGCGGGGTGACGCGTGTGACACGTGTGACACCCTGCCGGGAGGTGACACCGCGGTCCCGGCCCCACTCACAGGTCAGGCGGGGCAGCAGCGCCCCCCTCTGCTCGGGCCGGCAGCAGCGCAGCTGCACCAGCGTGTCCATGTTCTCGGCCACCAGCTTCTGTGGGGACAGGGACAGCGGGCTGTGGGGACAGCGGGGGGGACACGGGGACAGCGGGGCTGTGGGGACATTGAGGGGGGCATGGGGACAGCGGAGGTGTGGGGACAGCGGAGGGACATGGGGACAGCGGGGGTGTGGGGACAGTAGGGGGGACACAGGGACATTGAGGGGGACACGGGGACAGTGGGGTGTGGGGACAGCAGGAGTGGGGGGACATTGAGGGGGACACAGGGACAGCGGGAGTGTGGGGTTTGTCCCCTGTCCCTGTCCCCTGTCCCTGTCCCCTGTCCCCAGCCCCTGTCCCCTGTCCCTGTCCCCTGTCCCTGTCCCAGCCCCTGTCCCCTGTCCCCTGTCCCCTGTCCCCTATCCCAGCCCCTGTCCCAGTCCCCTGTCCCCTGTCCCAGCCCCTGTCCCCTGTCCCAGCCCCTGTCCCAGCCCCTGTCCCTGTCCCCTGTCCCTGTCCCAGCCCCTGTCCCAGTCCCTGTCCCCTGTCCCTGTCCCAGCCCCTGTCCCCTATCCCAGCCCCTGTCCCTGTCCCTGTCCCCTGTCCCCATACCTTCAGCTCGGTCACCTGGGACCCCACGTGCCACATCAGGTTCTCACTCAGGAATCTCATCCCGTAGGGCCCGATGAGCTCGGCCAGCGCCCTCATCTCTGCAGGAGGGGACAGGGTGGGGACACTGCCGGGGACAGGGGGTGACAGCCCAGTCTGAGCCCCCCCCTGAGCCCCCCGGGCCCCACCTGAGACGTCGGAGAACTCGGCGGCGCTGAAGGGGGGCGGCTCCTCGCGCGGCGCCGTGGTGAAGGCCTGCAGCGCCGGGGCCAGGAGCACGGCCCCAGTGCTGGCCTGGCGCAGCAGCGCCTCCAGGTACCTGCGGGGACAGGGACAGGCACTGGCACCCGCGGGACTGGCACCCGTGACACTGGCAACCACGGTAATGTCACCCGTGGCACTGTCACCCGTGGCACTGTCACCCATGGCAATGTCACCCACAGCGCCCGTGCTGGCCTGGCGCAGCAGCGCCTCCAGGTACCTGCGGGGACAGGGACACGGCACTGCACCCGTGGGACTGGCACCCCTGACACTGGCACCCATGGCAATGTCACCCGTGGGACTGGCACCCACGGCAATGTCACCCCTCACACTGGCACCCACAGCAATGCCACCCACGGCACTGCCACCCGTGGCACTGTCACCCACAGCCCCAGTGCTGGCCTGGCGCAGCAGCGCCTCCAGGTACCTGTGGGGACACGGCAATGTCACCCACGGGACTGGCACCCATGGCACTGTCACCCCTGACACTGCCACCCATGGCAATGTCACCCCTCACACTGGCACCCACAGCAATGCCACCCACGGCACTGTCACCCGTGGCACTGTCACCCACAGCCCCAGTGCTGGCCTGGCGCAGCAGCGCCTCCAGGTACCTGCGGGGACAGGGACACGGCAGTGTCACCTGTGGGACTGGCACCCATGGCAATGTCACCCATTGGGATCGTGCTGCAGGGACCATGAGCTGCTGCCACCCCACAGCACTGTCACCTCCATCCCCGTGTCCCTGTCCTCATGTCCCCGTGTCCCCCCGTGTCCCCAGCACTGACCAGTCCGTTTATCCCCGTGTCCCCGTGTCCCCAGCACTGACCAGTCAGTTTATCCTCATGTCCCCAGCACTGACCAGTGGGTTTACCCCGTGTCCCCCCGTGTCCCCAGCACTGACCAGTCGGTTTATCCTGTGTCCCCAGCACTGACCAGTGGGTTTACCCCGTGTCCCCCCGTGTCCCCAGCACTGACCAGTGGGTTTATCCCGTGTCCCCCCGTGTCCCCAGCACTGACCAGTGGGTTTACCCCGTGTGTCCCCAGCACTGACCAGTGGGTTTGCCCCGTGTCCCCCCGTGTCCCCAGCACTGACCAGTCGGTGTAGATGGCGGTCAGCGTGGGCTGCCCGCTGCCATCGCGGGGGTGGCTCTGCTGCAGCAGCACCGAGCGCAGCAGCCGCGCCGTGTCCAGGGCCACCAACTGTCCCAAGCGCTGCACCAGCCCCACGTAGGCGCCCAGCCCGGCCAGCACCTCCGAGGGCCGGGCCACCTCCTGCGACGCCTGGCTGTAGCCAGCCATGGCCACGATGGCCCTGGGGGACAAGGGGACAGTGAGGGGCCCGGGCTGTGTCACCTCGGGACAGCCCGTGTGTCCTCGGTGTGTCCCTGGGCTGTGTCACCTCAGGACAGCCCGTGTGTCCCCAATGTGTCCTCGGTGTGTCCCTGGGCTGTGTCACCTTGGGACAGCCTGTGTGTCCTCAGTGTGTCCCCAGTGCATCCCCAGCGTGCCCCTGGTGTGTCCCCAGCTGTCCCCAGCATGTCCCTGGTGTGTCCCCAGCTGTCCCCAGCTGTCCCCACCTGGTCAGGCGAGTCTCCAGGTGGCTGCTCAGGTACTCGGCCGGTGTCACCGTGTGCCCGAACACGGTGAAGTTGGGGACGTGGTTAAAGCTCAGGGACAGCTCGGCCAGGGTCAGGTGCAGCTTGTCCATGCTGGGGGGACAGGCAGGGTGTGACAGTCCGTGGGGACAATCAGGGTGTGACAGTCCGTGGGGACAATCAGGGTGTGACAGTCCGTGGGGACATTCACGGTGTGACAGTCCATGGGGACAATCAGGATGTGTCCCCACCCCACACTCAAGTTCTGGTGGCCATCGGTCCCCATCCCGCACACCGTGACCCCGCAGGGACAATCCCTGTCCCATGGGGACAATCACACCATGTCCCCGCACCACCCCATGTCCCATGGGGACAATTCCCCGGTGTCCCCAGGGGACAGTGCCCCGGTGTCCCTCACGTGGTGGCCAGGGTCCGGTCCCGCCGCTGGCTCTCTGTCCCCGGTTTGTCCCTGTCGGGGTCCCCCCTGCGCGGAGCCTTCGGGGCTTTCTTGACACGAGCCCTGCTGATGGTGGCTGCACAGTGCTTGGGGAGCAGCTGGGGACACGGGGACAGGGACATGGGGACATGGGGACATGGGGACAGAGAGACCACAGACACCCAGAGGCCACCAAGGCCCCAAAAGTCCTGAAAGCCCCAAGGATCCCCTCCCCCTCCAAAAGTCCTGGACCCCCCAGACCCCCCAGACCCCTCAAACCCCCTCAGACCCCCAGAGCCCCCACAGGTCCCAGACCCTTCAGATCCCCCAGACCCCTCAAATCCCCCAGAGCCCCCATAACCCCCAGAGTCCCCAGACCTCCCCCCCAGAGCCCCCAGACCCTTAAAACCCCCCAGAGCCCCCACAGGTCCCAGACCCCTCAGATCTCCCCAGACCCTCCAGACCTCTCAAACCCCCCAGAGTCCCCAGAGTTCCCAGAGTCCCCAGATCCCTCCAGAGCCCCCAGACCCTTAAAACCCCCAGATCCCCAGAGCCCCCAGACCCCTCAATACCCCAGTGCCCGCAGAGCCCCCATACCCTTAAACCTCCCCAGCCCCCAGAGCCCCCAGCCCCTCAAACCCCTCAGAGCCCCCATAACCCCCAGAGTCCCCAGACCCCACAGCCCCCGAGCCCCCAGCCCCTCAAACCCCAGAGCCCCCATAACCCCCAGAGTCCCCAGACCCCCAGCCCCCGAGCCCCCAGCCCCTTCACCCCCCAGCCCCGGCGCTGACCTGCTGGCTCAGGCCGTGCTGCTCCGCGCACGCCTCCAGCGCGCAGCCGCTGCCCACCCGCGCCAGCTCCTCCAGGAACCGGTGACACATCCCCAGCGCCGCCGCCTCCAGCTGCGGGTACTGCGGGGACAGCGGGGACAGCCACCCCTCAGGGCCGGGGACACAGCGGGGGACCGTCCCCCGGAGCGGCACCCACCTCCTCGGGGCACATGGGGTGCGGGCAGCGCGAGAAGTGCGCGCAGAGCAGCGGGAAGGCGATGGAGAAACGGAGCAGCGCCGGGTCCTCGAGGGTCTGCGAGAACATCCGCTCCAGCGGCCGCGGGTAGAAACTGCGGGACGGGGGAAATGGTGGGGATGGGGAAAATGCAGGAATGGGGGGAAACTGAGGGAATGGGGGAAACTGAGGGAATGGGGGAACTGCGGGACGGGGGGAATGGTGGGGATGGGGAAAAACTGAGGGAATGGGGGAAACTGAGGGAATGGGGAACGGCGGGAATGGGGGAAATGGTGGGAATGGGGGAACGGCTGGAATGGGGGACGGCGGGAGAGAGGGGGAAACGGTGGGGATGGGGGAACGGCGGGAATGGGGAATGGCGGGAATGGGGGACGGCGGGAATGGGGGAACGGCGGGAATGGGGGAAATGGTGGGAATGGGGGACGGCGGGAATGGGGGAACGGCGGGAATGGGGGAACGGCGGGAATGGGGGAAATGGTGGGAATGGGGGACGGCGGGAATGGGGGAACGGCGGGAATGGGGGAAAATGGTGGGAATGGGGGAATGGGGAACGGCGGGAATGGGGGAAACTGCGGGAATGGGGGAAATGGTGGGAATGGGGGAACGGCGGGAATGGGGGGACGTCGGGAATGGGGGAACGGCGGGACAGGGTGGAAATGGTGGGAATGGGGGGAAACGGCGGGAATGGGGGGAAACTGCAGGACAGGGTGGAAATGGTGGGAATGGGGGGAAACTGCGGGAATGGGGAAAAAACTGCGGGAGAGGGAAGAACACAGGAGGTGCAGGGTGACACAGGGGGATCAGGGTGACACAGGGGGATCAGGGTGACACAGGGGTTCAGGGGTGACACAGGGGGATCAGGGTGGCACAGGGGGATCAGGGTGACACAGGGGGTTCAGGGGTGACACAGAGGGATCAGGGTGACACAGGGGGATCAGGGTGACCCAAGCAGGTTCAGGGGTGACACAGGGTGACACAGGGGTGCAGGTGCTCACCAGAGCAGGGACAGGTCCGAGGCCTCGTCCAGCAGCTCCTCGGGCCGGTCCAGCAGGCGCGTGTGGAACACGACCAGGCTCATGGCCCGGCCCAGGTCAGCGTTGGACGCCAGCGGCAGCGCGGCCTTGGCCACGCTCGTGTACGCCTGGGGACAATGGGGACAGCTGTGGGGACAGCCATGGGGACAGGGGACAGCCACGGGGACAGCCATGGGGACAGGGGGACAATGGGGACAGCGATAAGGACAGTGATGGGGACGGGGGACAGGGATGGGGATGGGGACAGGGGACAGAGGGACATGGGGACAATGGGACAGGGATGGGGACAGGGACAGCAGGGACAGAGAAAGGGACAGCAGGGACAGAGAAAGGGACAGCAGGGACAGGGACAGCAGTGGGGTCAGGAGACACAGGGACAAGGGAGGGACAAGGGAGGGACAAGGGAGGGATGGGATTGGCACAGGGATGGGAACAAGGGTTGAGATTGGGACAGGGGACAGGGACAGGGGACAGGGGACAAGAACAGGGCACAGGGACAATGACAGTGCCACCACCTGCAGGCGGAACCAGTCCAGGCGCAGCGCGGTGAAATCAAACTGCTCCTGGTCATCAACTGCGGGGACAGAGGGACACGGGACAGGGCTGGGGGTGGCACTGCCACCACAGAGGGACACGGGACAGGGCTGGGGGTGGCACCGCGGGCAGCCGGGAGGGGACACCCGCGCACCTTCCTTGGCCGCGAGCGCCGAGAGCGAAGTGACAAAGGACGAGAGGATGACGGACTCCTCCTCGGGACACACCGACAGCCCCTGGGGGACAGGGCGGGCTCAGGCGACAGCGGCAGCGCGGGGGCGCGGGGGACGGGGGACAGCCCCCCGCTCACCTGGATGACGTCACTGAGCAGGAGCGCGTCGAAGCGCGCCAGGTACAGGCGGTGGTAGCGGCGCAGCAGCCGCAGGTGGCGCCGCAGCAGCGCCCGCAGCCGCTCCAGCAGCAGCAGCAGCTCCCCGAGGCGGCTGCGGGGGGGCGGGGCTGAGGGGAGACCCCTCCCCAACAGAGAAACCCCCCGGGAAACCCCCCCGGGAAACCCCCCCGAGAACCCCCCGGGAAACCCCCTGGGAAACCCCCCGGGAAACCCCATAAACCCCCCTGAGAAACCCCAGGAAACCCCCGAGAAACCCCGAATCCCCGGTGCCCCCAGAGCCCCCAATCCCTCCCCAAACCGCCCTGAACTGCCCCGACCCCTCCCCAAACCCCCCCGAGCCCCCCCATCACTCTCCCGGGGGGTCCCCGCGTGTGTCCCCTGTCCCCTCTCTGTCCCCTCTCTGTCCCCTCCCCTGTCCCCTCCTGTCCCCTCCCTGTCCCCACCTGTCCGTGAAGTCCTCGGGGTTCTTGGGTTTGGTCACGTGCTCGGCGTGTCGCGACAGCCAGCTCACCTCGTCGCGACAGAGTGACAGCGCCACGAACACCAGCAGGGCCTGGGGGGGAGGGGGAGCACGGGGACCCCAAAACGCGAATCCAGCCCTGAACCCCAAACCCTGAACCCCAAACCCTGAATCCAGCCCTGAACCCCAAACCCTGAACCCCAAACCCTGAATCCAGCCCTGAACCCCAAATCCCGCACCCCAAACCCCAAACCCTGCACGCCTCAACCCCATAAATCCCCCCGAAATCCCCCCAAAACTCTCCGAAATCCCCCAAAATCTCAGCAATCCCACAGAAACTCCCCCAAATCCCCCAAAACTCTCTGAAATCCTCCCAGAACTCCTCAAAATCCCCCAGAACTCTCCTAAATCCCCCAAACCTCTCTGAAATCCCCAAAATTCTCCGAAATCCCCCAAAATCTCAGCAATCCCACAGAAACTCCCCAAATCCCCCAAAATCCCTCCAAAAATCTCAGCAATCCCACAGAAACCCCCCGAAATCCCCCAAAACTCTCTGAAATCCCCCCAAAACTCCCCGAAATCCCCCTCAAACTGTCCAAAACTCCTCCAAATCCTCCCCGAATCTCCCGAATTCCCCCAGAACTGTCGGGAATCCCCCCGAATGTCCCCGAGCCCCCCAAAGTGGCGCACCTTGGGCCCGAGCAGGCCGGGCTGATCCTCCAGCAGCGCCGCGAGCTCCCGCACGGCCCCGCGCAGGAACGAGCGGCGGCCCCGGTGCAGCGCCGGGCTGCGGGAAACGGGGGCACCGGGGGGGCACCGGGGTCACCGGGGGGGCACCGGGGGGTTTGGGGGGTCGGGATGGGGCTGGGGGGGGTCAGGATGGGGGACAAGGTGGGGGGGAGTCAGGGTCGGGGTCACCCAGATGTCACCCCAAAGTGACAAAGGTGTCGGTGTGGATGGAATTGGGGTGAGCCCAAAAGAACCCCCCCAGAGGACGCCGGGACAGTGGGGACACCGGGACAGTGTTTTTGGGGTGCTCTGGGACCTCCCAGCACCCCCAAATCTCCCCAGCCCCCCCCAGACCTGTGAGCCAGCGCGTGGTCCCGGCACTCCTTGACATCGGCCACGCGCTTCCCGAACCTGGCAGGGACAGGGACAGGGACAGGGACAGCTGGCACCGGCCTGGGGACACCCCTGGGGACACCCGGGCACGGCCACCTCCCCTGGCACCCAGGAGACTCCCCCGAGTCCCCCCTGACACCCCCAAAATCCCCTGAGCTGTCCCCCTGACACCCCTCAGAGTCCCCACCCCAGGTCCCAGGTGTCCCCCTGTCCCCCCCCGGTGTCCCCGGGCTATCCCCCCCCGTGTCCCCGTGCCGCCCCATGTCCCGCCGGTGTCCCCGTGTCCCCCCCGGGCTATCCCCCAGTGTCCCCGTTTCCCCCATGTCCCCATGTCCCCCGTGCCCCCATGTCGCCGTGCCCCCGGTGTCCCCGTGCCCCCTCCACTGTCCTCAATGTCCCCCGTGTCCCCGTGCCCCCCATGTCCCCATGTCTCCGTGCCCCCTCATTGCCCCCATGTCCCCATGTCTCCGTGCCCCCCACTGTCCCCAATGTCCCCCATGTCCCCCGTGTCCCCATGTCCCCGTGCCCCTCCATGTCCCCGTGCCCCCTCATGTCCCCGTGCCCCCCACTGTCCCCACTGTCCCCAATGTCCCCCGTGTCCCCGCTCACCCCTTGAGCCCCCCCAGCAGCTCCTCGCTCGCTCTGTGCACCGCCAGCGCCTCGTCCCGCACCAGCGGCACGAACAGCGCCCCCTGCAGGGCCTGGCGCCACAGCTGCAGGCACGGGGGGGCGCCCAGGGCGCCGGGGCACGCCAGGAACCCCACTGAGGGACCCCGAAATGTCACAGACCCCGAAATGTCAGGGACCCCAAAAACCCACTGAGGGACCCCGAAATGTCACAGGCCCCGAAATGTCAGGGACCCCAAAAACCCACTGAGGGACCCCGAAATGTCACAGACCCCCAAAACCCACTGCGGCACCCCGAAAATGTCACAGACCCCGAAATGGGCACCCCGAAATGTCAGGGACCCCGAAATGGGCACCCCAAAAATGTCACAGACCCCAAAAACCCACTGCGCCACCCCAAAAATGTCAGGGACCCCAAAAACCCCACTGGGGCACCCCGAAATGTCAGGGACCCCCAAAACCCACTGCGGCACCCCGAAATGTCACAGATCCCACTGCGGCACCCCCAAATGTCAGGGACCCCAAAAACCCCCACTGCGGCACCCCAAAAATGTCAGGAACCCGAAATGGGCACCCCGAAATGTCAGGGACCCCAAAAACCCACTGCGGCACCCCAAAATGTCAGGGACCCCACAAACCCACTGCGGCACCCCAAAAATGTCAGGGACCCCGAAATGGGCACCCCCAAAATGTCAGGGACCCCAAAAACCCACTGCGGCACCCCAAAATGTCAGGGACCCCAAAACCCCCACTGCGGCACCCCAAAAATGTCACAGACCCCACTGCAGCACCCCAAAATGTCAGGGACCCCGAAATGGGCACCCCCAAAATGTCAGGGACCCCAAAACCCGCACTGTGGCACCCCAAAAATGTCACAGACCCCGAAATGAGCACCCCGAAATGTCAGGGACCCCAAAACGGGGACCCCAAAATGGGGACCAGGGCTTGGGGACACTGCCCAGCAGGGCTGGGGACAATGTCCAGCGGGGCTGGGGACACTCACGGATGATCCAGCGCTCCATCACCTCCAGGGACAGGTACTCACAGGCCATCTGGGGACACCAGTGTCACCTTGGCACTGTCCCCTGACCCCCCAGTGTGCCTGTGTCTGCCTGTCCCCATGTCCCCACTGTCCCCCTGTCCCCTGTCCCGTGTCACTCACGCTGTCCCCGTGTCACTCACGCTGTCACTGGTGGCCGGGCTCAGCAGGTCCCCCTGTCCCCATTGTCCCCGTGTCACTCACACTGTCCCCTGTCCCGTGTCACTCATGCTGTCGCTGGTGGCCGGGCTCAGCAGGTCCCCCTGTCCCCTGTCCCGTGTCACTCACACTGTCACTGTCCCCGTGTCACTCACACAGTCCCCGTCCCGTGTCACTCACACTGTCCCCTGTCCCGTGTCACTCACACTGTCGCTGGTGGCCGGGCTCAGCATGTCCCCCTGTCCCCATTGTCCCCATGTCACTCACACTGTGACAGTCCCTGTCCCGTGTCACTCACGCTGTCCCCGTGTCACTCACGCTGTCGCTGGTGGCCGGGCTCAGCATGTCCCCCTGTCCCCATTGTCCCCGTGTCACTCACACTGTCCCAGTCCCTGTCCCGTGTCACTCACGCTGTCCCCGTGTCACTCACGCTGTCGCTGGTGGCCGGGCTCAGCATGTCCCCCTGTCCCCATTGTCCCCATGTCACTCACACTGTGACAGTCCCTGTCCCATGTCACTCACGCTGTCGCTGGTGGCCGGGCTCAGCATGTCCCCCTGTCCCCATTGTCCCCGTGTCACTCACACTGTCCCAGTCCCTGTCCCCTGTCACTCACGCTGTCCCCGTGTCACTCACGCTGTCGCTGGTGGCCGGGCTCAGCATGTCCCCTGTCCCCATTGTCCCCGTGTCACTCACACTGTCCCAGTCCCTGTCCCCTGTCACACACGCTGTCCCCGTGTCACTCACGCTGTCGCTGGTGGCCGGGCTCAGC
Organism: Muscicapa striata striata; assembly: GCA_030060385.1. NCBI lineage: Eukaryota > Metazoa > Chordata > Aves > Passeriformes > Muscicapidae > Muscicapa > Muscicapa striata. The sequence continues at coordinate 136,868 of JAREIS010000551.1, read as the reverse complement.
ATGTCCCCCTGTCCCCATTGTCCCCCTGTCCCCTGTCCCGTGTCACTCACGCTGTCGCTGGTGGCCGGGCTCAGCATGTCCCCCGCCGGGCCCAGCAGGCTCAGCAGCTGCTGCCGCCGCCACTGCTCCGCGTCCTGGCAGCGCCGCGAGAACGGGACCCGCAGCGACAGCAGAGCACTGCTCACAGCCTGGGGACAGAGCTGCTCTGGGGACACTGCCCTGGGGACACTGCCCTGGGGACACTGCCACGGGGACACTGCCCTGGGGACATCCCCATGGGGACAGAGCTGCTCTGGGGACACTGCCCTGGGGACACTGCCCTGGGGACACTGCCCTGGGGACACTGCCACGGGGACAGAGCTGCTCTTGGGACACTGCCATGGGGATACTGCCACGGGGACACTGCCCTGGGGACAGAGCTGCTCTTGGGACACTGCCACGGGGACACTGCCACGGGGACACTGCCATGGGGACACTGCCATGGGGACATCCCCATGGGGACAGAGCTGCTCTGGGGACACTGCCACGGGGACACTGCCATGGGGACACTGCCCTGGGGACATCCCCATGGGGACAGAGCTGCTCTGGGGACACTGCCACGGGGACACTGCCCTGGGGACACTGCCACGGGGACACTGCCACAGGGACAGAGCTGCTCTGGGGACACTGCCACGGGGACACTGCCCTGGGGACACTGCCACGGGGACGCTGCCACGGGGACGCTGCCCTGGGGACACTGCCACGGGGACGCTGCCCTGGGGACACTGCCATGGGGACACAGCTGCTCTGGGGACACTGCCACGGGGACACTGCCACAGGGACAGAGCTGCTGTGGGGACACTACGCCACCCTGGGACACGGGGGCAGCACCATGGGGGCATCACAGCCATGGGGACACTGTGCTGGGGACACTGTGCTGGGGACACGGTGCTGGGGACACTGCTGGGGACACAGTGCTGGGGACACGGTGCCAGCGCCGCCGGTGGCCCCGGAGCCCCGACCCACCTTGGTGTGGGGCCCGAACTCCTCGGGCAGTTTCTTGAGCGGGTGCTCGTACTCCAGCACCATCTGCGCCAGGCGGGCAAAGCCGGGCTCGCTGCGGGGACACGGCGGTGGGGACACGTTGGGGACAGCCCCGGGGACAGCCCCCGTGTTGGGGACACATTTGGAACACGTTGGGGACAGTCCCGGAGCTGGTTCTGGCAGGGGCGCAGTGTTGGGGACAATCCCGGTGCCAGTTCCAGCAAGGGCGAGGCACCGGGGACACGTTGGGGACACCCCCAGGGCCGGTCCCGGTGCTGTGGACACATTGGGGACACGCTGGGGACAACCCCGGGACCACTCCCGAGGAGGGGACAGCGCGGGGACACCCCCGCGGACAGAACGCTGGGGACACCCGCGGTGGGAACACATCCCCGGGGACACCCCCGGTGGTGACCCAGCCCCGGGGACAGGCGGGGACAGGCGGGGGTGGCACCTGGCGCCGTGGCTCATCTCGTGCGCGCACTGGTAGAGCCCCAGCAGCAGCCGCCGCTCCTCGGTGCGCGCCAGCAGCAGCACCAGCGACACGTAGGTGACAACCAGGTCCAGGTAGCCCTGGGTGAGCTCGTAGTTGATGTGCTGGGGGGGAGGGGACAGCGCTGAGACCGCGGGGACAGCGCGGGGACAGCAGGGACAGCACGGGGACAGCGCGGGGACAGCGCGGGGGTGGCACTCACGATGTCGAAGAAGCACTGGCTGGCGTCGATGGTGTTGAGCAGCTCGTACACGTGGTCCTGGTGACAAGGGGACACAGCCGAGTGTCACCGCGCTGTCCCCGGCGCTCAGGGACAGCGCTGTGCCCGCTGTCCCCGCTGTCCCCAGCCCGGCTCACCCGGAACTCCAGCAGGTCCAGGAAGGTGTGGTAGAACGGTGCCAGCACCCGCACGATGTCACCTTTGTCCCTGTGCACCGGGCCCAGGTGCTGCTGCAGGGGGACAGGGGACAGAGGGACGGGGGACAGCGGTGTGAGTGGCACGGCGGGGACACCAGGGTGAGGGGAGGAAAAGGGACACCCAGGTTGAGTGACAGAGGGGACACCCAGGGTGGGTGACAGAGGGGACACCCAGGTTGGGGTGGCACATCCCACAGGAGGTGGGGACAGGGGCTGGGGACATGGGGGTGGGGACAAGGGGACGGTGGGGTCACTGGGGTGGGGACAGGGAGGTGGGGACACAGCAGGTGGGGACACGGGGACAGTGGGGACACGGGGACATGGGGACACGGGGACAGTGGGGACACGGGGACACGGGGACAGCGGCTCACGGTGCTGCTCCGCACGTCCAGGTGCGGGAATTTCTTGAGGATGAATTTGGCCGAGGCCTCCATGGCCTTGTCCCCCAGGAAGGGCGGCCGCGTGCGCGGGTCGGAGCACGTCTGGGGGACCCGGGTCAGAACCGCCCGAACCGAACCGAACCGAACCGAACCGCCCCGGGTCAGAACCGCCCGAACCGAACCGAACCGGGTCAGAACCGCCCGAACCGAACCGAACCGCCCCGGGTTAGAACCGCCCCGAACCGAACCGCCCCGGGTCAGAACCGCCCCGAACCGACCCCCCGGGTCAGAACCGCCCCGAACCGAACCGAACCACCCCGGGTCAGAACCGCTCCGAACCGACCCCCCGGGACAGAACCGCCCCGAACCGACCCCCGGGACAGAACCGCCCCGAACCGACCCCGGGACAGAACCCCCGGTCAGAACCGCCCGAACCGAACCGAACCGGGTCAGAACCGCCCCGAACCGACCCCCCGGGTCAGAACCGCCCGAACCGAACTGAACCGAACCGCCCCGGGTCAGAACCGCCCCGAACCGACCCCCCGGGTTAGAACCGCCCCGGGTCAGAACCGCCCGAACCGAACCGAACCGCCCCGGGTTAGAACCGCCCCGAACCGACCCCCGGGACAGAACCGCCCCGAACCGACCCCCGGACCAGAACCCCCAGGTCAGAACCGCCCGAACCGAACCGAACCGCCCCGGGTCAGAACCGCCCGAACCGAACCGAACCGCCCCGGGTTAGAACCGCCCCGAACCGACCCCCCGGGTCAGAACCGCCCGAACCGAACCCCCGGGACAGAACCCCCCCGGGTCAGAACCGCCCGAACCGAACCGCCCCGGGTCAGAACCGCCCCGAACCGACCCCCCGGGACAGAACCGCCCCGAACCGACCCCCCGGGACAGAACCCCCCGAGGTCAGAACCGCCCGAACCGAACCCCCGGGACAGAACCCCCCGGGTCAGAACCGCCCGAACCGAACCGCCCCGGGTCAGAACCGCCCCGAACCGACCCCCCGGGACAGAACCGCCCGAACCGACCCCCCGGGACAGAACCCCCCCGGGTTAGAACCGCCCGAACCGACCCCCCGGGACAGAACCCCCCGGTCAGAACCGCCCGAACCGACCCCGACCAGAACCCCCGGGTCAAGAACCGAACCCCGAACCACCCCGGGTTAGAACCGCCCCGAACCGACCCCCCCGGGACAGAACCGCCCCGAACAGACCCCCCCGGACCGGCCCCCGGGTCAGAACCGCCCCGAATTGACCCCAAAAACCCCTCCCTGGGTTGGGACACGCCCAAAAACCGCCCAGAACCGATCCCAAAAACCCCTCCCTGGGCTGGGGTACCCCAAAACCCCCAGAACTGAGCCCCCCACCCTCAAATCCCCCAACCCCTCCTGGGCTGATCCCAACCCCCCGTCCCAACCCTCCCCAGGCTGGGACCCCCAAACCCCCCAAATCCCTCCTGTGCTGCCCCTCCTCCCCAAACCCCCCCAACCCCCCTCCCCCCGCTCCCCTCAGCTGCTCCCCGTGGTTTTGGGGGGTTGGGGACCCCCGGGTGCCCCCCCAGGACCCCCCCCAGACCTTTTTGGTGTGGTAGAGGCGCACGAGGACCCCCCGGCCCCGCTCGTTGAGCAGCGTCAGCTTCTCGGCCAGTTTGTCCCCGTACACCGAGGGCAGGGACATGGTGGCACCGCGCTGGTGGCACCGCGATGGTGGCACCCCCACGGTCCCCAAAAGGCCCCAAACCCCAACTTCCCCTTCCTGGGCTGGGCCTGATGGCGCCAGAGCCACCGGGGACACGTGACAGGGCCACCACCGCCCTGCGACACCGCGGGGGACACGGGTGGGGACACGGGTGGGGATGGGGACAGCAGGGATGGGGACACAGGGATGGCCGATGCCACCACGGCCTGATGCCGTGGCACTGATGGGTGACACACGGTGGGTGGCACCAGTCTGGTCCTGTATGGCCCAAACCGGCCCCTGTAACCCCAAACCAGACCTGTTTGAGCCCAAACTGTCCCTTCTCACCCCATTCTGTCCCTTCTCACCCCAAATCTGTCCCTTCTCACCCCAAACTGTCCCTTCTCACCCCATTCTGTCCCTTCTCACCCCAAACTGTCCCTTCTCACCCCATTCTGTCCCTTCCCACCCAAATCTGTCCCTTCTCACCCCAATCTGTCCCTTCTCACCCCAAATCTGTCCCTTCTCACCCCAATCTGTCACTTCTCACCCCAATCTGTCCCTTCTCACCCCAAATCTGTCCCTTCTCACCCCAATCTGTCCCTTCTCACCCCAATCTGTCCCTTCTCACCCCAAATCTGTCCCTTCTCACCCCAAATCTGTCCCTTCTCACCCCATTCTGTCCCTTCTCACCCCATTCTGTCCCTTCTCACCCCATTCTGTCCCTTCCCACCCAAATCTGTCCCTTCTCACCCCAATCTGTCCCTTCTCACCCCAAATCTGTCCCTTCTCACCCCAATCTGTCACTTCTCACCCCAATCTGTCCCTTCTCACCCCAAATCTGTCCCTTCTCACCCCAATCTGTCACTTCTCACCCCATTCTGTCCCTTCTCACCCCAAATCTGTCACTTCTCACCCCAAATCTGTCCCTTTCCTCTGGCCTTTTCACCCTTTTTCAATTTTGGCCTTTTTGACAATTTTGGCCTTTTCACCCCAATTTTGGCCTTTTCCCACCAATCTGGCCCTGTTTAACCCAATCTGGACCTGTTCGCCTCAATCTGGGCCTTTTCACACCAATTTTGGCCTTTTTACCCCATTCTGGGCCTGTTTGACCCAATTTTAGCCTTTTCACACCAATTTTGGCCCTTTTCTCCCCAATTTTGGCCTTTTTACCCCATTCTGGGCCTGTTTGATCCAATTTTGGCCTTTTCACCCCACTTTTGTCCCTTTTCTCCCCAATTTTTGCCTTTTTACCCCATTCTGGGCCTGTTTGATCCAATTTTGGCCTTTTACCCCAATTTTGGCCTTCTCACCCCAATTTTAGCCTTTTCACCCCAATTTAGTCCCTCTTCTCCCCAATTTTTGCCTTTTTACCCCATTCTGGGCCTGTTTGATCCAATTTTGGCCTTTTACCCCAATTTTGGCCTTCTCACCCCAATTTTGTCCCTCTTCACCCCAATCTTGTCCCTTTTCACCCCAATTTTGTCCCTTTCTCCGCAATTTTAGCCTTTTTCCCATTCCGGGCCTGTTCCGCCACGATTTCCCCCCCCCCCCCGTTGCCACAGCGGCGGCACCGCGGCGCCCCCCAGCGGCCCGGAGGACCCGGAAGCGGCGTCCGTTGCTGCGGTAACGGCAGAACCGGCCGGGGGCAGAACCGGCACGGCTGGGACCGAACCGGGACCGGACAGAGACCGAACCGGGACCGCTGGGACAGAACCAGCCCCGCTCGGACTGAAGCGGGACCGGTGGGACTGGAACGGGGCAGAACCGGGACCGGACCGGGGACCGAACCAGCGCTTCTCGGACCGAACCGGGAGCGCTGGTGCTGAATCGTGGCCAAACCGGGACAGGTGGGACCGAACAGGGACTGAAGCGGGACCGAAGTGTGGCCGGTGAGACCGAACCGGGGGCTGAACCGTGGGCGGTGAGAGCGGGCCGGTACCGAGCCGTGCCCGGCGGTACCGGGCGGTACCGGGCGGTACCGGGAGGCACCGGGCGGTACCGGGCGGCACCGGGCCCATGGAGCCCGACGCGCTCGTGCAGTGCCCGTACGACCGGAGCCACCAGGTGCGCGTGTCCCGCCTGCCCTATCACCTGGTGCGGTGCCAGCAGGTGCGCGGGGACACGGGGGGGACACGGGGGACACACGGGGGACGGGGGGACACACACACGGGGGGACACGGGGGGGGGACGGGGGGGACACACGGGGGGACACGGGGGACACACGGGGGGACACACGGGGGGACACAGGGGGGACACAGGAGGGACACACGGGGGGACACACGGGGGGACACACGGGGACACACACAGGGACACACGGGGGGACACACGGGGGGACACACGGGGGGACACACGGGGGACACAGGGGGGACACACGGGGACACACGGGGGGGACACGGGGGGGGACACGGGGGGGGGACACGGGGGACAGGGGAACACGGGGGGAAATGGGGGGGACACGAGGGGACAGGGGGGGACAGCGGGACTGAGGGGACATCGGGACAGGGCGGGACCTGCCGGGGCTCGGGGTCCGTGAGGGGTCGGGGTCAGTTTTGGGGTCCAGAACCTGCCGGGGGGGCCGTGGGGGTCTGGGGTCTGCGGGAATTGGGGGTCCCTGAAGGGTCAGTTTTGGGGTCTGTGAGGGTCAGTTTTGGGGTCCGTGGGGGTCAGTTTTGGGGTCCCTGAGGGTCAGTGTTGGGGTCCGTGAATGGTCAGTTTTGGGGTCCGTGAGGGTCAGTTTTGGGGTCCGTGGGGGTCAGTGTTGGGGTCCCTGAGGGGTCAGTTTTGGGGTCCCTGAGGGGTCAGTGTTGGGGTCCCTGAGGGGTCAGTTTTGGGGTCCGTGGGGGTCAGTTTTGGGGTCCCTGAGGGGTCAGTGTTGGGGTCTGTGAGGGTCAGTTTTGACCCCGCCCCCTGTCGCCCCCCGCCCCTCCCCCAGAACAACCCGCAGGTGTCGCGCTCCTTGGCCACGTGTCCCTTCAACGCGCGCCACCGCGTCCCCCGCGGCCACCTGCGCAGCCATGTCACCTCCTGTCCCGACAAACTGCCCCTGGAGCTGCCCCCAGGTACGCCGTGCCCCCAGGTGTGTGCCCAGGTGTGCCCCCAGATGTCCCCAGGTGTGCCCAGGTGTGCCCCTAGATGTCCCCAAGTGTGCCCAGGTGTACCCCTAGATGTCCCCAGGTGTATCCCCAGGTGTGCCCAGGTGTGTCACCAGGTGCCTCCAGGTGTCCCCAGGTGTCCCCAGGTGTGCCCCAGTGTGCCCAGGTGTCCTCAGGTGTCCCCAGGTGTGTCACCAGGTGTCCCCAGGTGTTCCCCCAGGTGTTCCCCCCAGGTGTCCCCCCCCCCCATCAGCGCTGTCCCCTCTGTCCCCGCAGACCCCGAGGACACGGCCACCCCAGCCTGGGAGCCCCCCCCGTGCGAGGAGGACTGGGACGCAGGTGAGGGTCCCCGCGGTGTCCCCAAACCCCCCCCGGTGTCCCCAATTCCCCTCCCCGGTGTCCCCAGATCCCCCCCGTGTCCCCAAAACGCCCCCCCCCACTGTCCACAGACCCCTCCCCGGTGTCCCCAAATCTCTCCGTGGTGTCCCCAAATGTCCTGGATGTCCCGGTGGTGTCCCCGTGGTGTCCCCGTGGTGTCCCCGATGTCACCCCGTGTCCCCTCGTGTCCCCGCGCAGAGCTGAGCGAGCAGCAGCTGGAGGAGCCGCCCCCGTTCATCCTGCAAGTCACCAGGGGTGACCTGCCCGTGCCCCGCCACAGGTAGGACACGGGACAGCTGGGGACAGCTGGGGACAGCGATGTCACCCCCGGTGCCACCGCGGGCGGGGGAATGTCCCCAAGGGTCACCGGGGTGTGTGAGTGTCCCCAAGTAGTGTGTGAGTGTCCCCAAGTGCTACATTCGGTGTGTGTGAATGTCCCCAGGTGCCACCCGGTGTGTGTGAATGTCCCCAAGTGCCACACCCGGTGTGTGTGACTGTCCCCAGGTGTCCCAGCTTTGTGTCTGTCCCCCAGCCCCCGATCTGACCCCCCCTTTCCCCGTGTCGCCCCCAGCGCGGACCCCGCCCCCCCCCCGGAGAGTTGTCGCCGCGGATGGCGGGTTTGGAGGGCGCTCGGCAGCGCGCGCCCCGCCCCCCCGTGTCGCTGTCACCCCCTGGACGTGTCAGTGCCACCTCCACGCCCCCTCCCGTGTCCCCTGCCACCCCCAGTGTCCCCTGTCCCTCCCGGATGTGTCCCCTGTCACCCCCTCCCAGTATCCCCTTGCCACCCCAGTGTCCCTGTCACCCCCCGGTGTCCCCTGTCTCCCCGGTGTCCCCTGTCCCCCCGGTGTCCCCTGTCCCCTCTCTCCCCTCCCCTCCCCATTCCCTTTCCCCCGGTCCCGCCGCTCCCAGGAGGAATTTTGGGGCGATTTTGGGGCGTCTTGCGCAAACCCCCCCCCTCCCCCTCCCTGGTGCTCGGGGTGCTGGGACAGGGGAGGGGACAAAGGGGGGGGACAAAGGGGGGACCCCACCCTGGGGGGGCCGCCATGGGGGTGGGGTCCCTCCCTGATTTTTCCACCCCAAATCCTCCCCAAAATTTGTCACAGACCCCCCCCCCGGGAGCACCCTGAGACCCCCAGGAGGGGGGGAAGAAGATCCCCGACCCCTCCCCAAATTCCTCCGGATCGCTCCCCCCTCCCCCCCCCTCCTCGCGCCGGGAGCTGAGCTCAGCTCGGAGCCGCCGGATTTTGGGGCGGAAAAAGTGGAAATGGGAATTTCTGTGTCACCGGCAGCGCCGCCCCCGCGCTGGGGAAAAAAAAAAAAATTTTTTTTTTTAAAAAATCCCTTTTTCCTCCCGATTTCCCCCATTTTCCAGGGGTTCACCCCGAGGACAGCGGGGGAGGGGGTTGGGTTGGGGTGGGGGATGGAAAGCTCTGGAATTGCGGAGAATTCCGGGATCGCAGCTGCGGGGCGGGATCGGCGATTTGGGGATTCCCACCCCCCCGATCCCAACATCTGGCACAGCTGCGCCGCCGGGCCCGCCCCGCGCGGAGCCTCCCCGCCCTCATCCCGCTCCTTTTCACCCCAAAATTCCCAAAAATCCCAAAAATCCCAAAAATCCCAAAATCTGCGGGGAATTTCCCGCTTTTCCCAGCTCCGCCAGGACGCTCCCAGCGGGATTCGGGATTTAGCCGCGAGCCCCACCCCCAATCCCAAATCCCACCCCACCCCTTCCCAGGTGGGACCCCTCAAAAATCCAACCCATCGCCGGGAGGGATTCTCCCAACTTTTTTCCAAACTTTTCCCAACTTTTTTCACACTTTTTCCAACTTTTTTCACACTTTTCCCAACTTTTTTCAAACTTTTTTCCCAACTTTTTCCCCCAACTTTTTCTAACTTTTCCCAACCTTTTCCAGCTTTCTCCAACTTTTTCCCTACTCTCTTCACACTTCCCCTCCACTTTTTTTTCCAACCACTTCAAATTTTTCCAATTTTTCCTAATTTTTCCCAGATTTTTCCAGCTTTTCCAGCTTTTCCTGACCCCTCTCCCTGCGTGCCCCGCTCCTGGCCGGGATTTTTCCTGCGAGGGAGGATCCGGGAGGGGCTGGAAAATCGGGATCTCCGTCACCGGCTGGGAAAAAACAGGCGGATCCCGCTTTTCCACCAATTTCTGGTGGCGTTTTTTTTTTTGTTTTTTTTTTGTTTTTTTTTTCCCCCCCCGGGTCCTGCTCCCGTCGGGAATTCCCTGGGAAAGGAGGATCTGGAATGTTCTGCCGCGATCCCGAATTTTTGTCACGGCCTCGTTGTCGTTTTTGTTGTCCCCAAATCGCGGAGGGAATTCTGCCCGTGGAGCTTTTGGGGTGATTTCACGGTTTTTTGGTTTTTAATTTTTTTTTTTTTCCCTGTCCTGGCCTGGAGATCCCGGATTTTGGGGTTGCTGGGACCCCCCAAAAAAGCGCTGAGGTCGGAGTTTGTGGGGAACACCCCAAAGAACAAATTTTAACCCCAAAACAGCGGGTGGGGGGTGGGGTGGGGGGGGGAGACCCCCCAAATCTGCTCCCGCTGCCCCAGCAGGAAAATGCCGCGATTGGGCCCCAAAACCGCCCCTGCTGGAGCGGGGGGGGGACCCCAAATCCGGGGGGGCTGGGAAGGGTCATGAGAGGGGTGACCCTAAATGGGGACATGGGGACATTGGGACATGGGGACATGGGGACACGGGGATTTGGGGACACAGGAACACGGGGACAAGGGGACACGGGGATTTGGGGACATGGGGACATGGGGACATGGGGATTTGGGGACATGGGGACATGGGGACACGGGGATTTGGGGACATGGGGATTTGGGGACACGGGGATTTGGGGACATGGGGACATGGGGATTTGGGGACATGGGGACATGGGGATTTGGGGACACGGGAACATGGGGACAAGGGGACACGGGGATTTGGGGACATGGGGACACGGGGACACGGGGATTTCGGGACATGGGGACATGGGGATTTGGGGACATGGGGACACGGGGACACGATTTGGGGACATGGGGACAGGGGGACACGGGGACACGGGGATTTGGGGACATGGGGACATGGGGATTTGGGGACATGGGGACACGGGGATTTGGGGACATGGGGACATGGGGACATGGGGACATGGGGATTTGGGGACATGGGGACACGGGGATTTGGGGACAAGGGGACATGGGGACATGGGGATTTGGGGACAAGGGGACACGGGGATTTGGGGACATGGGGACATGGGGATTTGGGGACATGGGAACACGGGGACAAGGGGACAAGGGGACACGGGGATTTGGGGACACGGGAACACGGGGACATGGGAGCACGGGGACAAGGGGACAAGGGGACAAGGGGACACGGGGATTTGGGGACATGGGGACACAGAGATATAGGGACATGGAAATACGGGAACACAGGGATATGGAGTTATGGGGACATGGGGACATGGGGGACACGGAGATATGGGGACATGGGGACAGGCAGCAGAGGCGTGTGACAGGTCCCCGTGTCCCTGTGTGCCACGGGGCGCCGTGTCCCTGTTCCCACACGTCCCACGAGGGGGAATTCTCAGTCACACTCACACCCCCGTGTCCCCCCCGTGTCCCCCCCGTGTCCCCCCCTCGGGGCCCCCCCAGTCCGGCCCCCCTCCCTCTCCCCACGGCCTCCAGCGCCTTTTTGGGAAGCGCCGGTGCCGGGGCCCCCGCGCCCCCCCCCCGCGCCTTCCCGGGCTCGCGGCCAGCCCCGACCCCCCCCCCCGACACCGGGGGGACACCGGGGGGACACTGAGGGGACACTGAGGGGACACCGAGGCAGCGGCGCCCCCCGCCCGCTCTGGGGTCTCTGGCGGGGGTCGCAGCCCCCCCAGGCGTGTCCCGGGGGGGGCCCGGGGGGCCCGGGGGTGAGGCGGCCCCGCCGCCGGGCCGGGCTAAATACGGGGCTGGCGGCGCCGTGAGTCACCCGGGCCCCCCCGCGCCCCCCCGTGACTCAGGGATGCCGCCGTGGGCACGGCGGGGAGGGGGGCTGGGGACACCCTGGGGACACACAGGGGTCCCTGGGGACACCCCCTGGGGGAGGGGGGGGCGGGGGGTGTCACCCCAAAATGGGGCTGGGGGAGTCTGGGGACAGCACGGCTGGGGGGACCCCGGGATGGGGGGACAATGGGGGGGCAGAGCAGGAGGGGAAATGGAGGCGGGAGGGGGACACGGGGACATGGGGACACGGGGATTTGGGGACATGGGGATTTGGGGACACGGGGATTTGGGGACACGGGGACACACGGGGATTTGGGGACACGGGGATTTGGGGACATGCGGATTTAGGGCCATGGAGATTTGGGGACCTGGGGTAATGGGGATTTGGGGATTTGGGGACACTGGGATGAGCACAAACACGGGGACGCTGCCAGGCCACGCGCCGGCTCACGGTCACGGTGTCACCTCGTGGTGTCACAGCGCACGGTCACGGTGTCACCACACGTGTGTGTGCGTGCGCACGGTCACCGCGTCACCAGACGCGATCCCGGTGCCACCACACGCGACCTGTGTGTCACCAGACACGATCCCCGGTACCACCCCCCGGTCCCGGTGTCACCATCCCCGGTCCCGGTGCCACTTCCCAGTCCCGGTGTCACCATCCCCGGTGCCGGTGCCACCCCCCGGTGCCGGTGCCACCCCCCGGTGCCCGGGCCCGCTGCGGGGCAGGAAAGGCCCCGGCGCCAGCGCATTGTTCCCCACCCCGCCCGCCACTTCCCCCGCGGCCACGGAAATGTCCCCATTGTCCCCACGGGCTCTGTGCCACCTCCGCCACGGGCACAGGGGCACGGCGGGCACGCACAGGAGGAGGGGACACACCGAGACACACAGCGGGACACGTGGGGACACACCGGGACACACACGGGGACACACTGAGACACACACGTGGGGACACACCGGGACAAACCCGGCTCTGAGCGCCCCGGGGTTGTCGCCGCGATGTCCCCGCGATGTCCCCGCGGTCACCTGGGGCCCTCCCGAGCCCCCCGGAGCCCCCCGAGCCCGGCCCAGCTGCGGCAGCGGCGCTGGAACGCGGGGCGAGGCCCCGGCCCGCCCCCAGACCCCTTCGCACGCCCCCAGACCCCTTCACACGCCCCCAGACCCCTTCACACACCCCCCACCCCTTCACACGCCCCCCACCCTTCACACTCCCCAGACCCCTTCCCACACCCCCAGACCCCTTCACACGCCCCCAGACCCCTTCACACTCCCCCAGACCCCTTCACACGCCCCAGACCCCTTCACACGCCCCCCCCCCCTTCACGCCCCCAGACCCTTCTGCACTCCCCAGACCCCTTCACACGCCCCCAGACCCTTTCACACGCCCCCACCCCTTCACACGCCCCCAGACCCCTTCACACTCCCCAGACCCCTTCACACGCCCCCAGACCCCTTCACACGCCCCCCCACCCCTTCACACGCCCCCCAGACCCCTTCTGCACACCCCCAGACCCCTTCACACGCCCCCAGACCCCTTCACACTCCCCCAGACCCCTTCACACACCCCAGACCCCTTCACACGCCCCCACCCCTTTGCACACCCCCTTTGCCCGCCCCCCTGCCCCCTCTGCACACGCTGGGGTCACCAGGGTGTCCTCCTGTCCCCTCCCCCATTTCAGGGTCACGGGGGCTGCACACGCGTGCAGTGAGGTGGGGGGTGGGGGACAGCTCATGAAGCCCCCACCCCGTGTCCCCCCACTGTGCCCCCCGCACTGTCCCCCTGTGTCCCCCCAGGAGGAGCCAGCGCCACCGCGCACCCCCTGTGTCCCCTCGGGGGTCTTGACCCCCGTGAAGTTCCTGGACCCCCGTCCCCTCGGGGTCCCACCCCCTCGTGGGGTCCCACCCCCGTGGGAACGGCCCCCGGCCCCGTTTCCGCTCTTTCCTTCCAGGAAGCGGCGCCGGGATCCGCCCCCCCGTGTCCCCTCCGTGTCCCCGCCGTGTCCCCTTCCTCCCGCCGTGTCCCCTTCCTCCCGCCGTGTCCCCGGCCCCGCCACCCCCGGTGTCCCGTCCCGTCCCTGATGTCTCGATGTCCCTCGGGTGTCCTTCAGGTGTCCCCACCCCTGATGTCCCAGCACCCCTGGGCTGTCCCCGGGGTGTCCCTGTCCCTGACGTCACTGTGTCCCCGGGGTGTCCCGGTGCCCCCGGGGTGTCCCTGTCCCTGACGTCACTGTGTCCCCGGGGTGTCCCGGTGTCCCTGGAGCGTCCCTCGAGTGTCCCATTCTCGATGTCCCGCTGTCCCCAGGATGTCCCGGTGCCCCCGGGGTGTCCCTGTCCCTGACGTCACTGTGTCCCCGGAGTGTCCCGCTGTCCTCCCAGGGTGTCCCTGTCCCCGGTGTCCCGCTGTCCCCGATGTGTCCCGGTGTCCCCGGGGTGTCCCTGTTGTCCCACCAGGGTGTCCCGCTGTCCCCAGGGTGTCCCTGTCCCTGACGTCACTGTGTCTCCGGGGTGTCCCGGTGTCCCCGGGGTGTCCCTGTTGTCCCACCAGGGTGTCCCGGTGTCCCCAGGGTGTCCCTGTCCCTGACGTCACTGTGTCTCCGGGGTGTCCCGGTGTCGCCGGGGTGTCCCTGTTGTCCCGCTGTCCCCGGAGTGTCCCCGGAGTGTCCCCGTCCCTGCTGTCCCCCTCTCCCCGGGCTGCCCCGTTCCCCCCGCCGTGCCGCCCTCCCTCGGCTGCCCCCGGTGCCGGTGCCGGTGCCGGTGCCGGTGCCGGTGCCGGTGCCCGCCGCCGCTCTGGCTCCTCCCCGGTGAGTCACGGCGGGGCGGGGCGGCCCCGGCCCCAGGCACTTTCGAGGGACTCGGGCGGGAGCAGCACCGAGCCCGGGCAGCCCCGAGCGCCATGGCCCCGGCCCCGGCCCCCGCGCCGCCCCGGGCCCGGCCCGCGCTGCCGGTGCCGCTGCCGGTGCCGCTGCTGCTCCGCTGCTGCTCCCGCCGCTCGCTGCCTTCAACCTGGAGGCGTCGCGGCCCGAGATTTTCCGCGGGGCCCCCGGGTCGCTCTTCGGCTTCGCGCTGGATTTTTACCTGCCCGAGCCCCGCAGGTACCGGGAACCGGGAGCTGGGAACGGCACCGCCAACCGGGAACCGCGCCGGGAAGCGGGATCGCCAAACGGGACGGGACCGGGCGGGGGCGGCGGCGGCGCCGGGGCGGGAGCGGCCACCGGGAGCGGCCACCGGGAGCGGGGGGCACGGAGCGACCGAGAGCGGCCCCGGGAACCGGGAAAGGGACGGGAAGCGGGCACCGGAGCGGGACGGGAGCGGGAGCGGGAGCGGGAGCGGCCCGGTGGGACGGGGAGCGGCCCCGGAGCGGGGCGGGGCGGGGAGGGCGCGCACCGGGAGCGGATAACGGGAACGGGACAGCGGGAACCGGGAACGGGAACGGGCGGAGGGAACGGGAAGGGGAACGGGAATGGGCGGGGGTGACGGGAAGCGGGAGTGGGGACGGGAAGTGTGAATTGGGCACCGGGAGTGGGAACCGGGACCGGGGCCGGGGAAAAGGGAGCAGGACCCGGGAACGGGGCGGTGCCGGGACTGGGCCGGGGCTGCGGGAACCGGGACCGGGGCGGGGAATCGGAACCGGGAACCGGCGGGGGAAGCAGGAAGCGGGGCCGGGAACGGGAACCGGGAGGGAGGGTCCGGCCCGGGGGTCCCGCTGCCCCCCCGGGCTCCCCCCGCGTCCCCGCCCCGCCGGGGGTCCCGGGGCCCCGCTGCCCCCGGGCCCGAGCGTTTCCTGTAACCGGAGCCGGGAGCGGCCCCGGGGGGCTCGGGGGGGCTCGGGGGGGCTCCGGGGGGGCTCGGGGGGGGGGGACACCCGGGCACGGCCTTGGCGCCCCCCCCGCCCCAACCCCCAAGTGTGACCCCACCGGGGCGAACCGGGCCCGTGTCCCCGTGTCCCCCTCCCCAACTCGGGACCCCCCCGGGCCGGAAGGGGCTGAGTCAGGGGGGGCGGGGGGGCGCCCGTGGGACCCCCCGCGGTGTCCCCGCGGTGTCACCCCCCCCTGAGCCCCCCCTGTCCCCTCCCCCCCCCAGTGTCAGCATCCTGGTGGGGGCCCCCAAGGCCAACACGAGCCAGCCCAACGTCACCCAGGGGGGGGCCGTGTTCCACTGCCCCTGGCCCCCCGCGGGCCGGTGCGCCCCCATCGACTTCGACCACATCGGTGAGGGGGGGCTGGGACCGCGGGGACACGGGGGGGACACGGGGGGACAGGGGAGGACACGAGGGGGACATGGGAGGGACAGGGCGGACACGGGGGGGACATGGGGGACACGGGGGGACACGGGGGACACGGGGGACGGGGGACACGGGGGGGACATGGGGGACACGGGGGGCATGGGGGGACACGGGGGACACGGAGGACACAGGGGGGACATGGAGGGACGGGGGACACGGGGGGGGACATGGGGGGACACGGGGGACACGGGAGGGACGGGGGGACACGGGGACATGGGGACACGGGGGGACACGGGGGTAAAGAGGGGACACGGGGGACACAGGGGGACAGGGGGGGGACACGGGGGACACGGGGGGACACGAGGACACGGGGGGACATGGGGGGACACGGGGGACTGGGGGACACGGGGGACTCGGGGACACGGGGGACAAGGGGACACGGGGGGATGGGGGGACACGGGGGACACGGGGGAGGACGTGGTGGGATAAAGGGGACACGGGGGGACATGGGGGATGAAGGGGGACACGGGGGGATATGGGGGGACAGGGACACACACGGGATGGGGACATGGTGGGGACAAACCCGCCCAGGAATGGGGACAGGGACAGGTGGGGACAAACCCGCCCAGGAATGGGGACAGGGACGGGGGACAAGGTGGGGGACAGCCCCTCCCCTCCCCCCCCGCAGCACGTGGGGACACCCCCGGGGGACAGGGACACACCCGTGACCCCCCCGGGACCCCTCTGGAGCCTCCCCCCCCCTCCCCAGGCCAGCTCCGTGTCCCTGTCGCTGTCGCTGTCCCCTGTCCCCATCCCCCCGCTGGCCTTGGCTCCCGTTAATGATCAACCCGGGGGGGTCCCCGGGGCTGTGGGGGTGGGGGAGGGGCAGAGGGGGGGTGGCCTGACCCCTGTCCCCCCCCCAGGGACCCGCACCCACGATTTTGGGGGCAACAGCAGCGACGGGGCCGAGCCCGTGGAGTTCAAATCGCTGCAGTGGTTCGGGGCCACCGTGAGAGCGCACAAGGGCTCCATCCTGGTATGGGGGACACTGGGGACACTGGGGACAATGGGGACACTGGGGACAATGGGGACACAACGGCTCCATCCTGGTACGGGGGGACAATGGGGACACTGGGGACACTGGGGACAATGGGGACACTGGGGACACTGGGGACACAACGGCTCCATCCTGGTACGGGGGGACAATGGGGACACTGGGGACACTGGGGACACAACGGCTCCATCCTGGTACAGGGGGACAATGGGGACACTGGGGACACTGGGGACACTGGGGACACAACGGCTCCATCCTGGTACGGGGGGACACTGGGGACAATGGGGACACTGGGGACACTGGGGACACAACGGCTCCATCCTGGTACAGGGGGACAATGGGGACACTGGGGACAATGGGGACACTGGGGACAATGGGGACAATGGGGACACAACGGCTCCATCCTGGTACGGGGGGACAGGGGGGACAATGGGGACAATGGGGACACTGGGGACAATGAGGACAATGGGGACACAGCGGCTCCATCCTGGTGAGGACACTGAGAGGACAATGGGACACTGGGGACACTGGGGACACAAGGCTCCATCCTGGTGCGGGGGGACAATGGGGACACTGGGGACACTGGGGACAATGGGGACACAGGGGACACTGGGGACACTGGGGACAATGGGGACACAACAGCTCCATCCTGGTACGGGGGGACACTGGGGACAGGGGGGACAATGGGGACAGGGGGGACAGTGGGGACAGGGGGACACTGGGGACAGGGGGGACACTGGGGACACAACGGCTCCATCCTGGTACGGGGGGACACTGGGGGGACATTGGGGGACATGGGGGTCACTGGGGTCACTGGGGGCACTGGGGACACTGGGGGTCACTGGGGACACTGGGGTTCACTGGGGTTCACTGGGGGACACTGGGGGTCACTGGGGGTGACTGGGGGACACTGGGGGTCACTGGGGGTCACTGGGGTCACTGGGGGACACTGGGGGGCACTGGGGTCACTGGGGTCACTGGGGGTCACTGGGGTCACTGGGGGACACTGGGGGTCACTGGGGTCACATCCCCCCCCCCCAGGCCTGCGCCCCCCTGTACAGCTGGAGCCCCCCCAAGGACGAGGGGGGGGCGCGCGAGCCCGTGGGCTCCTGCTTCCTGTCCCTCGGCAACTTCTCCAAATTCGTGGAGTACGCGCCCTGCCGCTCAGGTGGGACCCCAAAAACCCCCGGGACACCCCCGGGACACCCCCGGGACCCCAAACACACACCGGGACACCCCTGACACCCTGAGACCCCAAAAACCCCTGGACACTCCAAAACCCTGGACACCCCCTGACCCAAAACACACCGGACACCCCCTGACACCCCCTGACCCCTCTGGGACCCCCGGGACCCCCAAACCCCAGGACACCTCCTGACACCCCCAGGACCCCCAAAACCCCGGGGACACCCCCCGGGACACCCCCAAACCCAGGACACCCCTGATCCCCGGGACCCCCCAAACCCTCTGGGACCCCCCAAACCCCTCGAATCCCCTGGGGACCCCCCTGGGACAACCCCAGAGCCCCCCTGACACCCCCCAAATCCCCCAGACCCCTCCCCAGACTCCCAGACCCCTCGAGCCCCCCCAAGCCCCCGGACCCCAGGACTCCCGAGCCCCCCTGGGACCCCAGGACCCCAGACCCCCCGTGGGTGTGCAGACCCCCAAACCCTTTGGCCTTACCCCCAGGCCCCTGAGCCCCCTGAGTGACCCCCCAAACCCTGCCAGGTCCCTGGGGGGAGGGGGTGACACCCCCAGACCCCCCCGGGACCCCCCCAGACCCCCCCTGTGCCCCCCCAGACCTGAACTCGGCGGCGGGACAGGGCTACTGCCAGGGGGGCTTCAGCGCCGAGTTCACCCAGGTGGGGCTGGGGGGGCTGGGGGGGCCAATCCTGGGGGTTTGGGGGATCCCTGGGGATTGGGGGCCTGAGGGGGCTGGGGGGCCGGGGGGCAAATCTTGGGGTTTTGGGGGATCCCTGGGGTTTTGGGGTCTGGGGGTTCGGGGGCCAATCCTGGGGGTTTTGGGGGATCCCTGGGGTTTGGGGGCCTGAGGGGGCTGGGGGGCTCGGGGGCCAATCCTGGGGGTTTTGGGGGATCCCTGGGGTTTTGGGGGCTTGGGGGGTCTGGGGAGCTCAGGGGTTTGGGGGTTCGGGGGCCAATCCTGGGGTTTTGGGGGCTCGAATGGTCTGGGGGCTCGGGGGCAAATCCTGGGGGGTTTTGGGGGGATCCGTGGGAGTTTGGGGGGTCCTTCGTGTCTGGGGTTTGGGGGTTTGGGGGATTTTGGGGTGTCCGGGGGTTGGGGGTTTGGGGTGTTCGGGATGTCGGGGGTTTTGGGGGTTTGGGGGTTTGGGGTGCCCCGGGCTCAGGGGTCCCGCGCTGTCCCTGCAGACCGGGCGGGTGCTCCTGGGGGGGCCCGGCAGCTACTTCTGGCAAGGTGAGACCCCCTGTCCCCAGTGTCCCCAATGTCCCCTGCGTGTCCCCTTGCCTGTCCCCTGGCTGCCTGTCCCTGTCCCTGTCCCCTGTCCCCGCTGGCTCAGTGTCCCCCAGGGCAGGTCATGTCCCTGTCCCTGTCCCCGCTGTCCCTGTCCCTGCTGTCCCTGTCCCCGCTGTCCCCTGCTGTCCCTGGCCTCAGTGTCCCCCAGGGCAGGTCATGTCCCTGTCCCTGCTGTCCCTGCTGTCCCTGCTGTCCCTGGCTCAGTGTCCCCCAGGGCAGGTCATGTCCCTGTCCCTGCTGTCCCTGTCCCCGCTGGCTCAGTGTCCCCCAGGGCAGGTCATGTCCCTGTCCCCGCTGTCCCCTGCTGTCCCTGGCTCAGTGTCCCCCAGGGCAGGTCATGTCCCTGTCCCCTGCTGTCCCTGGCTCAGTGTCCCCCAGGGCAGGTCATGTCCCTGTCCCTGCTGTCCCTGTCCCCCCTGGCTCAGTGTCCCCCAGGGCAGGTCATGTCCCTGTCCCTGCTGTCCCTGCTGTCCCTGTCCCTGCTGTCCCCTGTCCCTGCTGTCCCTGGCTCAGTGTCCCCCAGGGCAGGTCATGTCCCTGTCCCTGTCCCCTGTCCCTGTCCCCTGGCCCAGTGTCCCCCAGGGCAGGTCGGGGACATGGGGACATGGGGACATCCTGGGGACATCCTGGGGACATGGGGACATGGGGACATGGGGACAGCTACATGGGTATGGGGACATGGGGACATGGGGACAGCTACATGGGTGACACTGGGGACATGGGGACATGGGGACATGGGGACATCCTGGGGACATGGGGACAGCTACATGGGTATGGGGACATGGGGACATGGGGGACAGCTACATGGGTGACAGTGGGGACATGGGGACACTGGGGACATGGGGACATGGGGACAGCTACATGGGTGACACTGGGGACATGGGGACATGGGGACAGCTACATGGGTGACACTGGGGACATGGGGACATCCTGGGGACATGGGGACATGGGGACATTCTGGGGACATGGGGACATTGGGGACAGCTACATGGGTATGGGGACATTGGGGACATCCTGGGGACATGGGGGACACGGGGCAGTGGCACTGGGTGACAGCACAGGTGACACTGTCTCTCTCTCTCTCTGTCCCCTCAGGGTACTCGGTGGCAGTCGGGGAGTTCAGCGGTGACACCACGCCAGGTGGGTGACACTGGTGACACTGGGGGTGACACCAGGGGTGACACAGGGGGTTCCCACCTCCCTGGCCACCACCTGAGAACGTCCCCTTGTCCCCTTGTCCCCTTGTCCCCTTGTCCCCTTGTCCCCTTGTCCCCCTGTCCCCCTGTCCCTCTGTCCCCGCAGATTTCGTGGCCGGTGTCCCCAAGGGTAACCTCACCTATGGCTATGTGAGTGAGGGTGGCACTGGGGGGACATCTGGGGACACTTGGGGGGCACTGGGGGGTCCCGGTGCCCGTGTCCCCCCCCAGTCTCAGTGTCCCCCCCGTGTCCCCCCCGTGTCCCCAGGTCACCATCCTCAATGGCAGCGACATGAGCTCGCTCTACAACTTCTCGGGGGAGCAGGTGGGGGCGGGGCTGGGGGGGTTGGGGGGTCCTGGAAGGGTCTGGGGTGTCCTGGGGTCCCTGGGGTGTCCTGGGTTTGGGGTGTCCCAGGGTCCCTGGGGGTTGGGGGGTTGGGGGTCCAAGAGGGGTTGGGGGGCTGGGGGTTTTGGGGTCCTGGGGGTTTTGGGGTGTCCTGGGGTTTGGGGTGTCCAGGGGTCCCTGGCGGGGGAGGCTGGGGGGTTTGGAGTCCTGGGGTTTTGGGGTGTCCCGGGGGTCCCTGGGGAGGGTCCAGGGGGTTTTGGGGTGCTGGGGGTTTTGGGGTGTCCTGGGGTCTCTGGGGGTGTCCCAGGAGGTTTTGGGGTGTCCCGGGGTTTTGGGGTGTCCCGGGGGGTCCCTGCGGGGTCCTGGGGGGATCTTGGGGCGGTTTTTGGGGTCCCTGGGGGTTCAGGGGGTTTTTGGGGGGTCCCGGTCTCACAGGGGGGGTCAGGGCCCCCCCCAGCCCGTGCTGCCCCTCCCCCACAGATGGCCGCCTACTTCGGCTACGCCGTGGCCACCACTGACGTCAACAACGACGGGTGAGGGACACTGGGGACACTGGGGGACACTGGGGGCACTGGGGACACTGGGGGACACTGGGGGGCACTGGGGGACACTGGTCACTCTGGGGGCACTGGTCACTCTGGGGGGGGCACTGGTCACTCTGGGGGTCACTGGTCACTCTGGGGGGGGCACTGGTCACTTTGGGGTCAGTGGTCACTTTGGGACACTGGTCACTCTGGGGTCACTGGTCACTCTGGGGGGGGCACTGGTCACTTTGGGGGTCAGTGGTCACTTTGGGGGGACACTGGTCACTCTGGGGGTCACTGGTCACTTTGGGGGCACTGATCCCTTTGAGGGGGCTCTGTTCATTTTGAGATGTCACTGAAAATTTTGGGGTGTCTCTGATGATTTCGGGGTGTCACTGATGGTTTCGGGGTGTCTCTGATGATTTCGGGGTGTCACTGATCCCTTTGGGGGTCATTGTTCATTTCGGGGTGTCCCTGATGGTTTCGGGGTGTCCCTGATGGTTTCGGGGTGTCACTGTTCATTTCGGGGTGTCTCTGATGGTTTCGGGGTGTCTCTGATGATTTCGGGGTGTCCCTGATGATTTCGGGGTGTCACTGATGGTTTCGGGGTGTCACTGTTCATTTCGGGGTGTCTCTGATGGTTTCGGGGTGTCTCTGATGATTTCGGGGTGTCACTGATCCCTTTGGGGGTCACTGTTCATTTCGGGGTGTCCCTGATGGTTTCGGGGTGTCACTGATGATTTCGGGGTGTCCCTGTTCATTTCGGGGTGTCCCTGATGGTTTCGGGGTGTCCCTGTTCATTTCGGGGTGTCACTGTTAATTTCGGGGTGTCCCTGATGGTTTCGGGGTGTCCCTGATGATTTTGGGGGTCACTGATGATTTCGGGGTGTCCCTGATGATTTCGGGGTGTCCCTGATGGTTTTGGGGTGTCCCTGATGGTTTCGGGGTGTCACTGATGGTTTCGGGGTGCCCCAGGCTCACGGACCTGCTGGTGGGCGCCCCCTGTTCATGGGGGTCACTGATGATTTCGGGGTGTCACTGTTCATTTCGGGGTGTCCCTGATGATTTTGGGGTGTCTCTGATCCCTTTGGGGTGTCCCTGATGGTTTCGGGGTGTCCCTGATGATTTCGGGGTGTCCCTGATGGTTTCGGGGTGCCCCTGATGGTTTCGGGGTGCCCCAGGCTCACGGACCTGCTGGTGGGCGCCCCCCTGTTCATGGCGCGCAGCGGCGCGGGGGGGGCGCGGGAGCTGGGCCGGGTGTACCTGTACCTGCAGGGGGGGGGCGGGGCGGCGCCGGCCCCTCCCCCCCTCACCGGCCCGCACGAGTTCGGCCGGTTCGGCAGCGCCATCGCCCCCCTGGGAGACCTGGACCGGGACGGGTTCAACGGTACCGGGAACGGGGGGGGCACGGGGGCACGGGGAAATGGGGGATTTATGGGGGCAAGGGGGCACAGGGAAATTGGGGAATTTATGGGGAGGGGGCACAGGGGATTTATGGGGAGGGGGCAAGGGGGGTACAGGGGAATGGGGGATTTATGGGGGCGGGGAAATGGGGGATTATGGGGGGGGGCACGGGGGCACCAGGGAATTTAGGGGGCCACGGCGGGTGGAACGGGAAATTGGGGATTTATGGGGAGGGGGCACAGGGGGATTTATGGGGAGGGGGCACGGGGGAACGGGGGAATTGGGGAATTTATGGGGGGGGCACAGGGGGCACCAGGGAATTTAGGGGGCGGAAATGGGGGGATTTATGGGGAGGGGGCGGGGGAACGGGGAATTTATGGGGAGGGGGCACAGGGATTTATTGGGGGGCACGGGGGAAAACAGGAAATTGGGGAATTTATGGGGGAGGGGCACAGGGGGAAACGGGGAATTTATGGGGGTCCAGGGAGATTTTGGGGGCACAGAGGAGTTTATTGGGGTCCGGGGATTTTAGGGAGTTTCAGGGGATTTTATGGGGAGGGGGCTCGGGGGATTTCTGGGGGCTCGGGGGATTTCTGGGGGCTCGTGGGGGTCCAGGGGGCACAGGGCAGGGGGGACATGGGGGCACAGAGGGTGAAGAGGAGAATTTTGGGGGTCTGTGGGGTTTGGGGGTCTCTGGTGTACCGGGGGGGTTTGGGGGTCTGTGGGGTTTGGGGGTGTGTGGGGTACCGGGGGTTTGGGGGTCTGTGGGGTTTGGGGGTCTGTGGGGTACCGGGGGTTTGGGGGCTCTGTGGGGTTTTGGGGGTCTGTGGGTTTTGGGGGCTCTGTGGGGTACCGGGGTTTTTGGGGGGGTCTGTGGGGTTTGGGGGGGTCTGTGGGGTTTTGGGGGGGTCTGTGGGGTACTGGGTGGATTTTGGGGGGTCTGTGGGGTACCGGGGGGTTTCGGGGGGGTCTGTGGGGTACCGGGGGGGGTCTCTGGGGTACCGGGGGTTTTGGGGGGTCTGTGGGGTTTAGGGGTCTCGGGGTGCCCCCCTGACCCCCCCGTGTCAGACGTGGCCGTGGGGGCGCCCCTGGGGGCCGATGGTCGCCGCGGGCTCGTGTTCATTTTCCGGGGGCACAGGCCTGCGGCCCGCCGCCCAGGTGCTGCGGGGGCTGGGGCGCCGCGCCCCACCCCGACTTCTTCGGGGCGGCGCTGCGGGGGGGCACCGACCTGGACGGCAACGGCTACCCGGGTAGGGACAGGGACAGCAATGTCACCTGCTGTGTCACCTCCCTGTCACTGTCACCTCCTGTGTCACCCCTGTAACCCCCCACAACAGCTACCCGGGTAGGGACAGGGACACTGCTGTCACCTGCTGTCACCCCCTGCACCTGCGTCTCGCTCTGTCCCCATGTCCCCTTCCCCAATGTCCCAAGTCAATGATATGTCCCCCTGTCCCCCAGTTCCTGTGGTGCACCCGGTCAGGTGAGGTCACCTGTCACCTGTCACCCTGTCACCGTGTACCCCGGTCTCAGGTCCTGACCTCTGTCCCCCTCCCCAGGGACCCCCATGTCCACGCCAGCCACTCTGGCCATGCCCACATGACAACAGGAGCGCCTGGCCGCCGGCACGGACAGCGTGCCATGGGGGGACACTGGGGACACTGGGACACTGGGGACACGCAGGATGGGGACAGGGACACCGTGCCATGGTGGGACACTGACACTGAGGACACTGGGACACTGGGGACAGGGACAGAGACACGTGCCATGGTGGGGACACTGGGGACACTGGGGACACTGGGGACACTGGGGACAGGGACACAGGGGACAGCCGGTGCCATGGTGGGGACACTGGGGACACTGGGGACAGGGATGGGGACAGCCGGTGCCATGGTGGGGACACTGGGGACACTGGGGGACACGGGACAGGGATGGGGACAGGGACAGCCGGTGCCATGGTGGGGACACTGGGGACACTGGGGACACTGGGGACATGGGGACAGCCAGTGCCATGGTGGGGACACTGGGGACACTGGGACAGCCGGTGCCATGGTGGGGACACTGGGGACACTGGGGACACTGGGGACAGCCAGTGCCATGGTGGGGACACTGGGGACACTGGGGGACATTGGGGACACTGGGGACATGGGGACAGCCAGTGCCATGGTGGGGACACTGGGGACACTGGGGACAGCCGGTGCCATGGTGGGGACACTGGGGACACTGGGGACAGCTGGTGCCATGGTGGGGACACTGGGGACACTGGGGACATGGGGACAGCCAGTGCCATGGTGGGGACACTGGGGACAGGGATGGGGACAGGGGACAGCCAGTGCCATGGTCGGGACACTGGGGACACTGGGGACATGGGGACAGGGGTACACAGGGACAGCCAGTGCCATGGTGGGGACAGAGGGGGGACAGGGACAGGGGGACAGGGAGGGGACAATGAGGGGACAGAGAGTGGACAGCAGGGGACAGCGGGGACAATGTGGGGACACTGGAGAGGGGACAGTGGGGGTTCCCAGGGATGTGGGGACACTGCGGGGGGGACATGGGGACACTGGGGGGGGGACATGGGGACACTGGGGGATCCTTGGGTGTCCATGGTGAGGGGACACAAAGGGGACAGTGTTGGGGACAGTGTTGGGGACAGGGAGGGTGGCACTGGGGGACGGGGGGGGTCGCGGTGCCACCCCTGTGTCCCTGTCACCCCCCAGCGTCAATGTCACCTTCTGCCTGAACGCCTCGGGACGGCACCTGCCCGGGCCCATCGGTGAGGGGACACGGGGGGAAATGGGAGGACACTGGGGACAGCGGGAGGACAGGAGGGACAAGGGACACGGAGGGGACACGGGGGTGGGACACGGGAGGGGACACTGGGGGACACGGGGGACAGAGGGACACGGGAGGGGACAGAGGAGGGGACACTGGGGACAACGGGGACACGGGGGGGACAGGGGAGGGGACACTGGGGACAACGGGGACACGGGGGGGACAGGGGAAGGAACAGGGGACACGGAGGGGACAGGAGACATTGGGGGGGACACAGGAGGGGACAGGACGGGGACCCGGGGGGCGTCCCTGACGTGTCCCCGCCCTGTCCCCTCCCTGTCCCCGCCCTGCCCCCCCTGTCCGCCGGACCTGGGGCAGCGCCACAGGCCCCGCCTCTGCCTCCGCCTGCCCGCCTGTCCCCTCCTGCCCCCCGCCTTGGCACCCGGCCCGTCCCTGCTGTCCCGCCTGTCCCCGCCCTGTCCCCGCCCTGTCCCCGCCCTGTCCCCGCCCTGTCCCCTCGCTGTCCCCTCCCTGTCCCCTCCCTGTCCCCGCCCTGTCCCCTCGCTGTCCCCGCCCTGTCCCCTCCCTGTCCCCTCCCTGTCCCCTCTCTGTTCCCGCCCTGTCCCCGCCCTGTCGGACCCCAAAAACACCCCAAAAACAGCCCCGGACCCCAAAAACAGCCCCGGGACCCCAAAAACACCCCAAAAACAGCCCCGGACCCCAAAAACACCCCAAAAACAGCCCGGGACCCCAAAAACAGCCCCGGGACCCCAAAACAGCCCCGGACCCCCAAAAACACCCCAAAAACAGCCTGGGACCCCAAAAACAGCCTGGGACCCCCAAAAACAGCCCCGAGACCCCAAAACAGCCCCAGAAACACCCTCGGGAACCCAGAACACCCCAAACCAGCCCTGGGAACCCAAAACCACCCCCAGAGACCCCCCAAAGCGACCCTGGGACCCCAAAACAGCCCAGGGACCCCAAAACACCCCAGGGACCCCAAACACCCCAGGGACCCCAAAATGCCCCCAGGGACCCCCAAAACCCGTCCCTGTCACCCCTGTCACCGCTCCTGTCCCCCTGTGTCACCTCGGGGGTCCCCGTGTCACCTCCGTGTCCCCAGAACGAGTCCGAGTTCCGGGACAAGCTGTCCCCAATCCCGGTGTCCCTGAGCCTGGCCCTGGACCCGGCCGTGTCCCCTCCCCCGCCGGGACTGTCCCCGCTGCTGGCCCCGAGCACGCGCACGCGCCTGGAGGCCAAGGTAGGGGACACCTGGGACACCGGTGTCACCTGGGTGTCACCTGTGTCAGCTGGGTGTCATTAATGTCACCTGTGTGTCACCTGTTTCATTAATGTCACCTGTGTGTCACCTGTGTGTCACCTGTGTGTCATTAATGTCACCTCTGTGTCACCTGTTTCATTAATGTCACCTGTGTGTCACCTGTGTGTCACCTGTGTGTCACCTGTGTCATTAATGTCACCTATGTCACCTCTGTGTCACCTGGGTGTCACCTGTGTCAGCTGTGTGTCATTAATGTCACCTGGGTGTCAGCTGTGTGTCACCTGTGTGTCATTAATGTCACCTCTGTGTCACCTGTATGTCACATGTGTCACCTGGGTGTCACCTGTGTGTCATTAATGTCACCTGTGTGTCACCTGTGTCACCTGTGTCACCTGTGTCATTAATGTCACCTGTGTGTCACATGTGTCACCTCTGTGTCACCTGTGTGTCATTAATGTCACCTGTGTCACTTGTGTGTCACCTGTGTGAGCTGGGTGTCACCTGTGCATTACCTGTGTCACCCACGTGTTGCTCCGTGAGCGCCAGCTCACCCTGATGTCCCCACTGTCCCCACTGTCCCCATGTCCCCAATGTCCCCATGTCCCCATGTCCCTGAGTCCCCTGTGATGTCCCCACTGTCCCCGTGTCCCCACTGATGTCCCACTGTCCCTGCTGATGTCCCCACTGTCCTCATGTCCCCACTGTCCCCATGTCCCCGTGTCCCCGCTGATGTCCCCACTGTCCCCAGGCCCACATCCAGCTGGACTGCGGTGAGGACAATGTCTGTGTGCCCGACCTGCAGCTGGAGGCCAGCGCGTAAGGGACAGGGACAGGGACAGGGACAGGGAGGGGACAGGGGGACAGGGAGGGGACAGGGACAGGGACAGGGGACAGGGACAGGGACAGGGACAGGGACAGGGACAGGGACAGGGAGGGGACAGGGAGGGGACAGGGGACAGGGGACAGGGAGGGGACAGGGACAGGGAGGGGACAGGGAGGGGACAGGGGACAGGGGACAGGGAGGGGACAGGGAGGGGACAGGGAGGGAACAAGGAGGGGACAGGGGACAGGGACAGGGAGGGGACAGAGGGACAGGGAAATAGGGACAGAGGGGACAGGGGGACAGGAGAGGGGTGGCCATGTCCGGGGTCCCCACGGGGTGTCCCTGGGGGTGTCCCGATGTCACCACAGCCGTGTCCCCCCCGGGGGTCCCGGGACGGTTTCTGGGGGTGTCCCTGTCTGTCCCCTGTCTGTCCCCTGTCTGTCCCCGTGTCACCCCCGTGTCCCCCCCCCAGGGACCGCCGGGCCGTGTTTCTGGGGGGGTCTGGGGGTTTGGGGGTTGGTGGAGAGGTTTGGGGGCCCTGGGGGCACCCTAAAATGGGGAGGGGTTTGGGGGTTGGGGAGGTTTGGGGGCACCCCCAAAATGGGGAGGGGTCTGGGGGTTTGGGGGGTGGGGAGGTTTGGGGGGCACCCTAAAAATGGGGAGGGGTCTGGGGGTTTGGGGGTTGGGGAGGTTTGGGGGCATCTCGGGTTTGTAGGGGGCCACAAATATTGGGGGAAGGGATTTTAGGGGGCTGGGGATTTTGGGGGGTCAGGGATGGCCCTGGGGGGTCGGGGGGTGTCCCCAATATGGGGGAGGGGACATGGGGGTGTCCCCAATATGGGGGGGGGTCACATGGGGGTGTCCCCAATATGGGGAGGGGGACATTGGGGGGTTCAGAAAAGCCTGTGGGGGTCCTGGCTGCACCCTAAATTCGGGCTGGGGGCTGCCGGCTGTGGGGGCTCGGGGGGTTTGTGGGGGATTCACCACTGCCCCCCCATTTGTCGCCCCCTCCCCAGAATTTCTCGGCGCTGAGCTGCGAGCTGGGGGGGGGCAACGCCTCGAGCCCCCTGCTCTGCGACCTGGGCAACCCCATGAAGGCGGGGGCCACCGTGAGTGGGGGGGGGCTGGGGGGGGTTTTGGGGGGCTCGGGGGTCCCCGGTGTGACCCCCCCTCCCCCCTCCCCCCTCTGTGCCCGCAGATTTTGGGGGGGCTGCGCTTCACCCTCCCCCACCTGAGCGACAGCAGGGACAGCGTTCGCTTCGAGCTGCAGATCCGCAGGTGGGGGCACCCCAAAATCCGGGGGGGCTGGGGGAGGGACCCCAAAATCTGGGGGCTCGGGGGTGGGATCCCCAAATCTGGGGGGCTGGGGGGAGGGACCCCCAAAATCTGAGGGGCTCAGGGGAGGGACCCCAAAATCCGGGGTCTGGGGGTCCGTGACCAGCCCGGGGTGGGGGCAGCAGGGGGGGGTCGCTGGAAGGGGATTTTTGGGGGTGTTGGGTTTTGGGGGGGGTGGGGCAGGTTTGGAGGGAGGGACCCCAATTGGGGGTCCGGGGGAGGCTGAGGGGGGTCCCTAAGGGGGGTGGGCGTCACTGGGGGTGTCCCCAAGGTGGGTGGGGGGTCCCAGGGGGTCCCTGGGTGTTCCCAGAGGGGTCCAGGGGGGTCCCGGGGGTGTCCCTGGGGGTCCCTGGGGGTCCCTGGGGGTCCTGGGGGGTCCCAGGGGGTCCCGGGGGGTCCCGGCGCTGACCCCTCCCCTCCCCTCCCCTCCCCCACAGCAAGAACGCCAATAACTCGCAGAGCCCCGTGGTGCCGGTGACACTGAGCGTGAGAGCGGCCACCAGGGTGTCCGTGCTGGGGTGAGGGACACTCGGGGACATGGGGACACACAGGGTGTCTGTGCTGGGGTGAGGGACACTCGGGGACATGGGGACACACAGGGACACACAGGGGACACGGGGACACCGGGGTGTCTGTGCTGGGATGAGGGACACACGGGGGACACACAGGGACACACAGGGGACACGGGGACACCAGGGTGTCTGTGCTGGGGTGAGGGACACACAGGGGACATGGGGACACGCAGGGACACACACGGACACACAGGGGACACACAGGGGACACACAGGGACACATGGGGGACACAGGGACACACAGGGGACAGACAGGGGACATGAGGACACACGGGGGACACACGGGGACACAGGGACACACAGGGGACAGACAGGGGTCGCGGAGGGGACATGAGATCTGCCAGAGCCTCTGAGTGTCCTGAGTGACACACAGGGGACACTGAGGGGACACGGAGGGGACACACAGGGCACTGACCCCCCCGTGTCCCCTCAGGGTGTCCCGGCCCGACGTTGTCACCATCCCCGAGGGGGGGTGGGGACCCGACCCCCCCCGGCGGCTGCAGGACCTGGGCCCGCCCGTGGAGCACGTGTACGAGGTGGGGACACCGCGGGCTGTCCCCTCCCCGTGTCCCCAAACCGGCACCCCCGCGCGTCCCCCCGGCCTGACCCCTGTCCCCGTGCCCCGGGGGTGTCCCCGTGTCCCCCCCTCCGTGTCCCCAGGTGGTGAACGAGGGTCCCGGCGCCATCAGCCAGGGCATGCTGGAGCTGAGCTGTCCCCTGGGCCACCGCGGCCACCCCCTGCTCTACGTCACCGGCCACGAGGGGCTGCACAACTGCTCGGGCACGGCCAGCCCCGAGCCCCTGGGGCTGCAGGTACCGGGGACAGGGGGACAGCGGGACAGCGGGGACAGGGGGACACTGGGGACAATGGGGACAGGGAGGACACTGGGGACAATGGGGACAAGGGGGGCAATGGGGACAGGGGGACAATGGGGGCACTGGGGACAGGGGGGACAACGGGGACAATGGGGGCAATGGGGACAGAGGGGACGGGGGGGCAATGCGGACAATGGGGACAATGGGGGCAATGGGGGCACGGGGGACAATGGGGGCAATGGGGACAGGGGGGACAGTGGGGACACTGGGGACACTGGGGACACGGGGGACACTGGGGACACTGGGGACACGGGGGACTGGGGGAAAATGGGGACAGTGGGGACACTGGGGACAGAGGGGATGGGGGGCAATGCGGACAATGGGGACAATGGGGACAATGGGGACAGGGGGGACCCTGGGGGCAATGGGGACAATGGGGGCAACAGGGACACTGGGGACACTGGGTATGCTGGGGACACTGGGGACAGGGGGGACACTGGGGACAATGGGGGCATTGGGGGCAATGGGGACAGGGGGGACACTGGGGACAATGGGGACAATGGGGACACTGGGGGCAACAGGGACACTGGGGACACTGGGGACAATGGGGGAAGTGGGGACACTGGGGGACGTTGGGTGGCACTGGGAGGTGCCAGGGGTGGCTGAGGGTGGCGGGCCCAGCCCTGTCCCCAGCGCTGTCCCCAGCCCTGTCCCCAGCCCTGTCCCCTGCCCTGTCCCCAGCGCTGTCCCCTGTCCCCAGCCCTGTCCCCAGCCCTGTCCCCAGCGCTGTCCCCTGTCCCCAGCAGGAGCGGGAGCACAGCCCGGGCCCGCACGCGCGGCAGCGCCGGGACACCGGGGGGGACAGCGGGGACAGCCTGGTGAGAGACCCGGGGTGACCGGGGGTGACCAAAAGTGACCCGAGGGTGACCCGGGGGTGACCCAGCAGTGACCGGGGGGTGACCCGAGGGTGACCAGAAGTGACCTGGAGGTGCCACGGCTGCCCCGAGGGTGACTGGGGTGACTCGAGGGTGACCCGGGGGTGACCCGGGTGTCACCGGCCACCAGGGCTGTCCCGAGGGGGACTGGGGAGGACTGGGGGTGACCCGTGTGACCCGGGTGTCACTGTCACTGTGTCACTGCCAGCAGGGCTGTCCTGAGAGTGACTGGGGGTGACTGGGGGTGACTCAGGGGTGGTGACCCGTGTGTCACGGGTGTCACTGTGTCACTGTGTCACTGTGTCACTGTGTCACGGCCACCAGGGCTGTCCCGAGGGTGACCTGGGGGTGGTGACCTGGGGGTGGTGACCCGTGTGACCCGGGTGTCACTGTCACTGTGTCACTGCCGGCAGGGCTGTCCCGAGAGTGACTGGGGGTGACTGGGGGGTGACCCGGGGGTGGTGACCTGTGTGACCCGGGTGTCACTGTGTCACTGTGTCACTGTGTCACTGTCACTGTGTCACTGCCGGCAGGGCTGTCCCCAGGGCGAGTGTTTCCGGCTGAGCTGCCCCTCGGGGCGCTGCAGCGGCAGCAGCGCGTCACTCTGCGCCTCGGCTTCCGCCTGCGGAGCCCCCCCCCGCGCCAGGTGACACCCCAAACACCCCAAACACCCCAAACACCCCAAAACACCCCAAAACCCCAAACACCCAAAACACCCCCAAAACACCCCCAAAACACCCCCAAAACCCCAAAACACCCCAAACACCCCAAAACACCCCAAACACCCCAAAATACCCCAAAACACCCCAAAATACCCCAAAACACCCCAAAACACCCCAAACACCCCCAAAACACCCCAAAACACCCCAAAACACCCAAAACTCCCGGGACCCCGGGCGGCCCCGGGGGTGTCCCTGTGTGTCCCAGGGGCACTGAGGGGATGTCCCCTCTCTGTCCCTGTGTCCCCTCCGTGTCACTGCGTCCCCTGTGTGTCCCCGTGTGTCTGTGGTGGCACTGACCAATGTCCCCTCCGTGTCCCCCCGTGTCCCTGTGGTGTCACTGACCGATGTCCCCTGTGTGTCCCTGTGTGTCCCCGTGTCCCTGTGGTGTCACTGACCAATGTCCCCTGTGTGTCCCTATGTGTCCCTGTGTGTCCCCGTGTCCCTGTGTTGTCCCTGACCGATGTCCCCTGTGTGTCCCTGTGTGTCCCTGTGTCCCTGTGTTGTCCCTGGCCGATGTCCCCTGTGTGTCCCTGTGTCCCTGTGTTGTCCCTGGCCGATGTCCCCTGTGTGTCCCCGTGTCCCTGTGTTGTCCCTGGCCGATGTCCCCTGTGTGTCCCTGTGTGTCCCCGTGTCCCTGTGTTGTCCCTGGCCGATGTCCCCCCCTGTCCCCGTGTCCCCGTGTTGTCCCTGGCCGATGTCCCCTGTGTGTCCCTGTGTGTCCCTGTGTCCCTGTGTTGTCCCTGGCCGATGTCCCCTGTGTGTCCCCTGTCCCAGCGGGACCGTGCCGCGCTGTCCCTGCGCTGTGACGCCGAGTTCCGCGTGCTGGCGCTGCCCTACAGGCTGCGGCCCGAGAGCCACCCCCGCCACCGCCTGCAGGTGACACAGGGGGACATGGGGACAATGGGGACACTGGGGACACTGGGGACACTGGGGGACAGGGAGAGCCACCCGCGCCACCGCCTGCAGGTGGGACAGGGACAGGGACACTGGGGACATGACAGGATGGGGCTGTTTGAGGTGACACCGCGGGTGACCCCGAGGTCTGGGGTAGCTGGAGGTGACAGTGCCAGCGTGGCCCTGCCCCCAGGCCAGCAGGGTGTGGGTGGCAGTGGGTGACACTGTGGTGACACCGTGGGTGACACAGGGTCACACAGGGTCACACAGGGTCACACAGGGTGACACTGTGGGTGACACAGGGTGACACAGGGTGACACTGTGGGTGACGCAGGGTGACACAGGGTGACACAGGGCCCTGTCCCCTCCCAGGTGGTGACATTGGTGGCCTGGGCGCGGCCCGAGCTGGCCGGGGGGGTCCCGGTGTGGGCGGTGACACAGGGTGACACTGTGGGTGACACAGGGTGAGACAGGGTGACACAGGGTGACACAGGTGACGTTGGTGGCCTGGGCGCGGCCCGAGCTGGCCGGGGGGGTCCCGGTGTGGGCCGTGACACAGGGTGGCACAGGGTGACACTGTGGGTGACACAGGGTGGCACAGGGTGACACAGGGTGACACAGACCCTGTCCCCTCCCAGGTGGTGACGTTGGTGGCCTGGGCGCGGCCCGAGCTGGCCGGGGGGGTCCCGGTGTGGGCCGTGGTTCTGGCCGTGCTGCTGGGGCTGCTCCTGCTCGGCCTCCTCTGCTACGGCCTCTACAAGGTGACAAACGGGGGCGGGGGCTCTGCGAGGTGACAATTTGGGGGTCATGGGGGCTCTACGAGGGGGTCAGGGGGATTTGGGGGTCGGGGGTTCAGAGGGGTCTGGGGATCTCGGGGGGCACTGGGGGCCTCTATGAGGTGGAGATGGGGGATTGGGGGGACACTGGGGTGACACTGGGGTGACACTGGGGGGACAGTGGGGGGACACTGGGGGGGCACTGGGGGGACACTGGGGGACACAGGGAGGACACTGAGGGGCACTGGGGGTACACTGGGGGGACACTGGGGGGAGTCTGGGGGACACTGGGGGGACACTGGGGGTACTGGGGGACACTGGGGGGACACTGGGGGGAGTCTGGGGGACACTGGGGTGACACTGGGGGGACACTGGGGGGGACACTGGGGACACTGGGGGACACTGAGGACACTGGGGGGCACTGGGGGAGTCTGGGGACACTGGGGGGGACACTGGGGGTCACTGGGGGTCACTGGGGGACACTGGGGGGACTGGGGGACACTGGGGGAGTCTGGGGGACACTGGGGGGCACTGGGGGTCTGGGGGACACTGGGGGACACTGGGGGGACACTGGGAGGAGTCTGGGGGCTCCGCTCTGAGCTCCACTGGGTGGATTTGGGGGGGTCAGGGGGGACATTTGGGGGTCCCAGGGGACACAGGGACAGGGGGCAGCCCCGGGGACATTTCGGGGTCCCCGTGACCCCCCCGTGTCCCCCCCCCAGCTCGGGTTCTTCAAGCGCTCGGGGCCCTACGGCACCGCCATGGAGAAGGCGCAGCTGAAACCGCAGGCGGCCTCCGAGGCCTGAGGGGACACGGGGACAGCCCGGGGACACCGGGGACAGCCCGGGGACAGGGACAGCCCGGGGACACCCCGGGGACAGGGACACCCCGCTGCTGGGGACCCTGCGGTGACAGGGACACCCCCATGGCCTGGGGACACCTCAGGGCTTGGGGACATCCCCACAAGGACAGTGTCACCTGCACAGCTTGGGGACACCCCCACGGTTTGGGGACACGCCGCTCCTGGGGACCCCCACACTGCCAGCGTCCCCTGCGCCACAAGTGTCACCTGCACGGACGGGGACCCCGCAGGGGTGACGTCACCGCTGGGGACCCTCCCATGGCTGGGGACCCCCACACGGACAATGTCACCTGCACGGCTGGACAGTGTCACCCCCACACGGACAGTGTCACCTGGGGACACTCACAGGAATTGTCACCCTGCTGGGGACACTGCCACAAGAACTGTCACCGCCCTGGGGACACTGCCACAAGAACTGTCACCACCCTGGGGACACTCACGGGAATTGTCACCGCGCTGGGGACACTCACAGGAATTGTCACCGTGCTGGGGACACTGCCACAAGAACTGTCACTGCCCTGGGGACACTCACAGGAACTGTCACTGCACTGGGGACACTCACAGGAATTGTCACCACCCTGGGGACACTCACAGGAATTGTCACCATGCTGGGAACACTCACAGGAATTGTCACCATGCTGGGGACACTGCCACAAGAACTGTCACCGCCCTGAGGACACTCACAGGAACTGTCACCGCCCTGGGGAACCACCAGGACGTGTCCCCCCCTGGCACCACTGCCACCACCGGGTTGGGGACCCCAAACTGGGGTCTGGGAACCCCGGGATGTGTCACTGCCGGGAATTGTCACCGCCGGTGACACCGAGCTGCCACCGACACCGACACCACAGGGGACACCTGTGGGACACCGGCAGGACACTGTGGGGACACTGGGACACCACAGGGACACCAAGACATGGCCACGCTGGTGGCCCCAGCCCTGTCACCTCACCCGGAACAGCTGGCACCTGGTGGCAATGTCACCGTGTCCCAGCATGACCCAGGGCCGGTGTCACCCCCCCGGTGTCACCCCCGGTGTCACCCCCGGTGTCCCCCTGCTGCACTGCCCCCGCCCCGCCCCCGCCGCGGGCGCCTCACTTTGCACTGACCCCGATTTGGGGGGGACACGCCTCGACCCCCCCTGTCCCCGGGGTGTCCCTGGGTGTCCCTGGGGTGTCACTGGGTGTCCCCGGGTGTCCCCAGGGTGTCCCTGGGGTGTCACTGGGTGTCCCTGGGTGTCCCCAGGGTGTCCCTGGGGTGTCACTGGGTGTCCCCGGGTGTCCCTGGGGTGTCCCTGGGGTGTCCCTGGGTGTCCCCGGGTGTCTCCAGGGTGTCCCCAGGGTGTCCCCAGGGTGTCCCTTGGGTGTCCCCGGTGTCACGGGGGGTTTGCACTAACGCGGGGGGCGCGGGGGGAGGGGCGGCTTTGGTTTGTATTTAATTGGGGGGGGGCGGCCTCGGGGCCCCCCAATAAATGAGTCTGACCCAGAGGTGGCCGTGGGGACACGAATGGGGACACAGGACACGGGGACAGAGGGACACAGGACACGGGGACAGAGGGACATGGGGACACAGAGGGACACAGGACAGAGTGACAGATGGACACAGGGACAGACGGACACGGTGACACAGGACACGGTGACACGGGGACAGACGGACACAGGACACGGTGACACAGGACACGGGGACACGGGGACAGACGGACACAGGACACGGTGACACAGGACACGGTGACACGGGGACAGACGGACACAGGACACGGTGACACAGGACACGGGGACACGGGGACACGGTGACACAGGACACGGTGACACAGTGACACAGGACACAGGGACAGATGGACAGACGGACACACAGGACACGGTGACGCAGGAAACAGTGACACAGGACACGGTGACACAGGGACAGAGACAGGACAAAGGACATGGTGACACAGGACACAGGGACAGACGGACACGGGACACAGTGCCAGGGACACGGTGACACAGGACATGGTGACACAGGGACAGACAGAGACAGGACAAAGGACATGAGGACACAGGGACTGACAGACAAGGGACACGGTGACACAGTGACACAGGACACAGGGACAGATGAACACAGGACACGGTGACAGGGACACGGTGACACACATACAGACAGACACAGGACACGGTGACACAGGGACAGACAGAGACAGGACCCGGTGACAGGGACCCGGTGGCAGGGACACGGTGACAGGGACCCGGTGGCAGGGACCCGGTGGCAGGGACACGGTGGCAGGGCCGGCCCCGCCCCGCGGTCGCGGCTCGCCGCCCCAGGGCTCAATTAGCGCTCATTAACAGCCGGGACGCGTCCGGCATCAATAATTGATCAATCGCTCATCAATCATTGATCGATCGCTCATCAATCATTGATCGAGCCTCGACCCCACCCCCAAACAGCGCTGGGGGAGGGGAGGGCACCCCCAGAGAGCCCCGAGACCCCCCAAAACCCAGAGACCCAAAATCCAGAGACCCCAAACCCAGAGACCCAAAACCCAGAGACCCCAAACCCAGAGACCCCCAAAACCCAGAGACCCCAAACCCAGAGACCCAAAATCCAGAGACCCCCAAATCCAGAGACCCCAAAATCCAGAGACCCCAAACCCAGAGACCCCCAAAACCCTGAGACCCCAAACCCAGAGACCCCAAAATCCAGAGACCCCAAAACCAGAGACCCCAAACCCAGAGACCCCAAATCCAGAGACCCCAAAATCCAGAGACCCCCCAAAATCCAGAGACCCCAAAATCCAGAGACCCAAAACCCAGAGACCCCAAACCCAGAGACCCCAAACCCAGAGACCCCAAAATCCAGAGACCCCAAACCCAGAGACCCCAAACCCAGAGACCCCAAAATCCAGAGACCCAAACCCAGAGACCCAAACTCCAGAGACCCCAAAACCAGAGACCCCAAAATCCAGAGACCCCAAACCCAGAGACCCCAAACCCAGAGACCCCAAAATCCAGAGACCCAAACCCAGACACCCCAAACCCAGAGACCCCAAAATCCAGAGACCCAAAACCCAGAGACCCCAAAACCCAGAGACCCCAAAATCCAGAATCCTCTCCCAGAGCCCCCCATCCCCCATCGGGGGCACCCCTCCCCCCTCCCCCCACCCCAATTCCCCACCGGACCCCTCCCCACGGTCACGTGACCCAGCACCTGGCATGGGGGGGGGCCCTGAGAGGTTTTTGGGGTTTGGTTTTTTTGGGGGGGGGGATTTCAACTTGCAACCCCCCCACGCGTGTCCCGCACGGGGTGGGGGATGGGGAGCAAATTTGGGGAAGGGGGAGGGGGGCACTCACGGGTGGGGGAGGGGAAGGGGAGGGGTCGCGACCGCGCGCGTTTTTTCCCCCTCCCCCCCGCAAAATTTTCCCTTCCGCTCCCCAAAATTTCACAATTCCCACGCTCCGGGGAGGGAGGCCCCCCCTCGCCAGCCCCTCCCCCGCCCCCGCACGCGCGTGTCGCGACACGTGCGCGCCCCCGCCCGCCGCGCACGCGCGTGGGGAGGAGTTTTGGGAGGGGGTTGGCAATGGGGGCTCCGCGGGGACGCGCGCGCGTGGGCGAGCCGGGGGTGGGGGCACAGAGGGGGTCTCAATGTGGGGGGATGGGACACGCGTGGGGATGGGGGAGGGGACACGCGCGGGCAGCTCCGCCCCTCCCCTCCCTAAATCCGCCCCCCGTGTCCCAGTTCTGCGCGATCCCATTGGCTGAGCGCGGCCTGGGGGACACCGGGGGACACGCAGGGACAGCCCCACCGGGCGCCACCGCCGCCACCGGGGCCGGGGGGGCCCCGCAGGTAACGACCCCCCCCCAAAAAAAACCCCAAACCGAAGCAACCGGACGGAATTCCAAAATTGTTCCTGGCGGTGTCCCGGGAGGGGGTTGGGGGTTTTGGGGTTTTTGGGATTTGGGGCGGGTCTAGGCCTTGGAGGGGGGATGGGGGACATCGGGGGTCGCGGGGAATTAAATCCCCAAATGGGGGTGGGGAGCGACCCCCGGGGAGCGGGAACGCGGGGGCGGGGGTGGGAGGGGGTCCCTCAGGGGGTCCTGGGGGTCCTGAGGGTCTCGGGGTCCGGGGGTCCTGGTGTCCCCAGGTCACCTGAGCCCCCTCCCCCGCATCCCCGGGATCCCCGCGATGGAGCCCAGACCCGCGGGGGGAGGGGGCAGCGATTTTGGGGGTACCTGAGACCCACCGGAGGGGGAGGGAGGGGGTGTCCCGGTGATCGCGACCCCCCAAATCCCCTCCCCCGACCCTCCCCCATCCCCGGTACGGACACGCGTGGTGCGGGGGCGGGGGGTGACTCGGGCGCTTTGGGGGTGACCCGGGAAATCTCGGGGTCCTGACCCCCGTGACCCCCGTGACCCCCCCCCCCCCCCGCCCAGGGCGATGCTGCGGGCCCCGGGCCCCGCGTTGGGGCCGCCCCCCCGCCGCCCTCCCGCCCGACGCCGCCGCCGCCGCGCTCCGGCTGCCGCCGCCGCTGCCCGGGGTGAGCACCGGGACCGGGCCCGAACCGGACCGGGAACCGAACCGGACCGGGAACAGAACCGGGAGGGGGGAGAGAACTGGCGGGGAACCGAACTGGGGGACCGGACCGGGGGGACCAAACCGGGGGAACCGAACTGGGGAACCGAACTGGGAACCGAACCGGGGGAACCGAACCGGGGTGGGACCGGACCGGGGAACCGGACCGGGAACCGAACCGGGGGAGGACCGAACTGGGAAACCGAACTGGGGAACCGAAACGGGGGACCGAACTGGGGGAACCGGACCGGGGGACCGAACCCGGGGGAACCGAACTGCGGGGGGAACCGGGCCGGGGGACCGAACTGGGGGACCGAACCCGGGGAACTGAACTGCGGGGAAGCCGGACCGGGGGGGGGACCGAACTCGGGGGAACCGAACTGGGGGACCGAACCGGGGGAACCGAACTGGGGGACCCCGAATCTGGGGTTCGGGGTAGCGGGAGCCGCGGTTCGGGGTGGCGGGAGGTGCGGGGTTCATCGGGCCGGGGGTTCCGGGAGGTTCGGGGGTCCCGGTACCGGCGGGGTCCAGCCGGGCCGGAGGTTCCGGGGAGGTTCGGGGGAGGTTTGGGGGGTCCCGGTAATGGAGGGTTCGGAGCTTTTGGGGGAATTTTGGGGGTTCCGAGGGGGTTTGAGGGGTCCCGGTCCCGGCGGTTTGGGGGTGGCGGGAGATGCGGGGTTCAACCGGGCCGGGGGTTCGGGAGCGGCTCCGGGCGGTTCGGGGGGGTCCCGGTGTCCTGGGGGAGGTTCTGGGGGTTCCGAGGGGGTTTTGGGGGTTCCGAGGGGGTTTTGGGGGTCCCGGTCCCGGCGCGGTTGAGCCGGGCCGGGGGTTCGGGGGAGGTTCGGGGGTCCCGGTCCCGGAGGGGTCTCGGTGTCCCGGGTGGAACCGGGCCTGGGGGGGGCGGTTTTGGGGGATTTTTGGGGGTTTTGGGGGGTCCCGTGCCGGGGGGGGGTTCGGGGGTTTCGCTCCGGCCGCGAGGGGCGCGCGGGGGGGGTGGGGAGGGGGCGGAGCTGCCCCGCCCCCTCTCGGCCGCCGTACCGGGACCCCCAACCCCCCAGAACAACCCGGGACCCCAAAACTCCCCAAACCCCCCCCGGAACAGCCCCGGGACCCCCAAATCCCCCCCGGAACAGCCTCGGGACCCCCAAAACTCCCCAAATCCCCGGGGTCCTTGGGGTGTTTTGGGGTGCGGGGGGGGGGTGTGAGGATGTTTTGGGGGTCCTTGGGGTGTTTTGGGGTGCGGGGGGGTTGTGGGGGCGGTTTTGGGGTGCGGGGGGTGTTTTGGGGGTTCTGAACCCCTCCCTCAGACGGAGCCGGTGCCCAGAGGGGCGCTGGGATCGGTTTTGGGGTGTTTTGGGGTTTGGGGGGGGGTTTGTGGGATACGGGGAGTTTTGGGGGGTATTTTGGGAGTTGTTTGGGGGTTTTGGGGGGTATTTTGGGTTTTTGGGGGGGTTATTTCAGGATTTTGGGGTATTTGGGGGTGCTGACCCCCCCCCGCGCCCCCCCAGATGGAGGCGGTGCCCGAGGGGGCGCTGGGATCGGTTTTGGGGATTTTGGGGGTTTGTGGGGGTTGATGGGATTTGGGGGGTCCTTTGGGGGGTTATTTCAGGATTTTGGGGTGTTTGGGGTGCTGACCCCCCTGCGCCCCAGATGGAGGCGGTGCCCAAGGGGGTCCTGGGGGCTCTGGCCAAGCCCCGGCGCCCCGTGATCGCCTGCAGCGTCTGCCAGATCCGCTTCAACTCCGAGGTGGGACCCCCAAACCGGGCACCCCAAAACCGGGCACCCCCAAACCGGGCACCCCCAAACCGGGCACCCCAAACCCGGCACCCCCAAACCGGGCACCCCAAAACCGGGCACCCCGAAACCTGGGATACCCCGAAACCTGGGACACCCCAAACCTTGGATACCCCAAAACCCGGGACACCCCAAAACCCGGGACACCCCAAACCTGGATACCCCAAAATCAGGATACCCCAAAACCGGGCACCCCCAAACCCGGGACACCCCGAAACCTGGGACACCCCGAAACCAGATACCCCAAACCTGGGATACCCCAAACCCGGGCACCCCAAAACCCGGGACACCCCGAAACCAGGACACCCCAAACCTGGGACACCCCAAAACCGGGACACCCCAAACCCGGGACACCCCGGGTCCCCGTCCTGAGCGCTGGGACTTGGGGGGTCCCCAAAGTGTCCCCAGGGGGTGACAATGGCCCAGGGGGTGACACGGGAGGGTGACACAGTGACACGGGATGTCCCCAGGGGTGTGACAATGCCCCGAGGGTGCGACACAGTGACCCCGGTGTCCCCAGGGGTGTGACAATGTCGCGGATTGTGACCGGGGCTGTGACCGTGTCCCCGTGTCCCGGGCTGTGACCCTGTCCCCTCGATGTCCCCGTGTCCCGGGCTGTGTCCCGGTGCTGTGACATTGTCCCCGTGTCCCTGACGGTGTCCCCTCTCTGTCCCCCCGTGTCCCCTCGCTGTCCCGGTGTCCCTGACCGTGTCCCCCCGTGTCCCCTCGCTGTCCCGTGTTCCTGACCGTGTCCCTGACGGTGTCCCCTCTCTGTCCCCTCGTGTCGCCTCGCTGTCCCGGTGTCCCTGACGGTGTCCCCTCGTGTCCCCTCGTGTCCCCCCGTGTCCCCTCGCTGTCCCGGTGTCCCTGACGGTGTCCCCTCGTGTCCCCTCGTGTCCCCCCGTGTCCCCTCGCTGTCCCGGTGTCTCTGACGGTGTCCCCTCGTGTCTCTGACGGTGTCCTCCCGTGTCCCCTCTGTGTCCCGGTGTCCCTGACCGTGTCCCCCCGTGTCCCCTCGCTGTCCCGTGTTCCTGACCGTGTCCCTGACGGTGTCCCCTCTCTGTCCCCTCGTGTCGCCTCGCTGTCCCGGTGTCCCTGACCGTGTCCCCTCGCTGTCCTCTCGCTGTCCCCGTGTCCCGGGCTGTGTCCCCTCTCTGTCCCCCTGTGTCCCCTCGCTGTCCCCTGTCCCTGGCGGTGTCCCCTCTGTCCCCCGGTGTCCCTGACGGTGTCCCCTCTCTCTCGGTGTCCCCTCTCTCGGTGTCCCCAGAGCCAGGCCGCCGCTCACTATCAGGGCAATCGCCACGCCCGGCGCCTCAAGGGTCTCGAGGCCGCGCGCGCGCGCCGGGGGGGGGACCCGGGGGAGCCCCCGGAACCCGCGGCCCCCCCGCCCGGGGACCCCCCCGAGCGCTCAGGTGGGTGCTGGGCCCCCTCCCCAAATTATCCCCAAATTATCCCCCCTGCCCAAATTATCCCCAAATTATCCCCCTCCCCAAATTATTTCCAAATTATTCCCCCCTCCCCAAATTCATTATCCCCCTCCCCAAATTATCCCCCTGCCCAAATTCTCCCAACCCCCTGTAATCCCCATTTCCCCCAGAGGAGCAGCCCCAAAACCCCCAAAACCCGAAACCCCCAAACCCCCCAAATTCCCCAAACTCCCCTGTAACTCCCAAATTTCCCCCCCCAGAGGAGCAGCCCCCCCAAAACCCCCCCAACCCCCATAACCCCCAACCCCCTGTAAGTCCCCAAATTTCCCCCAGGAGCAGCCCCCCATAAACCCCCCAAACCCCCAAATTCCCCAAACCCCCATAAACCCCCAAACCCCCAAACCCCCATAACTCCCAAATTTCCCCCAGAGGAGCAGCCCC
Source organism: Muscicapa striata striata (assembly GCA_030060385.1). Taxonomy (NCBI): domain Eukaryota; kingdom Metazoa; phylum Chordata; class Aves; order Passeriformes; family Muscicapidae; genus Muscicapa; species Muscicapa striata. Next base: position 94,173 of record JAREIS010000551.1, on the reverse strand, counting down.
AAACCCCCATAACCCCCCAACCCCCCAAATCCCCCATAACCCCCAAACCCCCGTAACTCCCAAATTTCCCCAGAGCAGCCCCCAAACCCCAGGCCTGAACTCCCACTGCCCCAGAGGACAGCCAGCCCCAACCCCCCGACGCCCAGACCCCCTCAAACCCCCAGAAGCCCACCGAGCAGAGGACCCCGGGACAGGGACGAGGGGCAGGAGGCGCAGAGGGACGCGAAGGACCGGGCAGGAGAGGACAAGGACGCGCGGGCAGAGCGGCCCATGGACTGACGGCCCAGCAAGAGGGCCCAGGACACACGGAGCCAGCGGAGGCGCACAGGGGACAGCGGGGACAGGGGGCGCAGGGACAGCGGGACAGGCGGGACAGGGGGGACAGGAGGGGACAGGAGGACAGCAGGGCAGAGCGGGACGAGGACAGTGGGACAGGGACGGGGACAGAGGGGGACAGGAGAGGCGACAGCGGGGACAGCGGGGAGAGGGACAGGGACAGGGGGACAGCGGGACAGGGACAGGGGACAGGGACAGGGGACCAGAGGACAGAGACAGGGGACAGGAGGGGGACAGGGGGGACAGAGAGGGACTCAGGACATGGGGATACGGGTGTCTGGGTCCCAGGCCGGGTTTTTGGGATTTTGGGGTGTCCCAGGCCGGGTTTTGGGGTGTCCCAGGGTGGGTTTTTTGGGGTTTTGGGGGGTCCCAGGGTGGTGTTTTGGGGTGTCCCAGGGTGGGTTTTTGGGTTTTTGGGGGGTCCCAGGCCGGGTTTGGGTTTCTGGGGATTCCCGGGCCGGGTTTTGAGGTTTTGGGGGTCCCAGGGTGGGTTTTTGGGTTTTGGGGTGTCCCGGGCGGGTTTTTGGGGTGTCCCGGGCGGGTTTTTGGGGCGCGGGGGCTCACTGCCCCTCCCCCAGGCACCAAGCACAAGACCCTGGTCGAGGCTCGCTCGGGGCTCGGCCCCATCCGCGCCTTCCCGCGGGGGGGGGGCGGCCCCGGGGGGACCCCCCCGGCCGAGAGCCCCGAGCGCTCCTTCCACTGCCAGATCTGCAACGTGCGCCTCAACTCCGAGCTGCAGCTCAAACAGGTGCGCCCCAAAAACCCCCAGGGACCCCAAAAACCCTCCCTGGGACCCCCAAAAACCCCAGGGACCACAAAAACCCCCAGGGACCACAAAAACCCTCCTGGGACCCCCAAAAACCCTGGACCACAAAAACCCCAGGGACCACAAAAACCCTCCCTGGGACCCCCAAAACCCTCCCTGGGACCCCCAAAAACCCCAGAGAGACCCTAAAAACCCCCAGGGACCCCAAAAACCCCGGGACCCCAAAAACCCCCAGAGACCCCAAAAACCCCCAGGGACCCCAAAAACCCTCCCTGGGACCCCCAAAAATCCCCAGGGACCCCGAAAACCCCCCCTGGGACCCCAAAAACCCTCCCTGGGAGCCCCAAAAACCCCCAGGGACCCCAAATCCCAACAGAGACACCCCAAAAACCCCAGAGACCCAATAAAACCCCCAGGGACCCCAAATCCCAACAGAGACACCCCAAAAACCCCCAGGGACCCCAAATCCCAACAGAGACACCCCAAAAACCCTCCTGGGACCCCCAAAAACCCCCTGGGACCCCAAATCCCAACAGAGACACCCCAAAACCCCAGAGACCAAACCCCCCAGGACCCCAAAAACCCCCAGGGACCCCAAATCCCAACAGAGACACCCCAAAAACCCCCAGGGACCCCAAAAACCCCAGAGAGACCCTAAAAACCCCCGGGACCCCAAAAACCCCAGAGACCCCCCAAACCCCCCAGGGACCCCAAATCCCAACAGAGAGACCCCAAATCCTCCTGAGAATCCCCAAAACTGACCCTGGGACCCCCAAAGTGCCCCCAAATCCCTGCAGGGATCCCAAAACTCAGCCCCAGGACCCCCCAAACTCCTGCCAGGGGTCCCCAAATCCCTGCAGGGTCCCACTGAGCCTCCCCGGGGGTGGTGCCGGGTTTGGGGGTCCCGCTGAGCCCCCCCGGGGGTGGTGCCGGGTTTGGGGGTCCCACTGAGCCCCGGGGGGTGCCGGGTTTGGGGGTCCCTCGGAGCCCCCCCGGGGGCGGTGCCGGGTTTTGGGGGTCTGCTGACTCCCCGGGTGGTGCCGGGTTTGGGGTCCCACAACCCCGGGGGTGGTGCCGGGTTTGGGTCCCTCAGGCCAGGGGCGGTGCCGGGTTTGGGGGTCCCGCTGAGCCCCCCCGGGGGTGGTGCCGGGTTTGGGGGTCCTCTGAGCCCCGGGGGTGTGGTGCGGGGTTTGGGTCTCCTCGAGGCACCCCCGGGCGGTGCCGGGTTTGGGGTCCCATGAGTACCCCGAGTGCCGGGTTTGGGGGTCCTCGAGCCCGGGGGTGGTGCCGGAGTTTGGGGGTCCCGCTAAGGAGAAGCCGAAGGGTGCCGGGATTGGGGGTCCTGCTGAGCCCCGAGGGTGTGCCGGGTTGGGGTCCCGCTGACCCCCCCCGGGGGTGGTGCCGGGTTTGGGGGTCCCGCTGACCCCCCCGTGCCCCCCCAGCACATTTCCAGCCGCCGGCACCGGGACGGTGGCTGGAAGCCCAACCCCTCCTGGGAGGCACAAATCTCCCGGAGCCCCGAGCTGGTGAGGGGGGGGCGGCCTGGGGGGGTGGGGGGGATTCTGGGGGTGCCCAGTGGGGGGAGGGGGGTTGGGAGGGCCCTTAGGGGGTTTTTTGGGGTTCCTGCGGGGGTGGGGTGCCCTGGGGGGTTTTGGGGTGCCCAGTGGGGTGGGGGGCTGGGAGGCCCTTAGGGCGGTTTGGGGGTTCCTGGGGTCTGGGGGTGCCCTGGGGGTTTTGGGGTGCCCTGGGGGTGTCCCATAAAACTGGGGTGGCTCTGGGATGTCACTGGGACTTTGGGGACTCTGGTCTCTGGGGTGGCTCTGGGATGTCACTGGGGGTCCCCGCAGGACCGGGGGTGTTCCCGCCCCCCTCCCCAAAATCTCTGACCCCCCGCCCCCGCAGGCGCCGCTGCCGTTCCCGAAGGAGCTGCCCAAGGCTCTGGCGGGGGCTCCTCCCGCCCCCCTCGCTCTCGCCGCCGCCGCCGCCATGGCCGCGCCCCGCTGGCGCTGCGACCCCGGGACCCCGATCCTGCCCAGGCCCCCTGGCCCCCGCCCTGCTGCGCCCCGCGCCCGGCCCGCTGCGGCCGCGCACGCCCCGCTGCTCTTCTCACCCTACTGAGGGACACTGGGGACACTGGGGACACTGGGGACAGGGACAGCCCGGCCCGCTGCGGCCCGCGCCACGCCCGCTGCTCTTCTCACCGTATTGAGGGGACAGTGACAGTGGGGACAGGGACACTGGGGACAGTGACAGTGACACTGGGGACAGGGACAGCCCGGCCCGCTGCGGCCCGCGCACGCCCCGCTGCTCTTCTCACCGTACTGAGGGGGACAGGGACAATGGGGACAGTGACAGGGACAGGGACAGCCCGGCCCGCTGCGGCCCGCGCACGCCCCGCTGCTCTTCTCGCCGTATTGAGGGACACTGGGGACACTGGGGACAGTGACAGTGACACTGGGGACAGGGACAGGGACAGCCCGGCCCGCTGCGGCCCGCGCACGCCCCGCTGCTCTTCTCGCCATACTGAGGGGACAGTGACAGTGACAGTGACACCAGGGACAGGGACAGCCCGGCCCGCTGCGGCCCGCGCACGCCCCGCTGCTCTTCTCGCCGTACTGAGGGACAATGGGGACAGTGACAGTGACACTGGGGACAGGGACAGGGACAGCCCGGCCCGCTGCGGCCCGCGCACGCCCCGCTGCTCTTCTCACCGTATTGAGGGGACAGGGACAATGGGGACAGTGACAGGGACAGGGACAGCCCGGCCCGCTGCGGGCGCACGCGCCGCTGCTTTCTCGCCGTATTGAGGGACAGTGACAGTGACAGTGACACTGGGGACAGGGACAGCCCGGCCCGCTGCGGCCCGCGCACGCCCCGCTGCTCTTCTCACCCTACTGAGGGGGACAGCGGGGACAGCGATGGGGACAATGGGGACAGGGACAGCGAGGACAGGGACAGCGATGGGGACAGGAAAGGGAAGGCCGGGGACACCCCCGGGAGTGACAGTGACACCTCTGGGAATGACAGTGACACCTCTGGGAATGACAGTGACAATCCCGGGAGCGACAGTGACAGTGACGGTGACAGTGACAATCCTGGGGGGACAATTCCCCTGGAACGCCCCCACCCTGGAAAAAACCTGGAACAATTCCTTGGGAAAAATCCTGGAACGGCCCCGGAAAACAACAACAACAACAACAACAGCCGGCACCTGGCAACGGCTGCCTGGCAACGGTTGCCTGGCAACGGTTGCCTGGCAACGGCTGCCTGGCAACCTTTAATGAGCAACTGCCCAGTGATGGTCACTCACTGATGGTCACTCAGTGATAGTAATGGTCACTCAGTGACGGTCACTCTCTGGTGGTCACTCAGTGACAGTCAGTAATGGTCACTCAGTGATGGTCACTCAGTGACGGTCACTCAGTGACAGTAATGGTCACTCAGTGATGGTCACTCAGTGATGGTCACTCAGTAATGGTCACTCTCTGGCGGTCACTCAGTGACAGTCAGTGATGGTCACTCAGTGATGGTCACTCTGGCGGTCACTCAGTGACAGTGATGGTCACTCAGTGATGGTCACTCTCTGGCGGTCACTCAGTGACGGTCAGTGATGGTCACTCACTGGTATCACCCAGCCTCGTTGTCACCCTGGCAACCCCCAGCATCTCCTCCCTGACAACGGTTTCCGTGGCAACAGGACCCGCATCCTGCCTGGCAACCGGCCCTTCCCCTGGCAACGGTTGCCTGGCAACCGCCCCTGCGACTGCTGCACCCAGAGCTGCACGTGGCAACCGTCTCCTAGCAACCGTCTCCTAGCAACGCCCCCCCCATTCCCGGGCTCAGCGATTTCATTTTTTTTTATTTTATTTTAACTGGAATTTGGGAGATTTGGCAGGAAAACAAGGAGCCGCCCCTCCCCCGGCCCCACTGCACAAACCCCGGGGACCGGGACCCCCCCGGGGTGGGGGGGGGGTCCCCAGAGCCCTCCAAAATCCCCCCAAATTTACACCCCCAAATTTACAGCCCCCACCCCCCCCCCCCGGCACCTCAGGGATCTGCTCAGCAATCAGTGATGGCTCGAGGGACGGGACCCCTCCCCCACCCCCGGACCCCCAATTCCCGCCCCCCAAGCCATGACCTCTTGCACTGAGGGCAGCGAGCCCCGCACACACCCCGGGGGAACCCAAAATCCAACCCCCCAAATCCCCTTCTCTCCCCCCCCCCCAAATCCGGGCCCAGCCCATTGCAATAATGGGGGGGGCCCCCCTCCCCTGTAAATAACGCCCCCACACATGGTACGGCCCTACAAAATCCTGCACTGCACTGCCCCCCAAAATCCTGCACCCCAGCACTGTGACCCCCACCCCCAAAATCCTGCACCCCCCATCACTGTGACCCCCAAAAATTCCTGCACCCCCACTATCACTGTGCCCCCCTTATCACTACAGCCCCCAGCACTGTGCCCCCCAAAATCTTGCACTGACCCCCTCACTGTGAAAATCACCCCCAATTTGGGGCCCCCCCCAATCAAAACTGTGATTAAAGCAAAGCAATAGCGGGTGGGGGGGGTTGGGGGGTCCCCGTGTCCCCCCCCCCAGAATTTGCCTCTCCCCGTGTCCCCCTGTTCTGTGACCCCCGGCTTCACCCCAATAAATGACGAGGTTTGAGCTCCTGCTTTTGGGGCTGGGGGTCCTGGGGGGGTTTTGGGGGGGTCCCCGGGGAGTTTGGGGGGGTCCCAAGGGGGATTAAAGTGACCCCAAGAGGACCCAGAGGGTCCCCAGGGAATTTTGGGGTTTTCAAGGGGGTCCCAGGTGGATTTTGGGGGTGCCCAGGTGGATTTTGGGGTCCCCAGGGGGGTTTTTTGGGGGTCCCAGGTGGATTTTGGGGGTCCCAGGCCAGCTGGGGAAGCTCCACCCCCGCCCTTCCTGTCCCGTGTCCCCTCCCTTGTGTCCCCCCAGGAAGGTTGGGGACACCCCGGGGGACACCCCCTTGTTGGGGGGAGGGGTACCCCAGACCCCCAAACCCCCCAGACCCCCCCAAACCCCCAGACCCCCAGACCCCCCCAAACCCCCCCGCCCCCCCCGGGCGGCGCAGGCACACAGGAGGCAGCACTCGGGGCTGGGGGGGCACCGGCCTGTTGGGGGAGGGGCAGAGGATTTTGGGGGGGCCCGGGGGGGGGCAGAGGATTTTGGGGGGCCCGGGGGGGCCCAGAGGTTTTTGGGGGGTCCCAGGGGGGTCCCCCTAACGCAGCAAGGTCCACTTGATCTGTTCCTTCGCCGACTGCAGCACCTGGGGGGGCACAGACAGGTGGGGGGGGGAATTTGGGGACAAGGGGGACATTTGGGGGAGACAGGGACACCCCTGGGAGGGTTTGGGGGCGCTCAGGGGACATTTGGGGACATTTGGGGACACCTCAGGAGTGGACGGGGGGCACTGCCAGCCCGGGGGGGTCCCAAGGGGGGCTCAGAGGTTTTTTGGGGGGGTGGGCCTTGGGGGTTTTTTTGGGGGTGTCCCAGTGGTTTTTGGGGGATCACAGGGAATTTTTGGGGGTGTCCCAGTGTTTTTTGGGGGTGTCCCAGTGTTTTATTTTGGGGGTGTCCCAGGGGTTTTGGGGTGTCCTGGTGTTTTTGGGGGTCCCAGTGGTTTTGGGGTGTCTCGGTGTTTTTGGGGGTCCCAGTGGTTTTGGGGTGTCTCGGTGTTTTTGGGGGTCCCAGTGGTTTTGGGGGGTGTCCCAGTGTTTTTCTGCCGAGGTCTCAGTGTTTTATTTTTGGGTGTCCCAGTGTTTTTTGGGGGTCCCCAGGTGGATTTTGGGGTCCCCAGGTGGATTCTGGGGTCCCCAGGGAGGTTTTTTGGGGTCCCCAGGGGGGTTTTGGGGGGTCCCAGGGGGGTCCCCCTAACGCAGCAAGGACCACTTGATCTGTTCCTTCGCCGACTGCAGCACCTGGGGGGGCACAGACAGGTGGGGGGGGGAATTTGGGGACATTTGGGGACATTTGGGGGGGGGACAGGGACACCCCTGGAAGGGTTTGGGGGGGTCTCAGGGGACATTTGGGGACATTTGGGGACACCCCAGGAGTGGGCAGGGGGGCACTGCCAGCCCGGGGGGGTCCCAGGGGGGGCTGAGAGGTTTTTTGGGGGGGTGGGCCTTGGGGGTTTTTTTTGGGGGTGTCCCAGTGGTTTTTGGGGGATCCCAGGGAATTTTTGGGGGTGTCCCAGTGTTTTTTTGGGGGTGTCCCAGTGTTTTTGGGGGATCCCAGGGAATTTTTGGGGTGTCCCAGTGGCTTTATTTTGGGGGTCTCAGTGTTTTTTGGGGGTCCCAGTGTTTTTGGGGTCCCAGTGGTTTTTTGGGGGTGTCCCAGTGCTTTATTTTGGGGATCCCAATGTTTTATTTTGGGGATCCCAATGTTTTATTTTGGGGGTGTCCCGGTGTTTTTTGGGGGTGTCCCAGTGCTTTATTTTGGGGATCCCAATGTTTTATTTTGGGGGTGTCCCGGTGTTTTTTGGGGGTGTCCCAGTGTTTTATTTTGGGGGGGTCCCAGTGGTTTTTGGGGTGTCCCAGTGCTTTATTTTGGGGATCCCAATGTTTTATTTTGGGGGTGTCCCGGTGTTTTTTGGGGGTGTCCCAGTGTTTTTATTTTTGGGGGTCCCAGTGTTTTTTGGGGGTGTCCCGGTGTTTTTATTTTGGGGTGTCCCAGTGTTTTATTTTGGGGTGTCCCAGTGGTTTTGGGGTGTCCCAGTGTTTTTTGGGGCATCCCAGGGAATTTTTGGGGAGTGTCCCAGTGTTTTATTTTGGGGTGTCCCGGTGTTTTTTGGGGTGTCCTACCTGTGTCACCGTCTGCTCGGTCAGGGGCACGTCCTCGCCCTGTGACAGGAGGGGACAGGGGGTGACAATCAGTGACAGGGGGCACCCAGGGGACCCCTGAGAGCCCCCAAAGAACCCCCAAAAACCCCAAAATCCCCCAGAGCCCCCAAAGCCCCCCCAATCCCCCGGCCGTACCCGCACGGCCACGCGGTGCAGCACCTGCTGCGGGTCACTCTCCAGGATCACCCTGCGGGGACACAGCGGGGACACTGAGGGGACACTGAGGGGACACTGAGGGGACACTGAGGGGGGACAGAGCCCGGGGGTGACAGAGCCCGGGAGGTGACAGAGACAGGGGAGTGACACTGAGGGGGTGGCAGAGACAGGCAGGGGGTGACAGTCCCCAAAGGAGGGGACAGTCCCCAAAGGGAGGGTGACAGTCCCCAAAGGAGGGTGACAGTCCCCAAAGGAGGGTGACAGTCCTCAAAGGAGGGTGACAGTCCCCAAAGGAGGGGACAGTCCCCAAAGGGAGGGGACAGTCCCCAAAGGAGGTGACAGTCCCCCAGGGAGGGTGACAGTCCCCAAAGGAAGGGTGACAGTCCCCAAAGGAAGGGTGACAGTCCCCCAGGGAGGGTGACAGTCCCCAAAGGGAGGGGACAGTCCCCAAAGGAGGGTGACAGTCCCCAGGGAGGGACAGTCCCCAAAGGGAGGGTGACAGTCCCCAAAGGAGGGTGACAGACCCCCAGGGAGGTGACAGTCCCCAAAGGGAGGTGACAGTCCCCAAAGGGAGGGTGACAGACCCCAAAGGAAGGGTGACAGTCACCCAGGGAGGTGACAGTCCCCAAAGGGAGGTGTCAGTCCCCAAAGGGAGGTGCCATCCCCCAGCCCCACCCTCCGTCCACGATCTCGTCCACGGCCAGGAACAGCCCCTCCATGTTGTCCAGCAGCGCCCGGCGCTCCACGTTCTTCCTGGGGAGGGGACAGGGCTGGGGACACTCGGGGACAGGGGGACACCCCCAGGGACACCCACAGGGACACCCACAGGGACACAGGGACACCCCCCAGGGACACCCACAGGGACACAGGGACACCCCCAAAACAGGGATCCCCCCCGAACCTCCCCCCCACAACCTGTGCCACAGCCCTGGGGGGACACCAAAACCCCCAGCTGTCCCCAGGTGTCCCCCAGCTGTCCCCAGCTGTCCCTCAGGTGTCTCCCAGGTGTCTCCCAGGTGTCCCCAGGTGTCCCCAGGTGTCCCCAGGTGTCCCCCCCGTACCTCAGCATTTGGCTCAGGGAGTCGAACAGGCAGTTGAGCACGGCCGTGAGCATCAGCTGGGGACACACAGGGGACACAGGGGACACAGGGGACACAGGGGACAGCAGGGGACACAGGGGACACACAGGGGACACAGGGGACAGCAAGGGACACAGGGGACACAGGGGACAGCAGGGACACACAGGGGACACACGGGGTCACTGACAGTGTCCCCCCTGCCAACCCAGGGTCCCCCTGCCCTGCCACCCTTCTCCGTCCCGCCACCACCCCTGAGTGTCCCCGCAGTGTCCCCTCCCCTTTCCTGTGTCACCATGTCCCCACAGTGTCCCCATGTCCCCATAGCATCCCCTCACTGTCCCCACTGTTCCCTCTGTCCCTGTGTCCCCCTGGTGTCCCCAATGTCCCCACTGTCCCCGTGTCCCCATGTCCCCCGTCCCCGTCCCCACTGCCCCCACTGTCCCCATGTCCCCAGTGTCCCTAGGGTCCCCATGTCCCCCACTGTCCCCACTGTCCCTAGGGTCCCCACGTCCCCCCACTGTCCCCATGTCCCCCGTGTCCCCAGTGTCCCAGTATCCCCATGTCCCAATGTCCCAGTGTCCCCATGTCCCCCATGTCCCCTCATGTCCCCCCATGTCCCCATGTCCCCATATCCCCCCAGTGTCCCCATGTCCCCCCACTGTCCTCAGTGTCCCCACTGTCCCCAATGTCCCCATGTCCCCCCATGTCCCCCTGTCCCCATGTCCCCCCAGTGTCCCCATGTCCCCATGTCCCCAGTGTCCCCATGTCCCCCCATGTCCCCCATGTCCCCATGTCCCCATGTCCCCCCATGTCCCCCAGTGTCCCCATGTCCCCAATGTCCCCGTGTCCCCAGTGTCCCCATGTCCCCCCATGTCCCCCCATGTCCCCATGTCCCCCATGTCCCCATGTCCCCTCAGTGTCCCCCATGTCCCCCTGTCCCCATGTCCCCATGTCCCCATGTCCCCAATGTCCCCCCATGTCCCCATGTCCCCAATGTCCCCATGTCCCCCCAGTGTCCCCATGTCCCCCATGTCCCCCCAAGTGTCCCCATGTCCCCATGTCCCCAATGTCCCAGTGTCCCCATGTCCCCCATGTCCCCATGTCCCCCCATGTCCCCATGTCCCCCAGTGTCCCCATGTCCCCCCAGTGTCCCCATGTCCCCATGTCCCCCCGTGCCCCCATGTCCCCCCATGTCCCCATGTCCCCATTGTCCCCATGTCCCCATGTCCCCCCCCCATGTCCCCATGTCCCCCATGTCCCCAATGTCCCCATGTCCCCATGTCCCCATGTCCCCCATGTCCCCATGTCCCCCTGTCCCCTGTCCCCTGTCCCCTGTCCCCCTCCCTCAGTGTCCCCGTGTCCCCCATGTCCCCTCAGTGTCCCCGTGTCCCCCTGTCCCCCTGTCCCCCGTGTCCCCTCAGTGTCCCCACCTCGTTCTGGCTGGCGCTGCCGATGACGTAGCAGTACAGGTCGATGCTGCCCTTGTACACCACGGTGAGTCCCTCCAGCAGCGCGATCTCACCTGCGCGGGCACGGCCACACCTGTCCCCAACGTCCCCAGTGTCCCCAGCGTCCCCAGAGCCCCCTGGCACCCCGGCACTCACTGTCACTGCGGTGGGTCTTGCTGAAGATGTTCTTCTCGAAGGCGCGCTGCTCCTTCACGCTGGGGGACAGGGGGGACAGCAGGGACAGGGGGACAGCAGGGACATGGGGGACAGCAGGGACAGCAGGGACAGGGGGGACAGCAGGGACATGGGGGACAGCAGGGACAGGGGGACAGCAGGGACAGCAGGGACAGGGGGACAGGAACACGGAAGATGGGACAGGGACATCAGCCACCCCTTGGCAGCTGGGCCACCAACCCTGTCCCTTCCCCAAAGCCACATCCCCCTGCAGGGCAGTGTCCCCTCCCTGTCCCCTCTGTGTCCCCCTGCAGGGCAGTGTCCCCTGCTGTCCCCCTGCAGGGCAGTGTCCCCTGCTGTCCCCTCCCTGTCCCCTGCTGTCCCCACCTTGGCGAAGAGCCGCTCGCCATCGTTGTCCAGGATGATGATGGCCTTGACCGTGTACAGGGACGGCTCCTGCGGGGACAGGGACAGCGATGCCACCAGCCACAGGGACAGGGACAGTGCCACCATCACCCAGCCTGGGGACACTGTCACTGCCACCCCTCAGGGACAGGGACGCCCCGTGTCACCCAGCACGAGGGACACTGCGGGAGGCTGTGCCAGGGGTCAGGGCAGCTGCTGTCACCGTGTCCCTGTGCCACCATGTCCCTGTCACTGTACCCATGTCCCCCTGTCCCCGTGTCCCCATCCCTGTCCCCGTGTCCCCCTGTCCCCATCCTGTCGCTCCGGGCCCCCGGGACCAAGTTCTGTGATGCACTGACTGCCCAGAGCCACAGCCGGAGTGTAGGACAGAACCTCGGCCCGGGCACCCAACGGGCCCCGGCGGCCACCAATGGTCACCCACGGCCATCACCCACGGCCACCAGCGCTCACCCACGGCCACCAAGGGTCACCCAGGGCCACCAATGGTCACCCAGGGCCACCAAGGGTCACCCAGGGCCACCCAGGACAGCGCTGCTGGGCCAAGCCCCCCCCAGGACTGCCCCCACAGTGACCCAAATTTCCCCCCAGTTCCCCTCCCAGTTTCCTCAGTTTGCCCCCAGTTCACTCCCTGTCTCCCCCAGTTTCCCCCTCAGTTTCCCCCTCACTCCCCCATCCCTCCACCCCCTTCCCCTCAGCCCCGCCCCCTCACCCCACTGCCCCCGGCTCTGGCGCGGCCCCTTTGCCCCCGTTCCTCCCAGTTCTCCCCCAGTTTGTCCCCATTTACCCCCAGTCCCCCCCAGTTCCGCCATCCCCCTCTCCCCCCTCCGCCCTACCAGCACCACCGCCTCCATTTTGCCTCCGCCGACGTGGAGCCGGAAGAGTGCCAGTCGCTGATTGGCTGCTCGCCTGTCAATCACTGCCTCTGCCCCCGCCCCCCAGACTGATTGGCCCAACTCTGCCTCAATCCCACCAATCGCCGCGCGCTCCCGTGCGGTGGGCGGAACAATCTTTCCCGCCCTTTCATGAAAGGTCGGTGATTGGAGAAAGCAGCTGTCAATCACTGCCGCACAGGGCTCCCGGAACCGGAGGGGGCGGTGCAGTTGCCATAGTAACCAGAGAAGCGCTGACGTCATCCCTTTGCCAAACCCGGGGTTTGATTGGCTGTCTCGGTGATCACGTGACCGGACGCAATACCATTTATGTTGGTCACGCCCCTGCGGGCGGGGCCTCACGTGACCTTTGGTCACTTGGGGTCGTGAGGGGACATTTGGGGACACTGAGAGACCGGGGGAACTGGGGACATGGACATGGAGGGACATTTCGGATATTGAGGACAATTGGGACATTGGGGACACAGCAGAATTCCGCGAGGCCACCAAGGGAAGATGACAATGCCACCGGGGAGGTGACAATGCCACTGAGGAGGGGTGACAATGCCACAAAGGGGGGGTGACAGTGCCACGGGGAATTTTGGAGGTGTTTTAGGGGTGGGATTTGGGGGATTTTGGGGCGGTTTTGGGGGTGGGATTTGGGGGTGTTTTGGGGGATTTTGGGATGTTTTGGGGCGGTTTCGGGGGTGCTTCAGGGGTTGGATTTGGAGAATTTTGGGTAGAATATGAAGAGCTGCAAAGGGGGCGTGACCAAGACAATTTCCCAGCCAATCAGCGGCGTTCGCTGGGGGCGCATCCTGGCACAAGCCCCGCCCCTTTTAACCCCGCCCCCGGCGGAAGTGACGTGGCAGGAGCTGCTGTCACTCACCGAGCTGCAGCCCGACCACGCCCCCTCTGTGGCCACGCCCCTTTAGCCCCGCCCCCAAACGCTCTTACCGCCCCCTGGCGGCCGCTGCCCATCCCCCCCCCCACCCCCGGGACTCCCCAAAATCCCCACGGGACCCCCAAAAATCACTGAAAATAACAACTAAAAATTCACTTTAAAATCACTGAAAAAAATCGCTACAAACACCACCAAAAACACCTAAAAATCACTTAAAAAAACCAAAAACCCAATAAAAGTCACTTGAAAACCACTAAAAAAATCCCTAAACACCCCTTTAATAACCCCCCTAACATTAAGCACTAAAAACACCTAAAAATCAATTAAAAACGCTTAAAAATAACTAAAACCCCCCTAAAAATAACAAAAAAACCCCACTAAAACGCCACTAAAAACATTTGTGACCCCACTGTGTCCCCCACCTCGGGGGGCTGGGGACTCTCAGTGTCACCTCCCGCATGTTGGGACAGCTCGGGGACAGGGACATGGGCAGTGTCACCTCGTAGGTACCGGGGGAGCTCAGGGATGGGGACATTGGCGGTGTCACCTCCCGAGTGTTGGGGGCTCTTGGGGACAGGGACACATGAGGGGAGCTGGCACAGGTCACACAGCAGGTGTTGGGGACCCTCGGGGATTGGGGACACCTGGCAAGTGTCACCCATCAGGTCCTGGGGACCCTGTGTGTCACCTCCCCGGGGCTGGGGACATTGAGGGATGGGACCCCGTGTGTCACTCACCAGGGGCTGGGGACACTCGGGGACAGTGATGTCCCTGTGTCCCCTGAGCGCTTCGGGGGCTGGGGTGGCCCCTGTGCTCACAGCCCCCTGTGACACCCTGGGGACACTGTCACTGCCAGCCTGTCCCTGCACAATAAACCTGCCCCCTGTGTCACCTCTGTCCCCCTGCGGTGACACATTCCTGCCACCTCCTGCCCGTGTCCCCAGGGCGAGGAGGTGCCACCTCCCTCAGCGGTGACACATCCCGGGCTTTGGTGTCACATTCCTGCTGGCCCTGTCCTCTCCAGGTCACCCCCAAATCGGTGTCCCCAACCCTCCTGACCCCTTCACGGCTGCCGTTGTGTCCCCATGGTGTCCCTGTCCCCTCCGTGGTGCTTCTGTCCCTGTCCCCAGTGTCCCCTCGTTGTCCCCTCGGTGTCCCTGTCCCCCCTCCCTCCCTCCCTCCCTGTCCCCACACAGGCAGGGACACAGGTACAAAAATACCCTTTTATTGAGGGCACCGGGGGGTCCCGCGGGCGCTGGGGGGGCTGGGGGGGGGGCAGGGGGTGTGACCCAGCCCTGGGCTGTCCCCATGTCCCCAAAGTGTCCCCAGGGTCCCCCCGCTCACCTCCGCGGGCTCCTCTCCCGGGGCCGGCGGCTCCTACAAAAGGGAAGGGGGGGAATTAGTGACGGGGGCTGGGACACCCAGGGGACACCCAGGGGACACCCAGGGGACACCCAGGGTGACAAGAGATAGGCGGGGCTCAGGGGGGGAGGGCGGAGCCAGGCTGTGACTGACAGCTGAGGCAACCAATGAGGAAGAGAGCAGCGCCCCCCTTGCCTCTAAAATTTCTCATGGTCATAATAAAAATAATTTAAAAAAAAAAACCCAAGAGACATTTATTGAGGGGAGGGGAGGGTACAGGACACGGGGGGATTCCGGCTGCTCCGCTCGGGAACTACGGGGGACCTGGGCACGGCGACCTCGCAGCACCCCGGGGGATCCTGGGGGGTCCTGGGGGGTCCCGGGGGATCCTGGGGGGTCCCAGGGGATCCCGGGGGATCCTGGGGGGTCCCGGGGGATCCCGGGGGATCCTGAGGGGTCCCAGGGGATCCCGGGGGATCCTGGGGGGTCCCGGGGGGTCCCAGGGGATCCCGGGGGATCCTGGGGGGTCCCGGGGGTCCCGGGCTCTGCCCTGGCCCGGCGCTGGCTCCAGGGGCTGCCCCGGCTCCCAGCCAGCTCCGGCTCCTGCGGGACAGAGGGGCAGGGTCAGGAACGGGATCGGGATCAGGGCAGGGTCAGGAATGGGATCGGGGCAGGAATGGGATTGGGATCAGGGTAGGGGCAGGAATGGGATCAGGGCAGGAATGGGATCGGGGCAGGGGCAGGAACGGGATCAGGGCAGGGGCAGGAACGGGATCAGGGCAGGGTCAGGAATGGGATTGGGATCAGGGCAGGGGCAGGAATGGGATCAGGGCAGGGGCAGGAATGGGATCAGGGCAGGGGCAGGAATGGGATCAGGGCAGGGTCAGGAATGGGATCAGGGCAGGGGCAGGAATGGGATCAGGCCAGGATCATGACTGGGATTAAGGAGGGATCAGCACTGGGATCAAGGCAGGATCATGATTGGGATCAAGGCAGGATCAATACTGGAATTAAGGAGGGATCAGCACTGGGATCAAGGCAGGATCATGATTGGGATCAAGGCAGGATCAGGAATGGGATCAGGGCAGGATCAATACTGGAATTAAGGAGGGATCAGCACTGGGATCAAGGCAGGATCAGGGCTGGAGTTGGGATTTGGAGCAGCTCTGGTGCTGGGAGCTCCAGGAAGGCACAGCCCTGATCCCAGTCCCGGGCCCAACCCTGACCCTGGCTCTGATCCCCACCCCAAATAAATCCCTGCCCTGATCCCAGCCCCATTCCCGATCCCAATCCCTGCCCTGATCCCAGCCCCATTCCCGATCCCAATCCCTGCTCCGATCCCAGCCCCAATCCCTGCTCTGATCCCAGCCCCAATCCCTGCTCTGATCCCAGCCCCAATCCCTGCTCTGATCCCAGCCCCAATCCCTGCTCCGATCCCAGCCCCATTCCCAATCCCAGCCCCAATCCCAGCCCTGATCCCAATCCCGATCCCAATCCCTGCTCTGATCCCAGCCCCAATCCTGATCCCAATCCCTGCCCTGATCCCAGCCCCATTCCCGATCCCAATCCCTGCTCTGATCCCAGCCCCAATCCCTGCCCTGATCCCTCCCCTCATCCCTGATCCTATCCCTGCCCCAGTCCTGGCCCCGATTCCGCCGGAATTCCCAGCTCCACCCCTTCCCACCCTTTCCCCCATTCCCACCCTTTTCCCTGCTGCTCTTCCCCCCCTATTTCTCACCATTTTCTCTCTCAGTTTCCCTCACTTTTAACCTTTCCTCCCTTTTCCAGCCTCTCCTCTTTCCCCAAATCTTTTCCCCTCATCTTTTCCCTTCCTCCCCAATCCTCTCCCTTCATTCCTCCTTCTTTTCCCCCACTTCACCTTCTTCTCTCTCATTTTCACTTTTCTCCCTGAACTTTCCTCCCAACCTTTTCCTTTCATTTCCCCCCCAACCATTCCCTCATTTTTTAATGTTTTCCCTCATTTCCCTTCCCATTTTCTCCCAATTTCCCTGTACTTTTCCCACCCTTTTCCCCCCAATTTTCACCATTTTCCCCTGTATTTCCCCCCCCTTTTTTCCCTGTTTTCCCCCATTTCCCCTGTATTTTCCCCCTTTTTCCCTGTTTTTCCCCTGTACTTCCCCCCTTTTTCCCTGTTTTCCCCATTTCCCTGTATTTCCCCCTTTTTCCCTGTTTTTCCTCTGTACTTCCCCCCCTTTTTCCCTATTTTTCCCCCATTTTCCCTGTACTTTCCCCTCCTTTTTCCCTATTTTTCCCCCATTTTCCCCTGTATTTTCCCCCTTTTTCCCTATTTTTCCCTGTACTTCCCCCCCTTTTTTCCCTGTTTTCCCCCATGTTCCCCTGTATTTTCCCCCCCTTTTTTTCCCTATTTTCCCCCATTTTCCCTGTATTTCCCCCTTTTTCCCTGTTTTTCCCCGTACTTCCCCCTTTTTCCCTGTTTTTCCCTGTATTTCCCCCCTTTTTCCCTGTTTTCCCCATTTCCCCTGTATTTCCCCCCCTTTTTCCCCTGTTTTTCCCCATTTTCCCCTCTCACCTGACCGTTAAAACCTCCTCCCTCCTCCGTAGCTGCCGCCGCCGCTGGAGCTGCCGTAGCCGCCTGCAAAGCCGGGGGAGGGGGGATTTAGGGACCCCAAAAACTGGGGGGGACACATCTGGGGACCCCCTCAGAACCCCCAATGACACAGGACCCCTGCCAGGAGAATTTGGGATCACCCCACTTTGTTTTGGGGTCTTCCCAGAACATTTAAAGCTCCCCCAAGGTGATTTTGGGGTTCCCCAGGTGGTTTTCTGGGTGGTTTTTGTGTGTTTTTGGGCACTCACTGTCACCGTAGGGCCCCGAGCTGTGCCCCCCAAAGCTGCCCCAGCACACTCAGGGATATTTTGGGGTTCCCCAGGTGTATTTTTGGGGTGTTTTTGGGCACTCACTGCCGCCGTAGGGCCCCGAGCTGCCCCAGCACACTCAGGGATATTTTGGGGTCCCCCAGGTGTATTTTTGGGGTGTTTTTGGGCACTCACCACCGCCGTCGTAGGGCCCCGAGCTGCCCCAGCACACTCAGGGATATTTTGGGGTCCCCCAGGTGTATTTTTGGGGTGTTTTTGGGCACTCACCGCCGCCGTAGGGCCCTGAGCTGCGCCCCCCGAAGCTGCCCCAGCACACTCAGGGATATTTTGGGGTTCCCCAGGTGTATTTTTGGCTGTGTTTTGGGTGTTTTTGGGGTGTTTTTTGGCACTCACCGCCGCCGTAGGGCCCCGAGCTGCCCCAGCACACTCAGGGATATTTTGAGGTTCCCCAGGTGTATTTTTGGGGTGTTTTTGGGCACTCACCGCCGCCGTAGGGCCCCGAGCTGTGCCCCCCAAAGCTGCCCCAGCACACTCAGGGATATTTTGGGGTCCCCCAGGTGTATTTTTGGGTGTGTTTTGGGGTGTTTTTGGGGACTCACCGCCGCCGTAGGGCCCCGAGCTGCCCCAGTACACTCAGGGATATTTTGGGGTTCCCCAGGTGTATTTTTGGGGTGTTTTTGGGGTGTTTTTGGGGACTCACCGCCGCCGTAGGGCCCCGAGCTGCGCCCCCCAAAGCTGCCGCCCTTCATGGGCCCGAAGCTCGAGGCCTGGTTGTTGTAGCTGCCGAAATCGTTGTAGCTGCCCCCGCCCCCGAAATTGCTGCCTGGGGGTGGACACGGGGTCAGGAGGGGACAGTGGGGGGACATTGGGGTCAGGAGGGGACACCCCCAGAGCTGGGGATGGGGGGGACAGGGAGCACAGCACCCAGGAGTGCCCCACAACTGGGGGAACTGGGATGGGGATCTGGGAGATTTGAGATGGGGGAAGTGGGATCCCAAAGGCCCCTCTGAGCTCCAGGATGGTTCCCCTGAGACCCCAAATCCCCTGTGAGGGTTTCCCTGAGACCCCAAAGCCCCTCTGATCTCAGGATGGCTCCCCTAAGGCCCCAAAGCCCCCAGGAGCTCCAAGATGGCTTCCCCGAGACCCCAAATCCCCCAGCATGGCTCCCCTGAGACCCCAAACCCCTGGGATGGTTCACCCGAGACCCCAGGACAGTTCCCCCCCAAACCCCCAAGTGCTGGGACCTTCCCATTTCCCCACTGGGTCACCCCAGTGCTGTCAGGGTTTCCCTGAGACCCCAAAGCCCCCAGGACCCCCCTGTACCCCCACCTGTGCCCAGACCCCAAAGCCCCCAGTACCTCCCTGTGCCCCCACCTGTGCCCACCTTGCTCAGAGACCCCAAAGCCCCCTGTACCCCCTGTGCCCCCACCTGTGCCCACCTTGCCCAGAGACCCCAAAGCCCCCCAGGACCCCCTGTGCCCCCACCTGTGCCCACCTCACCCAGACCCCAAAGCCCCCCTGTACCCCCCGTGCCCCCACCTGTGCCCACCTCACCCAGACCCCAAAGCCCCCTGTACCCCCTGTGCCCCCACCTGTGCCCACCTTGCCCAGAGACCCCAAAGCCCCCAGGACCCCCCTGTACCCCCACCTGTGCCCACCTGTGCCCAGACCCCAAAGCCCCCAGTACCTCCCTGTGCCCCCCACCTGTGCCGAGACCCCAAAGCCCCCAGTACCCCCCGTGCCCCCACCTGTGCCCACCTTGCCCAGAGACCCCAAAGCCCCAGAGACCCCAAAGCCCCCAGCACCCCCTGTGCCCCCACCTGTGCCCAGACCCCAAAGCCCCCAGGACCCCCTGTGCCCCCCCTGTGCCCACCTGTGCCCAGACCCCAAAGCCCCCCATGCCCCACCTGTGCCCACCTCCCCCCCAGACCCCAAAGCCCCCAGTACCCCCCTGTGCCCCACCTGTGCCCAGACCCCAAATCCCCAGTACCCCCTGTGCCCCCACCTCACCCAGACCCCAAAGCCCCCCCGTGCCCCCACCTGTGCCCACCTCACCCAGACCCCTGTGCCCCCCGTGCCCCACCTGTGCCCGCCTCACCCAGACCCCAAAGCTCCCCGTGCCCCCACCTGTGCCCACCTCACCCAGACCCTGTGCCCCCGTGCCCCACCTGTGCCCGCTCGCCCAGCCCGTTGCGCACGGCCAGCGCAGGTCCCCGTGCCGTCTCCGCCGCTCTCCGCCGCCGCTGGCCGCCGCCGCCGTTGTTGTAGCCGTCGTAGGAGCCGCTGCCGCCGTAGCCACGGTTGCCCCCGGAGTAGCCGGGGCCGCCACCACCGTAACCTGGGGGGGGACAAAAGCCACCAGAGGGGTTCAGAGCCCCGCTGGAGGGGCCGGGCTGCGGCGGCTGCGGCTGGCGGGGCCGGGCAGGGACCCCGGGGCTGCTGGGGGTGAGCTTGGTGTGGCCAAAATGGGGATTGTGTCCCCAGCTGCTCAACCAGGTGATCTCCTGGCACACATTATCTGCTCATGGGGCAGCTTTAAACCAGCTGGGCAATCATCTTTATCTTTCCACAGCCCATCCTCCCTCCAGGAGAGATCTCCTGTTCATGGCCAGTGAGTCCCAGGGCATGGCTGATAAAATTCCATCATCCCATGGGAGATGCTCCAGCCAGGGGAGGAGCCAAACATTTCCTACCCAGAGAAAAACTGACATTTTGGACAGCAAGGAACCTTCTTTCCACTGCATTCCAGAGGAATTCCAGACCTTTCCACATCACCCCTGCACCTTCAGAGGAAACTGCCCCTTCTCCAGGAGCACTGCTCCAGCTGAGCCACATCTGCCACTGCAGGAGGATGCAGCCACCATGGAATGGGACTGTGCCAACACCCTGACTGACTGACGGGTGTCAGCTTGGATTCTGACTCTGGCAGGGTTTGGGATTGTTCTTTGTAATACTGCATTTCTATTTTAATTTTCCTAGTAAAGAACTGTTATTCCTAATTCCCCTATGTTTGCCTGAGAGCCTCTTCATTTCAAAATTAGAATAGTTTGGAGGGAGAGGATTTACACTGTCCGTTTCAGAGAAAAGCTTCTGCCTTTAGTGGCAGAAATCTGTCCTTCAAACCAGGACACGGGTGCTGGTTTTGGTGCTGGTTTTGGTGCTGGTTTTGGTGGTTTTGGTGCTGGTTTTGGTGCTGCTTTTGGTGGTTTTGGTGGTGCTGGGGTGGCTGGTGCCCGGCCTGCCCTTACCGTCAGCGCCAAATCCATTAAATCCGTCGCCGCCGTAAGCGCCGGCGCGGCCAAACCCACCTGGAAAGAACAAACCGCGCTGGGGCCCCCGGGGGTGGGGACAGGCAGAGAGAGGTGGCAGTGACCGTCGGGGCGTCCCCTGTCCCTTGGCAGCCCGTGTGCCTGTGTCCCCCTGCCCGCTGCCCTCACTCACCACGCCCGCCAAAGTTGCCGCCGCGGTTGAAGTTGTCGCCGCCGCCGAAGCCGCCGCGGCCGCCGCCGCCGAAATTCCCGGAGCCGCTGCGGCCTAGCAGAGGGGGAGGAGGAGGAGGAGGAGGAGGAGGAGGAAGGGCACAGGCTTTAGGCACGGCGTGGGCGTGGCACGGGCGGGGCCGGGCGGGGCAGGGCGGGGCCGGGCTCACCTCGCTGGCCGGCCGAGGCGCTCGCCATCTCCTGCTTGGACAGCGCCTTGCGCACCTCGCAGTTGTGCCCGTTCACCGTGTGGTACTTCTGGACTGAGGGGACACGGCGGGGTCACGCCACAGGGGTGGCACTGTGCCCTGCTGGGCTGTCACCCACTGAGTGTCCCCAGCTGGATTCACACACTGCACGCCATCCCCGAGTGTCCCCAGCTGGTGTCACCCACTGCACACCATCCCCGAGTGTCCCCAGCTGGCTGTCACCCCCCCAGGCCAGCCCCATGCTGTCCCCAGCCAGGCTGCCATCCTCCTTCCCGCGTCCCTAGGCTGTCCCCACCTGGCTGTCACTCCGTGTCCCCACCTGGCTGTCACCCACAGGCTGTCCCCAGCTGGACTGTCACTGTCCCCACCTGGCTGTCACCCCCAGGCTGTCCCCAGCTGGACTGTCACTGTCCCCACGCCAGCTGTCACTGCCATGTCCCCAGGCTGTCCCCAGCTGGCTGTCACCCGCCACAGCCCCAGGCTGTTCCTAACTGGGTTAACACCCCCCCCACCCTGTCCCCAAACCATCCCAAGCCAGACTGTCACCCCCGGGTCCCCAGCCTGTCCCTGGGCTGTCCCCCACCACGTCCCCAAGCTGTCCCCAGGCTGTCACCCCTGTGTCCCCAAGCTACTCCCATGCTGTCCGCAAACTGTCCCCAGGCTCTTTCCAGACTGTCCCTGTGTCCTCATGCTGTCCCCAAGCTGTCCCCGTGTCCCCAGGCTGTCCCCACACTGTCCCCGTGTCCCAGGCTGTCCCAGGCTGTCCCGTGTCCTGCCAGGCTGTCCCAGCCGTCCCCAGGCTGTCCCCAGGCTGTCCCCGCACTCACTGACGATTTGTCGCCGAGTCGTGGCGTCGAAGGTGAAGGCGGCCGCGCTCTCGCTGCGCGTCGGCATGATCTGTGACCTCGATCTTGCCGACTGCCGAGACTCGGCAGGTGCTGCTCCTCCGTGTCCTCCTTGATGCCGCCCACGAAGATCTTCTTCACCGTCAGGTGCGCGCGGCGCTCGAGTCCTCGGGACGGGACGGAGGGGACAGGGACAGCGCGGCTGTGGGGCAGGGCCAGTGTCCCGCCATTGTCCAGAGCCACTGTGCCCAGAGCCACTGTGCCCAGAGCCACCAGTGTCCCCAGAGCCACTGTGCCCAGAGCCACGTCCCAGACCACCAGTGTCCCCAGAGCACCGCTCCCCAGAGCCACTGTCCCAGAGCCACCACCCCCTCAGTGTCCCCAGTGTCCCCATGTCCCTCACCTCTCGGGACACGGCTCATTTGGGTTCCACCACCCCCTCAGTGTCCCCAGTGTCCCCATGTCCCTCACCTCTCGGGACACGGCCCGTTTGGGTTCCACCACCCTGCCATGTCCCCAGTGTCCCCCAGTGTCCCCATGTCCCTCACCTCTCGGGACACGGCCCGTTTGGGTTCCACCACCCCCCCTCAGTGTCCCCAGTGTCCCCATGTCCCTCACCTCTCGGGACACGGCCGTTTGGGTTCCACCACCCTGCCATGTCCCCCAGTGTCCCCATGTCCCCAGTGTCCCCATGTCCCTCACCTCTCGGGACACGGCCCGTTTGGGTTCCACCACCCCCCCTCAGTGTCCCCAGTGTCCCCATGTCCCCCCAGTGTCCCCATGTCCCCTCACCTCTCGGGACACGGCCCGTTTGGGTTCCACCACCCCCTCAGTGTCCCCAGTGTCCCCATGTCCCCTCACCTCTCGGGACACGGCCCGTTTGGGTTCCACCACCCCCTCAGTGTCCCCAGTGTCCCCATGTCCCCTCACCTCTCGGGACACGGCCCGTTTGGGTTCCACCACCCCCTCAGTGTCCCCAGTGTCCCCATGTCCCCTCACCTCTCGGGACACGGCCCGTTTGGGTTCCACCACCCTGCCATCCACCTTGTGTGGCCGCGCGTTCATGGCGGCATCGACCTCCTCCACCGAGGAGTAGGTGACGAACCCGAACCCCCGCGAGCGCTTGGTGTTGGGGTCCCGCATCACCTGGGGACAGGGACACGTCAGGGACAGGGACAGGGACACGGGGACAGGGCAGGGACACAGGGACATCAGCTGGGATGTGACAAAACCCAACCGCCGCGAGCGCTTGGTGTTGGGGTCCCGCATCACCTGGGGACAGGGACATGTCAGGGACACAGGGACAGAGCAGGGACACGGGGACAGGGACACATCAGGGACAGAAGAACAGGGCAGGGGACAGGGCAGGGACACAGTGACATCAGCTGGGATGTGACAAACCCGAACCCCCGCGAGCGCTTGGTGTTGGGGTCCCGCATCACCTGGGGACAGGGACACGTCAGGGACAGGGACAGGGACACAGGGACAGGGCAGGGACACAGGGACATCAGCTGGGATGTGACAAAACCCAACCGCGCGAGCGCTTGGTGTTGGGGTCCTGCATCACCTGGGGACAGGGGGGGACATGTCAGGGACAGGGACAGGGCAGGGGACAGGGCAGGGACACAGGGACAGGGACATGGGGACAGGGATGTGACAAAACCCAAATGCCCACGAGCGCTTTGTATTGAGGCCCTTCATCACCTGGGGACATGTCAGGGACAGGGACACAGGGACAGGTCGGGGACATGGGGAGGGACACGGGGACAAGGGCAGCTTTTGGGGGATGCCAGGCAGGCATTTGCTGTCCCAGAAATGGTTTTGGGGACCCCAAAGAGGGATTTGGTGTCCCAGGGCAGTGTTTGGTGACCCCAGGGCAGTTCTAGGTGGCCCCAGGGCAGTTTTTGGGCTCCCAGGGCAGTTTGAGGTGCCCTGGGGAGGATTTTGGTGGCCCCAGGGCAGTTTTTGGGCTCCCAGGGCAGTTTGAGGTGCCCTGGGGAGGATTTTGGTGACCCCAGGGCAGTTTTTGAGCTCCCAGGGCAGTTTGAGGTGCCCTGGGGAGGATTTTGGTGACCCCAGGGCAGTTTTTGGGCTCCCAGGGCAGTTTGAGGTGCCCTGGGGAGGATTTCCAGTGACCCAGGGCAGTTTTTGAGCTCCCAGGGCAGTTTGAGGTGCCCTGGGAGGATTTTGGTGACCCCAGGCAGTTTTGGGCTCCCAGGGCAGTTTGAGGTGCCCTGGGGAGGATTTTGGTGACCCCAGGGCAGTTTTTGGGCTCCCAGGGCAGTTTTACAGGATCCCAAAGCAGTTTTTGGTGCCTCAGGGATGGTTAAGGTGACCCCAGGGCAGGTTTTGGCAATCCCAGGGATGGTCAGGGTGCCCCCAGGGATGGTTTGGGTGCCCCCAGGATGGTTAAGGTGCCCCCAGGGATGGTTTGCCCCCAGGCAGGTCTGGGGGCAGTTTTGGGGTCCCAGGGATGGTCAGGGTGACCCCAGGGATGGTCAAGGTGACCCCAGGGATGGTTTAGGTGCCCCCAGGCAGGTTTGGGGATCCCAGGGATGGTCAGGGTGACCCCAGGGATGGTCAGGGTGACCCCAGGGACGGTCAGGGTGACCCCAGGGATAGTTTAGGTGCCCCCAGGCAGATTTATGTGCCCCCAGGCAGGTTTAGGTGCCCCCAGGAATAGTTTAGGTGCCCCCAGGCAGAGGTTTAGGTGCCCCAGGCAGGTTTAGGTGCCCCAGGCAGGTTTAGGTGCCCCCAGGCAGGTTTAGGTGCCCCCAGGGATAGTTTAGGTGCTCCCAGACAGGTTTAGGTGCCCCAGGCAGGTTTAGGTGCCCCCAGGCAGGTTTAGGTGCCCCCAGGCAGGTTTGGGGGATCCCAGGGATGGTCAGGGTGCCCCCAGGGATAGTTCAGGTGCCCCAGGCAGGTGTGGGCAGGTGAAGGGTGCCCCCCTCACCACGCAGTCGGTCAGGGTGCCCCACTGCTCGAAGTGGCTGCGCAGGCTCTCGTCCGTGGTCTCAAAGCTCAGGCCGCCGATGAAGAGCTTCCGCAGCTGCTCCGGCTCCTTGGGGGACTGCGGGGACACGGGGGGTCAGGGGACCCCCAAAACCTCCTCACGCAGCTCTGGGGGCTGGGGACCCCAAAACCTCCTCACGCAGCTCTGGGGGGGCTGGGGATCCCCAAAACATCCTCACACAGCTCTGGGGGGGCTGGGGATCCCCAAAACATCCTCACACAGCTCTGGGGGGGCTGGGGATCCCCAAAACATCCTCACGCAGCTCTGGGGGGGCTGGGGATCCCCAAAACATCCTCACGCAGCTTTGGGGATCCCCTGAGACCCCCAAAACATCCTCACGCAGCTCTGGGGGGCTCAGGGGATCCCCAAAACCTCCTCACGCAGCTCTGGGGATCCCCTGAGCCCCCAAAACCTCCTCACGCAGCTCTGGGGATCCCCTGAGCCCCCAAAACATCCTCACGCAGCTCTGGGGGGGCTGGGGATCCCCAAAACCTCCTCACGCAGCTCTGGGGATCCCCTGAGCCCCCAAAACATCCTCACGCAGCTCTAGGGGGGCTGGGGATCCCCAAAACCTCCTCACACAGCTCTGGGGGGCTCAGGGGATCCCCAAAACATCCTCACGCAGCTCTGGGGATCCCCTGAGACCCCCAAAACCTCCTCACACAGCTCTGGGGGGGGGCTCACACCCCAAAATCCCTCCTAGGACCCCCACATCTCCTGACACCCCAAAATCCCTCCTAGGACCACCCACAGCTCCTCACATTCCAAATTCCCTCCAAAATTCCTCCCAGAGCTCCAAGGAGGTCCTGACATCCTAAAATCACCCATGACACCCCAAAAATCTCTCCTGGGACCACTCACAACTCCTGACAACCCAAATTCCCTCCAAAATTCCTCCCAGAGCTCCAGGGAGGTTCAGACATCCCAGAATTGCTCCCAGGACACAAAAACCTCTCCTGGGACCCCAAAATTCACCCTGGGCCTCCCCCAGCTCCTGATACCCCTGGGAACCTCCCAGCTCCAGGGATGCCCTAAAACCCCAAATTCCCCCTGGGAACCCCCAGCCCCAAGCTGAGGGGGTGCCCAGCCCCCCGACCCCCCCTCAGCTGAAACCCCCAGATCCCCTTTTAGGAACCCCCAGACCCTAAAAGGACCCAGAGCCCCCCTGGGCCCCAACCCTGCCCCTCCCTCCCAAATTTTTTGGGGCCATCTGATCCTTGAGCATCCCCAGTTTTCCCCAGTCCCCATTTCCAGGGCCCCCCAACCCAAATTCCTCGACCTCCCAAACCCCCAAATCTCTCCCCCATCCCCAAATTTTGGGGCCCACCATTCCCCTCAGTACCCCCAACCCCGATTTTTGGACCCCCCCAGCCTCTCATTTTAACCCCCCCAACCCCAAATCTGGACTCCCCACTCCCCCCAAACCCCCCAACTCTAATTTTTAACCCCCCCCAAGCCCCCATACCCCAAATTTTGACCTCCCCCAGCCCCAAAATCCCACCCCCACGCCCATTATTTGGGAGATTTCGAACACCCCCCCGAATGTGTCCCCCAATCCCGGGTGACACAAAGGATGCGCCTGAGGGGGCTGGGGACGTGGCCTCGGGGGGGGGAGGGGGGCGGGGCAGGCGAGGAGAGGTCGCCAGGCGGCGCGGGTGCGCGGGGGGGACGGAATTTAAAAAAAAAACAACAAAAACCGCGCGCGGAATCGGCGAAGGGGAGGGAAAAGCAGCGCTGGCGCTCACCTCGGCCTTGGCCATGGCGGCGGCGCGGGGCGGGGCGGGCCGGGCGGTGGCGGCAGCGCGATGCCCCCTGCGAGGGCCGACACGGAAAGGGGCCGAGCGACGCGAGCGCCGCCGCCTCACCCGCCGCCCCGCCGCCCTCACGGCCCCCGCGCCGCCTCCCATTGGCTGAGCCCGCCCGGCGCCGCCGCCCCATTGGCGCGGTGGCCGCGCTCCTCCCGCGCCGCCGCCGCTGATTGGCTGTGTGCGCATTGCTCCCGCCCTCGCGCCGCGATGATTGGGCAGAACCGCTGTTGCCACGCCTCACGCGGCTTTTCCCGCTCCGGCCCGGAGACTCCCCGGCGCGCCGCTGATTCGTTGTTGGCACGGAGGGCCCGCCCCCGCTCAGCGCTGATTGGCCGGGCGCGCGGGGACGGTCCCCATTGGCGGCAGCGGCCGTCGCTCAGTGCGGGCGGCCGGCGGGCCCAGCGCAGCTCGGCGAGCGCGGCGCGGCGGGCGCGGAGCGGGGCGGCGGCGGCGACTCCCGGCGGCGGCGAGGAGGGGCCGCCTGCCCGCCGGCCCCAAGGTGCGGCCGCAGCAGCGCATGCGCCAATGGCGGCGGGCTTTGGGGAGGGGGGAAAGGCGGGCGGACGCATGCGCGAAGCGCGGCCGGCGGCGCCTGCGCGCTGCGGGCGGTTTTGGCGGGCGGAGCGCGGAGGGGCGGCAGCTCGGAGCGGCGGCCGAACCGCGGCGAACGGGCCCGCGCCGGAGCCGCTCTCCGCGCAGGTAGCGCAGGCGGCGGGCGGCGGATGAATGGGCGGCAGCACGGGGCGGATCCGCCGCTGTGACGGGCGGGCACGGTGGCCAATGGCGGCGGGAGGGAGGCGGGGCCATGTGGGGAGCGGCGGGCGCGGTATTTAAGAGCAGCGAGCGGGAGGCGGTGCGGCGCGGCGATTGACAGGCGCGGTGCCCAATGCCTGCGGAGTGTGGGCGGGGCGGCGCTTTGAGTGACAGCTTTGCTGTCCAATGGCAGCGCGGCGGGGCTGCGGCGAGCGGCGGGGCGCTCGGCCAATCAGCGCGCGGGCGCGAGGCCGCTCTGACCAATCGCGGCCCGGGGCGCGCTTCTGGCCCCGCCTCCGGGTACCGCGCCCCCCCTTCCCCGCTTTGAACCCAAAACTGCGGCTTTTTCCCCCAAAACTGCGGGTTTTGCCCTCAAACCGCCGCGTTTCGCCTCCAACCGGCGCTTTCCCGCCTCACGCGGGCGGGTTTTCCCTCAGAAATGCGGTTTTTAGCCCTCGGGAGGGCGGGTTCGGGCCGAGCGCGGCGCGTTCCCTTTGTTCCCTCAGGATTCCCGGGCGCGGGCTCGGGGCTGCGGCGCCCCGCGGGCTCCGGCTCGGCCCTGCCCTTCCCTTCCCGAGCCGCCTGTTCCCGGCTCTTCCCTCAGAATCCGCCCCGAACCTCCCGCTTCCCGCCCAAAGGCCGCGCCGGGAAATCCCGCCGGGAATCCGGCAGGAAATTCCACCCCGGCAGCGAGGGATTCCTCACTGGGCTGAAGGGCTGCGTTTTAAAGGAAGAAATCCGCTAAAATCGAGGCTTAAGGGCAGGAAAAATAAAGCCCGAATTGGGGTTTTCTTAAAACTTAGGGGTTTTTAATCCGCCCGTTTTTAAGGGGTTTAGCCCAAATTCCATTTCGCTCAGTTTTAGGGGATTTATCCCGAATTACCTTTCATTCTGCCTAAATCCTCAGGTTTTTTAGGTGTTTTTAGCCCAAGTTGTGTTTGTGCTGAAATCCCCGCTGGTTTTTAGGAATCGGCCCCTCCTCTGCTCCCCGCCTTGGGATCTCCCTTTGGGGGTCCCAAAATGACCCCAAATCCCTCCTTTGGGGAACCCAAAATGACCCCAAATCCCTCCTTGGGAATCCCAAAATGACCCCAAATTCCTCCTTTGGGGAACCCAAAATGACCCCAAATCCCTCCTTGGGGAAGCCAAAATGACCCCAAATCCTTCCTTGGGAATCCCAAAATTACCCAAATCCCTCCTTTGGGGAACCCAAAATGACCCCAAATCCCTCCTTGGGAATCCCAAAATTACCCAAATCCCTCCTTTGGGGAACCCAAAATGACCCCAAATCCTTTGGGGAACCCAAAATGACCCCAAATCCCTCCTTGGGGGTCCCCAGGTGTCCCCAGGTCACCCCAATGCCCCTTTTACGGGAGCTCCAGGAGCCTCAAATCTCCTTTGGGGATCCTGAGATGACCCCAAATTCCCACCTGGGCTATTCCCTGTCCCATGGTGACATTCCGTGTCCCTGTCCCCTGTCATTGCCTCTGTCCCGTGGTGACATTCCCTGTCACTGTCCCTGTCCCTGTCCCCAGAGCGGTGGCTGCGCTATGGGCAGGAGGAGCTGTTCCCTGTCCCTTGGTGACATTCCCTGTCCCCTGTCACTGTCCCTGTCCCTGTCCCCAGAGCGGTGGCTGCGCTATGGGCAGGAGGAGCTGTTCCCTGTGCCATGGTGACATTCCCTGTCCCCTGTCCCTGTCCCCTGTCCTTGTCCCCAGAGCGGTGGCTGCGCTATGGGCAGGAGGAGCTGTTCCCTGTGCCATGGTGACATTCCCTGTCCCCTGTCACTGTCCCCTGTCCCTGTCCCCAGAGCGGTGGCTGCGCTATGGGCAGGAGGAGCTGGCGGGCAGTTCCCTGTGCCATGGTGACATTCCCTGTCCCCTGTCCCTGTCCCCAGAGCGGTGGCTGCGCTATGGGCAGGAGGAGCCGGCGGGCAGTTCCCTGTGCCATGGTGACATTCCCTGTCCCCTGTCCCTGTCCCTGTCCCTGTCCCCAGAGCGGTGGCTGCGCTATGGGCAGGAGGAGCCGGCGGGCAGTTCCCTGTGCCATGGTGACATTCCCTGTCCCCTGTCACTGTCCCTGTCCCTGTCCCCAGAGCGGTGGCTGCGCTATGGGCAGGAGGAGCCGGTGGGCAGTTCCCTGTGCCATGGTGACATTCCCTGTCCCTGTCACTGTCCCTGTCCCTGTCCCCAGAGCAGTGGCTGCGCTATGGGGGAACAGCACAGTGACAGACACGGGGGCCAGCGCAGTGACAAACACGGGGGACAGTGCGGTGACACACACGGGGACAGCGCAGTGACAAACACGGGGGACAGCGCAGTGACAGACACGGGGACAGCGCGGTGACAGACACAGGGACAGCGCGGTGACACACTGGGAACAGTGCAGTGACACACGGGGACAGTGCGGTGACACACACGGGGACAGCGCAGTGACACACACTGGGAACAGCGCAGTGACACGGGGACAGCACGGTGACACGGGGACAGCGCGGTGACATGGGGACAGCGCGGTGACACACACTGGGAACAGCGCAGTGACACACGGGGGACAGTGCAGTGACACACACTGGGAACAGCGCAGTGACACGGGGACAGCGCAGTGACATGGGGACAGCGTGGTGACACACACGGGGGACAGCGCGGTGACAGACACTGGGGACACGGCTCCCAGGGACAGGGTGTGTGACAATCCTGGTGTGTGACACGGGCACCAGGACATGGGGACACTGCAGGGACCCTGCTGTGTGACAGGGGACACAGGGACAGGGACATGGGGACACTGCAGGGACCCTGCTGTGTGACAGGGGACACAGGGACAGGGACATGGGGACACTGCAGGGACCCTGAGGTGTGATAGGGGACATGGGGATGCCATGGGGACACTGCTCTGTGACAGGGGACTTGGGGACTGCACGGGTGGGGGGTGTCCCCACAGTGCCCCTGGGTGTCCCCTGGTGTCCCTGGGTGTCCCCTGTCCCCTGACCGTGTCCCCCAGGGAACACAACACGTGGGAGCCCGAGAAGAACCTGGACTGCCCCGAGCTGATCTCGCAGTTCCTGCGCAAGGACCGCAGGATGAGGGACATGAGGGACAGCGAGGGGACACGGCCCCGCGAGCGGCCCGAGGGCAACAAGCGCAAGGGACTGCCCGGCAGCGAGGATGGCAGGGCCAAGAAAAAGAGAGAGGTGAGAGGGGACAGGGACACGGGGACAGGGACACGGGGATGGCAGGGCCAAGAAAAGAGAGAGGTGAGAGGGGACAGGGACATGGGGTGGGGACACAGGGATGGACAGGGACACGGGGACGGGGACACGAGGATGGCAGGGCCAAGAAAAAGAGAGAGGTGAGAGGGGACAGGGACACGGGGATGGGGACACGGGGATGGACAGGGACACGGGGATGGGGACATGGGGATGGCAGGGCCAAGAAAAAGAGAGAGTGAGAGGGGACAGGGACACGGGGACAGGGACATGGGGATGGCAGGGCCAAGAAAAAGAGAGAGGTGAGAGGGGACAGGGACACGGGGATGGGGACACGGGATGGACAGGGACACGGGGATGGGGACATGGGGATGGCAGGGCCAAGAAAAAGAGAGAGGTGAGAGGGGACAGGGACACGGGGACAGGGACATGGGGATGGCAGGGCCAAGAAAAAGAGAGAGGTGAGAGGGGACAGGGACATGGGGTGGGGACACGGGGATGGGGACACGGGGACGGGGACACGAGGATGGCAGGGCCAAGAAAAAGAGAGAGGTGAGAGAGGGGACACGGGGTGGGGACAGGGACACAGGGACACGGGGACAGGGACACGGGGATGGGGATGGCAGGGCCAAGAAAAAGAGAGAGGTGAGAGAGGGGACAGCTGGAAACGGGGACAAGGGGAGGGGGACAGGGACATGGGGATGGTGACACAGGGATGGGGACAAAGAGCCTGGGATGGGGATGTGGGGTTGGGGACAAGGGACATGGGGAGGGGACAGGAATGGACACGCAGGAATGGGGACAGGGACCAAAGGTGGAGAATGGATAGGCAGGGTTGGGGACAGGGACACAGGGATGGGATGGGAATGCCATGGGATCAGGGACAGGCACTGGGGACAGTGCCACCCCGTCCCCTCCCCGTGGGGACAGGGGAGTCCCTGAAGGGCCACCAGGGAAGGGGACAGTTGCACCCCTTCCCTGTCCCCTCTCCCAGACAATCCCTTTTTCCCAAAACTGTCCCTTTTGTCCCCAAACCCCAGAGCAATGACATCGCCCGTGGCTTCGAGCGGGGGCTGGAGCCCGAGAAGATCATCGGGGCCACCGACTCCTGCGGGGACCTCATGTTCCTCATGAAGTGGTGAGGGACCCTGCCACCCCCGGGCTCCCGGGCTGTGTCCCCAGTCTGTGTCCTTGTCCCCAGTCTGTGTCCCCAGTTCGTCCCTTTGTCCCCAGTTTGTGTCCCCAGTTTGTCCCTGTGGCCCCAGTTTGTGTCCTTGTCCCCAGTTTGTGTCCCCAGTTTGTGTCCCTGGTTTGTCCCTGTGGCCCCAGTTTGTGTCCGTGTCCCCAGTTTGTGTCCCCAGTTTGTGTCCCTGGTTTGTCCCTGTGTCCCCAGTTTGTGTCCCTGGTTTGTCCCCGTGGCCCCAGTTTGTGGCCCCATTTTGTGTCTGTGTCCCTGACATCCAGTTTGTCCCTCTGTCCCCAAATTTGGTACCTGTGACCCCCAGTTTGTCCCTGTGTCCCTAATCTGTGTCCCCAGTTTGTTCCTATCTCCCCAATTTGTCCCCAGTTTGCATCCCCAGTTTCTGTCCCCAGCCTGTCCCTGTGTCCCTAATCTGTGTCCCCATGTCTGCAACCTGTCCCCTGGACCCCCTGACCCCCTTGACCCCCTGTCCCCAGCCTGACCCCCTGTACCCCCAGGAAGGACACGGACGAGGCTGACCTGGTCCTTGTGTCCCCAGCCTGTCCCGTGTCCCCCTGACCCCCTGTCCCCTGTCCCCAGGAAGGACACGGACGAGGCTGACCTGGTGCTGGCCAAGGAGGCCAATCTCCGCTGTCCCCAGATTGTCATTGCCTTCTACGAGGAGCGCCTGACGTGGCACGCGTACCCCGAGGACAGCGAGGGCAAGGAGCGGGACCCGCCCCGCAGCTGAGCCCCGCCCCCCGAACCCCCAAAATCCTGTACATAGCCCCCCCAAACCTGCCCCCACCCGGCACCCCCCGCCCCTCTGTCCCTCCCGGTGTCCCCAGGGACAGGCCGGCGGTGTCCCCGTTTTGGGGTGTCCCCATTTTGGGGTGTCCCCATTTAGGGGTGTCCCCGTTTTGGGGTGTCCCCGTTTTGGGGTGTCACCATTTTGGGATGACTCCATTTTGGGGTGTCCCCATTTAGGGGTGTCCCCGTTTTGGGGTGTCACCATTTTGGGATGACTCCATTTTGGTGTGCCCCCATTTTGGGGTGCCCCCATTTTGGGGTGTCCCCATTTTGGGTTGTCCCCATTTTGGGATGACTCCATTTTGGGGTGTCCCCATTTAGGAGTGTCCCTGTTTTGGGGTGTCCCCATTTTGGGGTGTCCCCATTTTGGGATGACTCCATTTTGGGGTGTCCCCATTTAGGGGTGTCCCCATTTTGGGGTGTCACCATTTTGGGATGACTCCATTTTGGGGTGTCCCCATTTAGGAGTGTCCCCATTTTGGGGTGCCCCCATTTTGGGGTGTCCCCATTTTGGGGTGAGTCCATTTTGGGATGACTCCATTTTGGGGTGTCCCCATTTTGGGGTGCCCCCATTTAGGAGTGCCCCCATTTCGGGGTGCCCCCATTTTGGGGTGCCCCCATTTTGGGGTGTCCCCATTTTGGGGTGTCCCCATTTTGGGGTGTCCCCAGCCTGTCCCCCTCCCCCCCTGGTAGATTTTGGGGGGGTTGCCCCAATTTTGGTGTTTTTTAAAGTTGGTGTTTTTAGCCGGGGCCCCCCCGGTGTCCCCCTGTCCCCTCTGTCCCCTCCCCCCGTGCTGTCCCCACCCCCCGGATTTGGTTCCAATAAACGGAGACTTTTCAGGAGCTGCACCTGGGGGGGCTCGGGGACCCCAGTATGGCCCAGTGTGCCCAGTACAGCGTCCCCAGTATGGCCCAGTGTCCCCAGTATGGCCCAGTGTCCCAGTGTCCCCAGTATGGCCCAGTGTGCCCAGTACAGCGTCCCCAGTATGGCCCAGTGTCCCCAGTGTCCCCAGTATGGCCCAGTGTGCCCAGTACAGCGTCCCCAGTATGGGCCAGTGTGCCCAGTACAGCGTCCCCAGTATGGCCCAGTGTCCCCAGTATGGCCCAGTGTCCCCAGCATGGGCTGGTGTGCCCAGTACAGCGTCCCCAGTATGGCCCAGTGTCCCCAGTATGGCCCAGTGTCCCCAGTATGGGCTGGTGTGCCCAGTACAGTGTCCCCAGTATGGCCCAGTGTCCCCAGTATGGCCCAGTGTCCCCAGTATGGGCCAGTGTCCCCAGTACGGTGTCTCCAGTACAGCCCAGTGTCCCCAGTACGGTGTCTCCAGTATAGCTCAGTGTCCCCAGTATGGCCCAGTGTCCCCAGTATGTGCTGGTGTGCCCAGTACAGTGTCCCCAGTATGGCCCAGTATCCCCACTATAGCTCAGTGTCCCCAGTACAATGTCCCCAGCCCAGTGTCCCCACTATAGCCCAGTGTCCCCAGTACAATGTCCCCAGTACAATGTCCCCAGCCCAGCCCAGTGTCCCCAGCCCAGTCTCAGGTTGGGCCCCCCGTCCCCTGGCGGTGCCACCCGCTGGTGACAGCGCGGCACTGCAGGGACAGCGCGGGGACAAAGGGGGACCTGGGGACACGGGGGGGACACGGGGGGGGGGACAGGGAACCCTTGGGGGGCAGCAGGGACACCTCGGGGACACCAGAGGGGGGTTGGGGACACCTGAGTGACAATGGTGGACGGGCTGGGGACACTCGGGTGACGCTGAGGTGGCTTGGGGACTCATGAGTGACACTGAAGGGGGTTGGGGACACTCCCGGTGTCACGGGGGGAAGTTGGGGACACTCCGGTGACACCGCGCGCTCCCGCCAGGGGGCGCCCTCGCGCCGCCGCAGCCCCGTGTGAAGGGGCGTGGCCTAAACAGGCCCCGCCCCCCTCCGGTGCCGCGCCGTCCCCGTTCCCCTCCCCCACTCCCCGTGTCCCCCCCGCGCCCTCGGGACCCCGGGGGGGTTTGGGGATCCGGAGTGGGGGGAGGGGGGGATTTTTGGGGATGTTTTCCCTCCGCAAAGCACGATGGGAAACTCCGCGCGCAGACAAAGGACCGGGCCGCGCCCCCGCGCGGGGCATGCCGGGAAAGGGCGGGAGGCGGGGTTGGGGTTAAGGGGCGGGGCTTGGCGGGTTAAGGGGCGGGGCTTAGCGGGTTAAGGGGCGGGGCTTAGCGGGTTAAGGGGCGGGGCTCGGCGGAGGCGACGCGCGTTCAGGTGGGCTCGCGGCGGCGGCTCTGACGTCACCGGGGGGGTCGTGTGACGTCACGGGGGTAGCGGGGCTGTGAGGGACACTCGGGGAGTCCTGGTGGGGGAGGGGGTCACGTGGGAGGCTCTGAAGGGGCGGAGGGGGTCTGGGGTCACCGCGTCACCGCCGGCCTGCGCTGCCACCCGCGGGGCTCCGCTGTCCCCTCTGTCCCCTCTGTCACCCCCCTGGGGCTCCCCTGTCCCCTCTGTCCCCTCTGTCACCCCCGGGGCTCCCCTGTCCCCTCTGTCCCCTCTGTCACCCCCCCGGGCTCCGCTGTCCCCTCTGTCCCCTCTGTCACCCCCCAGGGCTCCTTTGTCCTCCCCAGGACTCCTTTGTCCCCTCTGTCACCCCCTTGAGGCTCCCCTGTCCCCTCTGGGGCTCCTTTGTCCCCCGCGAGCCTCCCCTGTCCCCTCTGTCCCACCCCCGGCTGTCCCCTCTGTCCCCCCCCGGCGCTCCCCTGTCCCATCTGGGGCTCCTCTGGCGCTGTCCCCCTGTCCCCCTCCCGCCGCTGTCACCGCGTCCCCGCTGTGCCCGCAGGCGATGGGGGATGGAGCGGGGGGAGGAGGAGGAGGAGGAGGAGGAGGAAGGCGCCAGGGCTGAGGCTGCCGGAGCCGAGGGTGATGACGGAGCCGAGGACGATGATGATGATGATGATGATGATGATGATGATGATGATGATGACGATGATGATGATGATGGTGGCGGCGGTGCCGGCGGTGAGGAAGGCGCGCTGCCCGCGCGGTTCCTGGCGCTGGAGCTCGCTCTGTCCGAGCAGCTGCGGGCGCTGCCGCCGCCCGGGCCGCCCGTGGCGCTGCTCTACGCGCCCCTCGAGTACGCGTGGGAGCCGCACCGGCGCTTCGTGCGGCGCTACCTGCGCACCCCCAAACCCGTGCTGTTCCTGGGCATGAACCCCGGCCCCTTCGGCATGGGCCAGACCGGGGTACGGGGTACCGGGGGTACCGGGGGGTTCGGGAGGGTTCGGGGAATGAACCCCGGCCCGTTCGGGATGGGCCAGACCGGGCTACGGGGTACCGGGGGTACCGGGGGTTCGGGGGGGTCAGAGGGCACGGGGAGAGGGGGTCCGGGGGTTCAGGGAGGGGTCTGGGGGCAATGGGGTGCAGGGAGAGGGGCTGGGGGTACGGGGGTTCAGGGAGGGGGTCTGGGGGTACGGGGGTGCAGGGAGGGGGCTGGGGGTACGGGGGTTCAGGAGGGGGTCTGGGGGTACGGGGGGGTGCAGGGAGGGGGTCTGGGGTACGGGGGTTCAGGAGGGGGTGTGGAGGGGTCTCAGGGCATCCCACGAGGTCCCAAAGGAGGGGAACTGAGGCTCGGGGGTCCCCAGGGGGTCTCGGTGTGTCCCCCAGGGCAGCACGGGAGGGAAACTGAGGCACGGGAAAGTTTAGGGGGAGCTCAGGGGGTCTCCCGAGGAGGGAAACTGAGGAACGGGGGTCCCAGCCCATGCAACGGAGTCCTGCGGGAAGGAAACTGAGGCACGGGGAGTCCCCAGAAGGTTCCACTCCATCCCATGGCGTCCTGCAGGAGGGAAACTGAGGCGCGGGAATGTTTTGGGGTGCCCAGGGGATCTCCGGAGGGGGGAAACTGAGGCACGGCGGGGGGGATGACTCGGAGTGGGGGGATGTCCGCAGTGTCCCCACCGTGCCCTCCCCGCCCGCAGGTGCCGTTCGGCGAGGCGTGGCACGTGCGGGAGTGGCTGCGGGTGCGGGGCGCGGTGCTGAAGCCGCCCCGGGAGCACCCCAAGCGCCCGGTGCTGGGGCTGCGCTGCCCGCGGGCCGAGGTGAGCGGCGCCCGCTTCTGGGGGCTCATCCGCCAGCTCTGCCCGGACCCGCGCCGCTTCTTCCGCCACTGCTTCGTGCACAACCTGTGCCCGCTGCTCTTCCTCAGCGAGTCCGGCCGCAACGTGCCGCTGCCGGAGCTGCGGCGGCCCGAGCGGGAGCGGCTGCTGCGCCTCTGCGGGGCCGCGCTCGTGGCCGCCGTGCGGGAGCTGCGGGTGCGCCTGGTGGTGGCCCTGGGCCGGGTGGCCGAGCTGCGGGCCCGCCGCGAGCTGCGGGGCGCGGGGCTGGACGTGCAGGTGCGGGGATCCCGCACCCCTCACCCCGAAACCCCCGCGCCAACCGCGGCTGGGAGGGGGAGGCGCGGGCGCGGCTGGAGGAGCTCGGGGTGCTGCGGCTGCTGGGGGGGCGCGACGGGGGGGACACGGGCGGGACGGGGGCTGGGGGGGCTCTGGGGCACCTGGGGAAGGAGCCTGGGGGGGGCCTGCCCCAGTCAGACCAGTTGGGAACTGGGGGGAAGGTGATGGAGGGGGACCTGGACCAGCTGTACCAGTTTGAGACTGGGGGGAAGGAGCCTGGGGGGTCCCTGCCCCAGTTTGGGATTGGGGGAAGGAGCCTGGGGGGTCCCTGCCCCAGTTTGGGACTGGGGGAAGGTGATGGATGGGGCTGTACCCCAGTTGCACCATTTGGGGACTGGGGAGAAGGAGCCTGGAGGGTCCCTGCCCCAGTTTGGGACTGGGGGGAAGGAGCCAGGGGGGTCCCTGCCCCAGTTTGGGACTGGGGGGAAGATGATGGGTGGAGCCTTGGACCAGTTGGGGAATTTGGGGAAGGAGCCTGGGGGGTCCCTGCCCCAGTCAGACCAGTTTGGGACTGGGGAAGGTGATGGGTGGGGCCCTGCCCCAGTTGGACCAGCTGGGGACTGGGAAAAGGGGGGTTGAAGGGTCCCTGCCTCAGTTTCCCCACCCGGAACAGGATTTAGGGCAGCACCGCAGGGCAGGGGATGAATCCCCGCCTCACTCGGGAGCGGCTTTGGGGTTCCTTTAGGGGCGGGTCCTGCCTCAGTTTCCCCTCTCGGGGGTTTTGGGGTTCCTTTAGGGGCGGGTCCTGCCTCAGTTTCCCCTCTCGGGGGTTTTGGGGTTCCTTTAGGGGGGGTCCTGCCTCAGTTTCCCCTCTCGGGGGTTTTGGGGTTCCTTTAGGGGCGGGTCCTGCCTCAGTTTCCCCTCTCGGGGGTTTTGGGGTTCCTTTAGGGGCGGGTCCTGCCTCAGTTTCCCCTCTCGGGGGTTTTGGGGTTCCTTTAGGGGCGGGTCCTGCCTCAGTTTCCCCGCTCGGGGCTGGTGCTTGCGGAACCTCGCGGCGCTTTCTGCGGATTCTGGGATAAATAAAAGCGGGAATTGGTAAAAATCCAAGGAATGGCTTTGGGGGGGATGGGGGGAGGCGGGAACTTCCTGGGATCCTCCCTCGCTCGGGGCTGAACTGGGCTGAACTGGGATCACTGGGCCGTCCCGGTTTGGTCCCGGTTCGGTGCCGGTCTGGTCCCGGTTCAGTCCCGGTTCAGTCCCGGTTCAGTCCTGTTTCAGTCCCGGTCCGGTCCCGGTTCGGTCCCGGTCCGGCGGGGCCGCTGTGCCGGAGCGGCGGGCGCGGCTCTGCGGGCAGGAACCGCTAGAGAGAGACAGAGAGCTGCGGCACCGGGAACGGGAACGGGAACGGGGCTGAAACCGGGACCGGCACCGGGAACGGGGCTGAAACCGGGACCGACACCGGGAACGGGGCTGAAACCGGGAACGGGAACGGGGCTGACACCGGGAACGGGGCTGAAACCCGGACTGACACCGGCACCGGGAACGGGGCTGAAACCAGGACCGGGAACGGGGCTGAAACCGGGACCGGGACCGGGAACGGGGCTGAAACCAGGACCGGGAACGGGGCTGAAACCGGGACCGGCACCGGGAACGGGAACGGGGCTGAAACTCGGACTGACACCGGGACCGGGAACGGGAACGGAGCTGAAACCGGGACCGGCACCGGGAACGGGGCTGAAACCCGGACTGACACCGGGACCGGGAACGGGGCTGAAACCGGGACCGGAACGGGAACGGGGCTGAAAGCCGGGACCGGGACCGGGAACGGGACTGAAACCGAGACTGGGACCTGGAACAGGACTGAAACTGGGACCGACACCGGGAACGGGAAGGGGCTGAAACCGGGACCGACACCAAGAACAGGAACGGGAACGGGACTGAAACCGTGCCCGGGGCTGAAACCGGGACTGACACTGACACCGGGACCGGGACTGGGAACGGGGCTGAAACCGGCACCGAGACTGGGACTGACACCGGGCTGGGACCAGGACTGGGACTGACACCGAGACCAGCCCTGGGACAGAGGCGGGGACCGGGACCGGTACCGACACCGGGACTGTTCCATTGCCGGTACCGCTCCCGGTACAGCCCCGCCCATCGCAGCACCGTTTTGGGGCGGAATCCCGCGGATTTCGGGGTTTTGAGGTCACGACCCGCACGTGGGGACGCCCGAGGCGCCGGAGCCGCGGGAATCCCGGGATTTACGGCGGCGATTCCCGGGAATGGCTCGGGGGGAGAGGCCGTAAATCAGCTCCGGCTGCTCCCGTCACCGTCACGGTTTATGGGATCAGCGCCTCCGCGATTTGTGGCCTCGCCTTCTGCCGGCGCCCGGGGACCTTTTCCCAACCTCCCAATCCCAAAAAAATCCCCCTTTCCCCACCCAAAATTCCGGAGGGTTTGGCTTTCTGACCCACTGAAAAAAAAAAAAAAAAAAAAAAAAAAAAAAAGAAAGAAAAAAAAAAAAAAAAGGGTTTTTTTGGGGGGGATGAGGGTGTAAAATAAATAAATATTCCCAAAAAACGAATCCCAAAATGCCGGAAATCATCGTTTTCCCACATTCCCGAGGGATTTTTGGGATTTGGGAAAATGGCAGCGATGCATCCCGGGGGGAGTTGGGGATGATTTGGGGATTTTCGGGGATGATTTGGGGGTTTTTGGGGATGATCTGGGGTTTATGGGGATATTTTGGGGTTTTTTTTAGGGGATGATTTTGGGGTTTTTAGGGGATGATTTGGGGATTTTGGGGAGATGATTTGGGGATTTTGGGGTGATTTGGGGATTTTGGGGGGGGTGATTTTGGGGATTTTTAGGGGATGATTTTGAGGTTTTTACGGGATGATTTGGGGATTTTTTTGGGGATGATTTGGGGTTTTTGGGGGTATTTTTGGGAATGATTTGGGTTTTTTGGGTGGATGATTTGGGGTTTTTTGGGGGTTTTTGAGGATGATTTGGGGGATTTGAGGGAACGGGCGGTTCCCGGCTTTTCCCGGGAATCTCGTTAACGGGAACGGGAAAACGAGGAGAAGGAATGATGATAATGAGGATAATGAGGATAACGAGAATATCGAGGATATCGAGAATATCGGGGATAATGAAAAGGGATGGCGAAGATATCGAGGACAATGACTGAGGATAACGAGGATATCCAAGTTATCGAGGAAATTCTGAGCTTGGATTTCTCAGGTTTTTGGGGCAAGAATTTCAGGGTTCGGGGCCATAAAATTCCCAGGATTTTGGGGCTGAAATTCCCAGAATTTTTGGGTTGGAATTCTAACACTTCAAAGCTTGGGAGTCCCAGAGTTTTGGGGCCACAATTCCCAGATTTTGGGGCTGAAATCCCCGGGTTCTTGGGGCTGGAATTCCCAGGGTTCAGGGCTGAGTATTCCAGGATTTTGAGGCCAAAATTTCAGGTTTTTGGTGCCAGAATTGCTGGGGGTTTGGGTCATAAAATTCCCAGGATTTGGGGCTGGAATTCCCACATTTTTGGGGCTGAAATTCCCGGGGTTTAGGGCTGGGTATTCCAGGATTTTGGGGCTGAAATTCTCAGAGTTTTGGGGCTGAAATTCCCAGGGTTTTGGGAAAACCAGAGAGGAGAAGGCGAATCCATGCGGGGAGCTCCTGGAGCATCCCGGAAATAATTACAGATCCCAAAAGTGACACTGGAGCATCCCAAAAATAATTACAGATCCCAAAAGTGACACTGGAGCATCCCGGAAAATAATTACAGATCCCGAAGTGTGACCAGAGCATCCCAGAAAATAATTGCAGGTCCCAAAAGTGACACTGGAGCATCCAAAAATAATTCCAGATCCCAAAAGAGCCACTGGAACGTTCCAGAAAATGATTCCAGATCCCAAAGTGTCGCTGGAGGCCTCTCCCGGATTTGAATTCAGTTCAATTCCTTCCCTTTTCCTTTCCCTTTCCAGGATCCATTCCCGTGATCCATTCCCGTGGGATCCATTCCCGTGGGATCCATTCCCGTGGGATCTGCTCCTATGGGAATTCCCGGTTTTGGGGTTTTTTTCCTGGAATTCCCGGTTTTGGTGCCGATTCCCTTCGCAGACTCCAGAGGGAGCCCGGAGCGGGGAGGACGCGGGGCCGGGATTTTCCAGCCGGGAAATCCTCGGGAAGGGAGCGGAGCTTCCCCAGCCAGGCCCGAGAATTCCCGATTTTCCTTCATCCCTCAGAATTCCCGATTTCCCTTCATCCCACAGAATTCCCCATTTTCCCTCATCCCGGAGAATTCCCGATTTTCCTTCATCCCGGAGAATTCCAGATTTCCCTTCATCCCACAGAATTCCCCAATTCCCTTCATCCCACAGAATTCCCCATTTTCCCTCATCCCACAGAATTCCCCAATTCCCTTCATCCCGAAGAATTCCCGATTTTCCTTCATCCCAGAGAATTCCCCATTTCCCTTCATCCCGAAGAATTCCCGATTTTCCTTCATCCCACAGAATTCCCCAATTCCCTTCATCCCCATCCCAGAGAATTCCCCATTTCTCACATCTGCATCCCGGAGAATTCCAGATTTTCCTTCATCTGCATCCCAGAGAATTCCCGATTTTCCTTCATCCCAGAGAATTCCCGATTTTCCTTCATCAGCATCCCAGAGCATCCCAAATTTTCCCACATCAGCATTTCAAAGGATCCCGGATTTTCCCACATCGGCATCCCAGAGAATTCCCAATTTTCCTTCCTCAGAATCCCAGATTTTCCCGGGTCAGAATCCCGGAAAATCCCAGATTTTCCCGGGTCAGAATCCCGGAGAATCCCAGATTTTCCCGGGTCAGAATCCCGGATTTCCCCGCATGGAATTTCCCCGGATTTTCCCAGATTTCCCCACACCGCAGGAATTTCCCTACACCGAATTTTCCCGATTTTTGGGATTTTGGGAATTTTTGGGGATTTTTTTGGGATTTTTTGGACATCTCCATTCACTTTACTTCTTCTTCTTTTTTTTTTTTTTTTTTTTTTTTTTTTTTTGACACCTCCTTGAACTTTTCACCCCAATCCTGATTTTTTCTTTTTTCTTTTTCTTTTTTTTTTTTGGGGAGGAGGGACAGCTCCGTGCTGATTTTCTGGGGTTTTTTGGGTGTTTTTTGGGTTTTTTTGGGGGACACGTTTTTGCACTTCCCACCCCAATCCCGATATTTTTTGGGGTGGAATTTTTTTTGTTTTTTTTGTTTTTTTTAAATTTTATTTTGTTTTTTGGGTTTTTTTGGGACAGCTCCATGAACTTCATACCCCAATCCTGATTTTTTTTTTTTTTAAATTTTATTTTTATTTTTATTTTTTGGGGGATATTTTTGGGCACAGCTCCCTGCACTTCCCACCCCAATCCCGATATTTTTTGGGGTGGATTTTTTTGGTTTTTATTTTTTTTGTTTTGGGGTTTTTTTTTGTTTTTTTGGTTTTTTTTTGGGGGGGACAGCCCCATGAACTTCATACCCCAATCCTGATTTTTTTTTTTTTTTTTTATTTTAATTTTTATTTTTTGGGGATATTTTTGGGGACAGGTCCCTGCACTTCCCACTCCAATCCCGATATTTTTTGGGGTGGATTTTTTTGGGGTTTTTTTTGTTTTTATTTTTTTGTTGTTTTTGGTTTTTTTTGGGTTTTGGATTTTTTTTGGGGGGGGACAGCTCCATGAACTTCATACCCCAATCCTGATTTTTTTTTAATTTTATTTTTATTTTTATTTTTTGGGGGATATTTTTGGGGACAGCTCCCTGCACTTCCCACCCCAATCCCGATAATTTTTGGGGATTTTTTTTTTGGGACATTCCCCCCCCTCCCAGAACCCCGATTGTCCCCGGGGGGTCGCGGTGACCCCAAACCGGCCCCAAACCCGTTAATTACCCCCAGCCATTAATTAATGAGGGAAGGGGAGCGCTCCTGTCGCTAATTAACACCGGCAGCGCTAATGAGGGCAGCGCAGCCCTGACCGGTATTTAATTAATTCCTGAATTAATTTTGGGCGGGGATCGCGCCCCAAGGACGCGGGAAAATTTCGGGGTGGACAATTTTTGGGGTCGGAGAATTTAATTTCGGGGTGGATAATTTTGGGCCGCGTAATTTAATTTTGGGGTGGGAAAATTTTGGGGTGGGAAATTGAATTTTGAGGCGGAAAAATTTAATTTTGGGGTGGATAATTTAATTTTGGGGCGGATAATTTTGGGGTGTTTTAAGCGGATTTTTTTGGGGTTTTTTTTTTGGTTTTTTTTTTTTTTTTTTTGGGTTTTGGGTTTTTTTTTAATGAAGGACGGTTTTAATTGGATCGAGAAGATGAAAGGGGAGCGGCGCGGGGGGGGAGGGTCCCCGGGGCCGGTGACAAATGAGGCGGTGACAGAAAATCACCGAATGAGAGGCGCGGCTGCGGGGGCAGCGAGAGGTCAGGCAGCGCCCGGAATGCTAATGGGGAATTCCGCCAGAATGGGGGAAAAAACCCGATTAAAATAAAAATATCCATGTGGGAAATCGGCGGGGAAAGGGGGAAAAAACCTGATTAAAATAAAAATATCCATGTGGGAAATCGGCGGGAAAAGGGGGAAAAAAACCAGATTAAAATTAAAATATTAATGTGGGAAATCGGAGGGAAAAGGGGGAAAAAACACGATTAAAATAAAAATATTAATGGGGAATTCCGCCAAAAAAGGAGGAAAAATTTGATTAAAATAAAAATATTAATTTGGGAAATCGGCGGGAAAAAGGGGAAAAAAAACCGATTAAAATAAAAATATTGATGTGGGAAATCGGCGGGAAAAGGGGGAAAAACCCGATTAAAATAAAAATATCGATGTGGGAAATCGGCGGGAAAAGGGGGATTAAAAACGGATTAAAATAAAAATATTAATGGGGAATTCCTCCAAAAAAGGAGGGAAAACCTGATTAAAGTAAAAATGTTAATGTGGGAAATCGGAGGGAAAAGGGGGAAAACCTGATTAAAATAAAAATATTAATGTGGGAAATCGGAGGAAAAGGGGAAAAAAACCCGATTAAAATAAAAATATTAATGCGGGAATTGCGCAGGAAAAAG
The DNA here is from genome assembly GCA_030060385.1 of Muscicapa striata striata. NCBI lineage: Eukaryota > Metazoa > Chordata > Aves > Passeriformes > Muscicapidae > Muscicapa > Muscicapa striata. The sequence goes on along the minus strand of JAREIS010000551.1, from coordinate 50,165 downwards.
GGGAAAAATGATTTTAAAATATTAATGCGGGAATTGAGTGGAAAAAAATTGTTAAAGAAAAATATCAATGCGGGAAATCCGCCAAAAAAGGGGGAAAAACCTCGATTAAAATAAAAATATTAATGCGGGAAATCCACGGAAAAGGGGAAAAATGATTAAAAAATAAAAATATCAATGCGGTAAAAATTATTTTAAAAATAAAAATATTAATGCGGGAATTCCGAGGGAAAAAAGGGACAAAAAAATGATTAAAAATAAATATATCAATGTGGGAATTGCGCGAAAAAAGGGAAACAAAACGATTAAAGGAAAATATCATTGTGGGAATTCTGCGGAAAAAATATTATTAAAGAAAAAATATCAATGCGGGAATTCCGCGGAAAAACGGGGGGAAAAACCCGATTAAAATAAAAATATCAATACATGAATTCCGGGGGAAAAAAACGATAAAAAATTAAAATATCAATGCAGGAATTCCGAGGAAAAAAAAAAAAGAAGAAAAAAAAAACCATTAAATAAAAATATTAATGTGGGAATTCTGCGAAAAAAAAAAAAAGGAAAACCCCATTGAAATAAAAATATTAATGCAGGAATTCCGCGGGAAAAAGGAAAAAAAAAAACGATTAAATAAAAATAGCAATGCGGGAATTGCGTGGACAAAAGGGGAAAAAGAAACAGATTAAAATAAAAATATCAATGCAGGAATTCCGCCGAAAAAACGGAAAGAAAACCGGGAAAGATTAAAGAAAAATATCGATGCGGGAATTCTGAGGAAAAAAAAAAAAAAAAAAAAGAGATTTAAGAAAAATATCAATGCGGGAATTCCGCGGGGAAAAAAAAAAACAAAAAAACGACTGAAATAATAATATCAGTGCGGGAATTCCGCGGGAAAAAGGGGAAAAAATCCGATTAAAATAAAAATATCAATGCGGGAATTCCGCGGGGAAAAAAAAAAAACAAAAAAACGACTGAAATAATAATATCAGTGCGGGAATTCCGCGGGAAAAAGGGGAAAAAATCCGATTAAAATAAAAATATCAGTGCGGGAATTCCGCGGGAAAACGGGGGAAACAGGGAAAGATTAAAGAGAAATAAATTTAAAAAAAAAAATCTTTTCTCGGGGGCGCTTTGTTGGTGCTGCGGAGGGGGAGGGGCGGGAAAAGGGGGATTGGGGGAATTTTGGGGGGGAATTTTGGGGGAATTTATGGGGATTTTGGGGGAGATTTTTGGGGGGATTTGGGGGGGATTTTGTGGGGGTTTTGAGGGGGATTTTTGGGGATTTTGGGGGGGATTTTGTGGGGGTTTTGAGGGGGATTTTTGGGGATTTTGGGGGGGATTTTTGGGGATTTTGGGGGATTTTTGGGAGATTTGGGGGAGATTTTGGGAGGATTTTGGGGCGAGCCCCGAGTTCTCGGTGCCGGGAATCGGCCCTGAGTCGTTCCCGGGTGGGAGGATGAGGATGTCCCTGTGTCCCTCTGTCCCCGTGTCCCTCTGTTCCCCTGTCCCTCTGTCCCCTTGTCCCTCTGTCCCCGTGTCCCTCTGTCCCCGTGTCCCCCTGCCCCTCTGTCCCCTTGCCCCTCTGTCCCCTTGTCCCTCTGTCCCCGTGTCCCTCTGTCCCCCTGTCCCTCTGTCCCCGTGTCCCTCTGTCCCCGTGTCCCCCTGCCCCTCTGTCCCCTTGCCCCTCTGTCCCCTTGCCCCTCTGTCCCCTTGTCCCTCTGTCCCCGTGTCCCTCTGTCCCCCTGTCCCTCTGTCCCCGTGTCCCTCTGTCCCCGTGTCCCCGTGTCCCTCTGTCCCCTTGCCCCTCTGTCCCCTTGTCCCTCTGTCCCCGTGTCCCCATCCCGGCTCTGTCCCCCTGCCCTGTGTCCCACAGGAACCCATAGGAACCCACGGGACCCCATAGAACCCTATGGGACCCTATGGGAACCCATAGGAACCCTATAGGAACCCATAGAACCCTATAGGACCCCATAGGTACCCATAGAACCCCATAGAACCCTATGGGACCCTATAGGAACCCATAGGAACCCAGAGGACCCCATAGAACCCTATGGCACCCTATGGGAACCCATAGAAACCCTATAGGGTACCCATAGAACCCCATAGGACCCCGTAGAACCCTATGGGAACCCTATAGGAACCCATAGAACCTATAGGACCCTATAGAACCCCATAGGACCCTATAGGAACCCATAGGAACCCTATAGGAACCCATAGAACCCTATAGGAACCCATAGAACCCCATAGAACCCTATAGAACCCCATAGGACCCTATGGGAACCCAAGAACCCCATAGAACCCCATAGGACCCTGTAGGACCCTATATAGAACCCATAGAACCCCTTAGAACCCCATAGGAACCCATAGAACCCCATAGGACCCCATAGAACCCTATAGGACCCTATGGGAACCAATAGGACCCCATAGGACCCTATAGGAACCCATAGAACCCCATAGGACCCTATGGGAACCCATAGAACCCCTTAGAACCCCATAGGAACCCATAGAACCCCATAGGACCCCATAGGACCCCATAGGACCCCATAGGACCCAATAGGACCCCATAGGACCCCATAGGAACCCATAGAACCCCATAGGACCCCATAGAACCCCATAGGACCCTGTAGAACCCCATGGGACCCTATGGGAACCCATAGGACCCTATAGGACCCCATAGGACCCCATAGGACCCCATGGAACCCATGGGACCCCATAGGACCCTATAGGACCCCATAGGACCCCATAGGACCCCATAGGACCCTATAGGAACCCATGGGAACCCATAGAACCCTATAGGACTCTATAGGAACACATAGGAACCCCATAGGTACCCATAGGAACGCATAAGACCCCATAGGAACCCATAGAACCCTATAGAACCCCATGGGACCCTATAGGAACCCACAGGAGCGGTGCCCGGAGCCGCTGCGTTAATTGGGAGCGTTAATTAATCCGGAGCGTTAATTAATTGGGGGCGTTAATTAATCCGGAGCGTGCGCAGTGAATTTGCATCTCATTAACACCCCGAGGGGGCGGGGCCGGAAATGGAATAAAATATCGAATGGATTCTGAAATGGAATAAAAGAAATAGAAAAGAGATATAAAATAGAATAAAAGGAATAACATAGATATAAAATAGGATATAAAATAGAATAAAAGGAATAAAATAGATATAAAATAGGATATAAAATAGAATAAAAGGTATATAAAATAGATATAAAATAGATATAAAATAGGGCATAGAATAGAATATAACATAGATATAAAATAGGATATAAAATAGAATAAAAGGAATAAAATAGATATAAAATAGGGTATAGAATAGAATATAAAATAGATATAAAATAGGATATAAAATAGAATAAAAGGAATATAAAATAGGAATAAAATCTCTGCACCCCAAAATCTCAGCACCCCAAAATCCCCGCACCCCAAAATCCCTGTATCCCGCACCCCAAAATCTCTGCACCCCAAAATCTCTGTATCCCAAAATCCCTGCTCCACAAAATCCCTGCACCCCAAAATCTCCACCCCAAATGTCTCTCTGCACCCCAAAATCTCTCTCTGCCCCCCAAATCTCTCTCTGCCCCCCAAAATCTCTCTCCGCCCCCCAAATCTCTCTCTGCCCCCAAAATCTCTCTGCTCTCTCCCCCCAAAATCTCTCTCTGCCCCCAAATCTCTCTCTGCCCCCCAAAATCTCTCTCTGCCCCCAAAATCCTCCAAAATCTCTCTCTGCCCCCAAATCTCCTCTGCCCCAAAATCTCTCTCTGCCCCCAAAATCTCTCTCCGCACCCCAAATCTCTCTCTCCGCACCCCAAAATCTCTCTCTCTGCACCCCCAAAATCTCTCTCTGCCCCCAAATCTCTCTCTGCCCCCCAAAATCTCTCTCCGCACCCCAAAATCTCTCTCTTTTCACCCCAAATCTCTCTCTGCACCCCAAAATCTCTCTCCGCACCCCAAAATCTCTCTCTTTTCACCCCAAATCTCTCTCTGCCCCAAATCTCTCTCTGCACCCCAAAATCTCTCTCCGCACCCCAAATCTCTCTCTGCACCCAAAATCTCTCTCTGCCCCCCAAAATCTCTCTCCGCACCCCAAATCTCTCTCTCTGCACCCCAAAATCTCTCTCTCTGCCCCAAAATCTCTCTCTTTTCACCCCAAATCTCTCTCTGCACCCCAAATCTCTCTCTGCACCCCAAAATCTCTCTCTGCACCCCAAATCTCTCTCTCTGCCCCCCAAATCTCTCTCCGCACCCCAAATCTCTCTCTGCCCCCAAATCTCTCTCTCTGCCCCCCCAAATCTCTCTCCGCACCCCAAATCTCTCTTTTCACCCCAAATCTCTCTCCGCACCCCAAATCTCTCTTTTCCCCAAAATCTCTCTCCACCCCAAAATCTCTCTCTCTGCACCCCAAAATCTCTCTCTGCCCCCAAATCTCTCTCTCTGCCCCCAAATCTCTCTCTTTTGCACCCAAAATCTCTCTCTTTTCACCCCAAATCTCTCTCCATACCCCAAATCTCTCTCTGTACCCCAAATCTCTCTCTCCACCCCAAACTCTCTCTCCACCCCCAAAATCTCTCTCACCCCAAACTCTCTCTCCGCACCCCAAAATCTCTCTCTGCCCCAAAATCTCTCTCCGCACCCCAAATCTCTCTCTGTACCCCAAACTCTCTCTCCGCACCCCAAACTCTCTCTCCGCACCCCAAATCTCTCTCCGCACCCCAAACTCTCTCTCCGCACCCCAAAATCTCTCTCCGCACCCCAAATCTCTCTCCGCACCCCAAATCTCTCTCTGTACCCCAAACTCTCTCTCCGCACCCCAAACTCTCTCTCCGCACCCCAAAATCTCTCTCCGCACCCCAAATCTCTCTCCACCCCCAAAAATCTCTCTCTGCCCCCAAAACTCCACCCCAAATCTCTCTCACACCCCAAATCTCTCTCTGCCCCCCAAAATCTCTCTCTGCCCCCAAATCTCTCTCCGCACCCCAAATCTCTCTCTGCCCCAAAATCTCTCTCTGCACCCCAAAATCTCTCTCTCTGCACCCCAAATCTCTCTCCGCACCCCAAATCTCTCTCTGCCCCCCAAAATCTCTCTCTGCACCCCAAATCTCTCTCTTTTCACCCCAAATCTCTCCCCACGAACCCCCTTTCCTTTCCTTTCCTTTCCTTTCCCGCCCCACGCCCCGCCTTTCCCCTTCCCCCTCCCCTGGCCCCGCCCCCTCCCCCCTGGCCCCGCCCCCCGCTGGCCCCGCGCTGAACCCGGCCGGGCCATAAACGCGCCCATCCCATAATACCATCCATCAATAGGCGGAATCATCGATCAATAACCCAGAACCCATCGATCAACCCACAAAGGCGCCGCCGCCGCCGCCCTTCAGCGCTGCGGGGCCGGGGGGAAATGGAAAACGGGACAAAAAAAGGAAAAAATAAAAAAAAACTGCAAAAAAAGGGAATAATCGGGGAAATTCGGGTTTTAAAAAGGGATAAAAAACCAAAAAATAGGGAATAATCGGGGAAAATTCGGGTTTTAAAATGGGATAAAAAACCAAAAAAAAGGGAATAATCGGGGGAAATTCGGGTTTTAAAACAGGATAAAAAACAAAAAAAAACCAAAAAAGAAAAAGGAATAATCGGGGAAAATACGCGTTTTAAAAAGGGGCAAAAAAAAAAAAAAAAAAAAAAAGAAACAAAAAAAGGGAATAATCGGGGAAAATTCGCGTTTTAAAACGGGACAAAAAAACCAAAAAAAAGGGAATAATCGGGGAAAATTCGGGTTTTAAAACGGGATAAAAAACCAAAAAAAGGGAATAATCGGGGAAAATTCGGGTTTTAAAAAGGGATAAAAAAACAAAAAAAAGGGAATAATCGGGGGAAATTCGGGTTTTAAAACGGGATAAAAAACCAAAAAAAAGGGAATAATCGGGCAAGATTTGCGTTTTAAAACGGGACAAAAAAACCAAAAAAAAGGGAATAATCGGGGAAAATTCGGGTTTTAAAACGGGATAAAAAAAAACAAAAAAAAAAAAAAAAAAAAAGGAATAATCGGGGAAAATTCGGGTTTTAAAAAGGGGCAAAAAAACAAAAAAAAACCAAAAAAAAGGGAATAATCGGGGAAAATTCGCGTTTTAAAAAGGGATAAAAAAAAAAAAAAAACCAAAAAAAGGGAATAATCGGGGAAAATTCGTGTTTTAAAACGGGACAAAAAAAAAAAAAAAGGGAATAATCGGGGAAAATCAGCGTTTTAAAAAGGGATAAAAAACCCAAAAAAAACCCAAAAAAAAGGGAATAATCGGGGAAAATTCGTGTTTTAAAACGGGACAAAAAACCCAAAAAAAAACAAAAAAAAGGGAATAATCGGGGAAAATTCGCGTTTTAAAAAGGGACAAGAAAACCAAAATAAACAAAAAAAAAGGAAATAATCGGGGAAAATTCGCGTTTTAAAAAGGAACAAAAAACCAAAACCAAACAAACAAAAAAAAGGAATTATCGGGGAAAATTCGCGTTTTAAAACGGGATAAAAAAAAAAAAAAAAAAAAAAAAAAGGAAATAATCGGGGAAAATTCGCGTTTTAAAACGGGACAAAAAAACCAAAATAAAACAAAAAAAAGGAAATAATCGGGGAAAATTCGCGTTTTAAAACGGGACAAAAAAACCAAAATAAAACCCCAAAAAAAAGAATAATCGGGGAAAATTCGCGTTTTGTCAGCGCGGAACCGCGGAGGGAGGATGAGGAGGGAGCGGGTTTGGGGTGGGAGGAAGGCTCTCACCCCCCCTGGGGTGGGTTTGGGGGGTTTTGGGGGGCAGAAAAGGGAAGGGAGGGGGCGCGAGGAGGTGAGGAGGAGGAGGATGAAGGGGGTGAGGATGAGGAGGAGGATGAAGATGAAGGGGGCGTGAGGAGGATGAGGATGAGGAGGAGGATGAAGGGGGTGAGGATGGGGAGGATGAAGGGGGGGTGAGGATGAGGAGGAGGAGGATGAAGGCTATGAGGAGGATGATGAGGATGAGGAGGATGAAGGGGGTGAGAATGAGGATGAGGAGGAGGATGAAGGGCGGTGAGGATGAGGATGAGGAGGATGAAAGGGGTGAGGATGAGGATGAGGAGGAGGATGAAGATGAAGGGGGGTGAGGAGGATGAGGAGGATGAAGGGAGTGAGGAGGAAGGGGGTGAGGATGAGGAGGATGAAGATGAGGAGGATGATGAGGATGAAGGGCGGTGAGGAGGATGAAGATGAGGAGGATGAAGATGAAGGGGGTGAGGATGAGGATGAGGAGGATGAAGGGCGGTGAGGATGAGGAGGATGATGAGGATGAAGATGAAGGAGGTGAGGATGAGGAGGACGCGGCCGGGGAGGGAGGAAGGGCAGGGCAGGGCAGGGCAGGGCAGGGAGGGGGAGGGGCAGGAGCGGGATCGATCGGGGCCGGTAATGGATCGGGGTGGGGGAGGGGAATCGATCCCGGAACGGGGAGGGGGAGGGGAGAGAGAGAGAGAGAAACCAGCGGGGGGAGGGGACAGAGGGACACGGACAGAGGGACAGAGGGACAGAGGGACAGAGGGACAGAGGGACAGAGGGACAGAGGGACACGGACAGAGGGACAGAGGGACAGAGGGACAGAGGGACACGGACAGACGGACGCAGGGTCCGGCTCCGGACACGCCCCCGGCCCCGCCGCTGACCCCAACCCCCCCCCCTCCCCCCACCCTCCTCCCGCTCGTCCCTCGGCTGGAAAAAATCCCAAAAAATCCCAAAATACCCAAAAACACCAACCACACCCCAAAAAACCCCAAAATACCCAAAAAACACCAACCACACCCCAAAAAACCCCAAAATACCCAAAAAACACCAACCACACCCCAAAAATCCTCAAAATACCCAAAAAACACCAACCACACCCCAAAAAACCCCAAAATACCCAAAAAACACCAACCGCCCCCCAAAAAACCCCAAAATACCCAAAAAACACCAACCACACCCCAAAAACCCCAAAATACCCAAAAAACACCAACCACACCCCAAAAAATCCCAAAACACCCAAAAAACACCAACCACACCCCAAAAAATCCCAAAACACCCAAAAAACACCAACCGCCCCCCAAAAAACCCCAAAATACCCAAAACACACCAACCACCCCCAAAAAAACCCAAAATACCCAAAAACCACCAACCACCCCCCAAAAAATCCCAAAATACCCAAAAAACACCAACCACCCCCCAAAAAATCCCAAAATACCCAAAAAACACCAACCACCCCCAAAAAAATCCCAAAATACCCAAAAACACCAACCGCCCCCCAAAAATCCCAAAATACCCAAAAACACAACCACCCCCAAAAAATCCCAAAATACCCAAAAAACACCAACCGCACCCCAAAAAATCCCAAAACACCCAAAAAACACCAACCACACCCCAAAAAACCAAAACAGCGCAAAAAAACCCCAAAAGCCCCAAACCCTTCCCCAAAATCCCCCAAAATAGCCCCAAAAACTCCAAAATAGCCCAAAAAAACCCCAAAATAGCCCAAAAACCCCCAAAAAAACCCCAAACCCCCCAAACTGCCCAAAACCCCAAAATAACCCCCAAAAAAACCCCAAAAAACAAAAAAAAAACCCCAAAATAGCCCCAAACCCCCAAAAAAAAAAAAAAACCCGAATAGTCCAAAAACCCAAAAACACCCCAAAAAAATCCCCAAAAAACCCCCAAAAACCCAAAAACCCCAAAAAAACCCCAAAAACGCAACCCCCCCCAAAATAGCCGCAGAAACCCCAAAACTGCCCAAAAAACCCCAAAAAACCCCCAAAACCCCAAAATAGCCCCAAAACACCAAAATAGCCCCAAAATCCCCAAAATAGCAAAAAAACCCCTCCAAAATAGCCCAAAAACCCCCAAAATAGCCCAAAAAAACCCAAAATACCCCAAAACCCCAAAATAGCCCAAAAAAAACCCCAAAATAGACCAAAAATCCCCAAAATAGCCCAAAAAAAACCCCAAAATAGCCCAAAAAAATCCCCAAAATACCCCAAAACCCCAAAATAGACCAAAAATCCCCAAAATAGACCAAAAAATCCCCAAAATTGCCCAAAAATCCCCAAAATAACCCCCCAAAAAAACCCAAAATAGCCAAAAAAATCCCCAAAATAGCCCCAAAATCCCCAAAATAACCCCAAAAAAACCCCCCAAAATAGCCCAAAAAAACCCAAAATACCCCAAAATAGCCCAAAAACCCCCAAAATAGCCCAAAAAAAACCAAAATACCCCAAAACCCCAAAATAGCCAAAAAATCCCAAAATAGCCCAAAAAAACCCCTCAAAATAGCCCAAAAATCCCCAAAATTGCCCAAAAATCCCCAAAATAGCCCAAAAAACCCCAAAATACCCCAAAAATCCCCAAAATAGACCAAAAATCCCCAAAATAGCCCAAAAATCCCCAAAATAACCCCAAAAAACCCCCCCAAAATAGCCCAAAAAACCCCAAAATAACCCCAAAAAAACCCCCAAAATAGCCCAAAAAAACCCAAAATACCCCAAAACCCCCAAAATAGCCCAAAAATCCCAAAATAGCCCAAAAAAACCCCCAAAATTGCCCAAAAATCCCCAAAATAACCCCCAAAAAAACCCCAAAAATAGCCAAAAAAATCCCCAAAATCGCCCAAAAATCCCCAAAATAGCCCAAAAATCCCCAAAATAGCCCCAAAAAAAACCCCCAAAATAGCCCCAAAAATCCCCAAAATAGCCCAAAAATCCCCAAAATAGCCCAAAAAAACCCCAAAATAGCCCAAAAATCCCCAAAATAACCCCAAAAAAACCCCCCAAAATAGCCCAAAAAAACCCCAAAAGTGCCCAAAAAACCCCAAACCCCCCCAATTAATCTGATTGGTGACGTCATTAATGCGTTAATTATAATGATTGTTATTAATTTACCTGAAGTGTTCTCATTGTTCTGCTGTTTTTATCCTGAGTTGATTGATTTTTAAATTATTATTATGATTATTATATTTTATTGCTAATTTTTATTATTGTGTTATATTTTTATTTAATAGATATGAATAGAATATATTATTATTATTATTATCATTATTATTATCATTATTATTATTATTATTATTATTATTATTATTATTATTATTATTAAAATTATTATTATTAATATTATTATATTTGATTGTTTTTTAGTGATTATTTTATTTTTATTATTGTGTTATATTTTTATATAATAGATATGAATATAATATTTTTATTATTATTATTATTATTATTATTATTATTATTATTATTATTATTATTATTATTATTATTATTATTATTATATTTGATTGTTTTTTAGTGATTATTTTATTTTTACAGTTTGATTGTTATTGTTATTTTTAATTTATTCCTTTCCTTATGTTGGATTTAATGTCTTTATTGTGACCCGAAATGATCCGAAATTGTGGGAAAAAAAAATTCCTGGGAATCTTCAAGGGGATAAAAGGGGAAAGAAATGGGAAAATGGGAATGATGGGAATGATGGGATAATGGGAATAATGGGAATAATGGGAAAATGGGAATAATGGGAATGATGGGAATGATGGGATAATGGGATAATGGGATAATGGGAATAATGGGAATAATGGGAATAATGGGATAATGGGAATGATAATGGGAATGATGGGATAATGGGAATAATGGGAATAATGGGAAAATGGGATAATGAGAATAATGGGAAGAGTGGGAAAATGGGATAATGGGAATAATGGGAAAATGGGAATAATGGGATAATGGGAATAATGGGAATAATGGCATAATGGGAATAATGGGATAATGGGAATAATGGGAATGACGGGAATAATGAGAATAATGGGAATAATGGGAATGGGAAAATGGGAATAATGGGATAATGGGAATAATGGAATAATGGGAATAATGGGATAATGGGAATAATGGGAATGATGGGAATAATGAGAATAATGGGAATAATGGGAATGGGAAAATGGGAATAATGGGATAATGGGAATAATGGAATAATGGGAATAATGGGATAATGGGAATAATGGGAATGATGGGAATAATGAGAATAATGGGAATAATGGGACTAGCGGGATAATGGGAAAGTGGGAAAATGGGATAATGGGAATAATGGGAATAGTGGGATAATGGGAATAATGGGAATAATGGGAATAATGGGAATAGTGGGAATGACGGGAATGATGGGAATAATGGGAATGATGGGAATGATGGGATAATGGGAATGATGGGAGTAATAAGAATGATGGGATAATGAGATAATGAGAATGATGGGATAATGGGAATAATGGGATAATGGGAATAATGGGAATGATGGGAATGATGGGAATGATGGAATAATGGGATAATGGGAATGATGGGAATAATGGGAATAATGGGAATAATGGGAATAATGGGAATGATGGGAATGATGGGAATGACGGGAATGAGAGGAATGACGGGAATGATGGGATAATGGGATAATGGGATAATGGGAAAAATGGGAATAATGGGAATTATGGGAATGATGGGAATGATGGGATAATGGGAATGATGGGAATAATAAGAATGATGGGATAATGAGATAATGGGAATAACGGGATAATGGGATAATGGGAATGATGGGAATGATGGGAATGATGGGATAATGGGAATGGGGATGGGAATGGGGGTGGGAATGAGAAAACAGGAACGGGATACTGGGATAGTGGGATACTGGGAATGGGATAATGGGAATGGGAATGGAATTATGGGAATGGGATACTGGGAACGGGGACAGGGATACAGGGAATGGGATGAGGACGGGCATGGGAATGGGATACTGGGATAGTGGGGTACAGGGAATGGGAAAATGGGGATGGGAATGGGATTGGGATTGGGATAATGGGATTGGGGATGGGATTGGGATTGGGATAATGGGGATGGGATAATGGGAATGGGATAATGGGATTGGGATAATGGGATTGGGGATGGGACAATGGGACTGTGATCCAGGGAATGGACGGGAACAGGGCAGGGATCCCGGGATGAGCCACCTCTGCTGCCCCCGGGCAGAATCTCCATCCCGGATCCACCCCCGGATCCATCCCGGATCCATTCCCGGATCCATTCCCGGATCCATCCCGGATCCACCCCCGGATCCATTCCCGGATCCATTCCCGGATCCATCCCCGGATCCATCCCGGATCCACCCCGGATCCATCCCGGATCCATCCCGGATCCATCCCGGATCCACCCCCGGATCCATCCCGGATCCATTCCCGGATCCATCCCCGGATCCATCCCCGGATCCATCCCCGGATCCATCCCGGATCCACCCCGGATCCATTCCCGGATCCATTCCCGGATCCATCCCGGATCCACCCCCGGATCCATCCCGGATCCATTCCCGGATCCATCCCGGATCCATCCCCGGATCCACCCCCGGATCCATCCCCGGATCCATCCCCGGATCCATCCCGGATCCATTCCCGGATCCATCCCCAGATCCATTCCTGGATCCATTCCCGGATCCATCCCCGGATCCATCCCGGATCCATCCGGATCCCGGATCACTCGATCACCGATCCATCCCGATCTCATTCCGATTCATTCCGGATCATCTCGGATCTCACCTGGGATCTCATCTCGATCATCCGGATCCATTCTCGGATCATCTCGATCATCTCGATTCCATCCTCGATCTTCGGATTCATCTCGATCTCATCCCGATCTCATCTCGGATCATCTCGATCCATCCCGGATCATCCGATCATCTCCGATCATCCTCGATCTCATCCCGGATCATTCCTCGGATCCATCTCGATCATCTCCGATCCATCTCGGATCATCCGATCATCCGATCCATCCTGGATCATCCGATCATCTCGATCTCATCCTCGGATTCACTCGGATCTCATCTCCGATTCATCCTCGGATCATCCCGGATCATCCTGGATCATCTCGATCATCTCGATCCATCTCCGGATCTACTCGGATCATCCGATCCTATCTCCGGTCACCGGATTCCATCCGGATCCATTCGATCATTCTTGATCGGATCTCGATCTCGAATCCATCCATCCATCTCATCCTCGATCCATTCTCATTCTCCTCGGATCTTTCTCCGATTCATTCTGGATCATCCCCCGATTCATCTCGATCTATCCGCGATCATCCTGATTCATCGATCTCTCGATCTATTCTCGATCTCTCGATCATCATCTCTCGATTATTCCGATTCCCTGATTCATCCGGATTATCCGATCATCCGATCTATCTCGTTCATCTCGATCTATCCTCTGATCCATCTCTCCGATCTATCCGATCTCATTTCGATTCATCTCTGATCCATCTCGATTCTCATTCTCGATTCCTCGATCATCCATCATTCGATTCCATTCTCGATCCTCTGATTCCTCGATTCATCTCGATTTCATCCTCGGATCATCTATCTCCGATCATTGATTCCATCTTTCCTCCCTTTTCCCTTTTTTTCCTTTTTTTTCCTTTTTTTCCCTTTTCCTCTTTTCCTTTCCCCTTTCTTTTCTCCTTTCCTTTCTTTCCTTTTTCCTTTTTCTTCCTTTTCGCCTCTTTCCCTTTCTTCTCCTCCTTTTTCCTTCCTCCTTTTTTTTTCCTTCCTTTTCCCTTTTTCCTTTCTTTTCCTTTTCCTTTTCCTTTCTCCCTTTTCCCTTTCCTTTTCCCTTCCCCTTTCTTTTCCTTTTCCTTTTTTTTCCTTTTTTTTCGCCTCATTTTGGCCTCCCTGGGGCCAAACCCGGAGCCGCCGCCCCTCCCCCCCTTTTCCTTTCCCATCCCAAATTCCCGGGGGGGTCCCGGGTTCGTGTCCCCGCCGTGACCTCGCCACAAAAAAAGCGACTTTGGCCACTTTTTTTCACTTTTTCACCTTTATTTCAAAAATTTTTTCACCCTTTTTTCACTTTTTTAAAAACATTTTTCCACCTTTGTCTCCTTTTTTTTTTGCCTTTTTTTCACTTTTTTTCATTTTTTTCCACCTTTTTTTCACCTTTTTTCACCTTTTTTCACCTTTTTTCACCTTTTTTTCACCCTTTTCTCACCCTTTCCCACATTTTTAAAAATATTTTTTCACCCTTTTTTCACTTTTTTAAAAACAATTTTTCACCTTTTTTCACCCTTTCCTCACCCATTTTTCACCCTTTTAAAAATCTATTTTTCACCCTTTTTTTCACCTTTTTCATTTTTTTTTCACCCTTTTCTCACCCTTTCCCACATTTTTTTAGAATATTTCTTCACCCTTTTTTCACTTTTTTAAAAACATTTTTCCACTTTTTTCCACCTTTTTTTCACGTTTTTTCACCTTTTTTTCACCCTTTTCTCACCCTTTCCCACATTTTTAGAAAATATTTTTTCACCCTTTTTTCACTTTTTTAATAACATTTTTTCACCTTTTTTTCACCCTATCCTCACCCATTTTTCACCCTTCTAAAAATCTATTTTTACTCTTTTTTTAACCTTTTTTCACCCTTTTCTCACCCTTTCCCACATTTTTAAAAAAATATTTTTCACCCTTTTTTCACTTTTTAAAAAACATTTTTTCCACTTTTTTCCACTTTTTTTCCACTTTTTTCCACCTTTTTTCACCTTTTTTCACCTTTTTCACCTTTTTTTCACCCTTTTCTCACCCTTTCCTACATTTTTTTAGAAGATTTTTTCACCCTTTTTTCACTTTTTTAAATAACATTTTTTCACCTTTTTTTCACCCTTTCCTCACCCATTTTTCACCCTTTTAAAAATCTATTTTTCCACCTTTTTCCCACCCTTTTTTCACCCTTTTCTCACCCTTTCCCACATTTTTAAAAATATTTTTTCACCCTTTTTTCACTTTTTAAAACATTTTTCCACCTTTTTTCCTTTTTTTCTTTTTTTTTGCCTTTTTTCACTTTTTTCCATTTTTTTCCACCTTTTTTTCACATTTTTTCACCTTTTTTCACCCTTTTCTCACCCTTTCCCATATTTTTTAAAAAATATCTTTTCACCCTTTTTCCACCCTTTTTTCACTTTTTTAAAAACATTTTTTCACTTTTTTTTTTCACCCTTTCCTCACCCATTTTTCACCCTTTTAAAAATCTATTTTTCACCCTTTTTTCACCTTTTTTTCACCCTTTTCTCACCCTTTCCCACATTTTTAAAAAATATTTTTTCACCCTTTTTTCACTTTTTAAAAATTTTTCACCTTTTTTCACCCTTTTCTCACCCATTTTTCACCCTTTTAAAAATCTATTTTTCACCTTTTCACCTTTTCCTTTTCACCTCTTTTCACCCTTTCACCCTTTCCCATTTTAAAAATTATTTCACCTTTTTCACCTTTTTCACTTTTCACTTTTCCACCTTTTATTTCACCTTTTTTCAGCCTTTTTTTTCACTTTTTCATTAATTCACTTTTTTCCACCTTTTTCCACCTTTTTTCCCTTCACCTTCTTTAAATTCTTCACCTTTTATTTTAAACATCTTTTCTCACTCCTTTCCCACTTTTTTCAAATTTTATTTTTCACCTTTTTCACTTTCCACATTTTTTAAAAATTTTCACTTTCACTTTTTAAAAACATTTTTCTTTTTTCACCCTTTCCTCACCCATTTTTCACCCTTTAAAACATTTATTTTTCACCCTTTTTTTCACCTTTCACCTTTTTTTCACCTTTCCCCCTTTTCATCGTTTTTTCACCCTTTTCTCGCCCTTTCCTGACCTTTTTTTAACCCTTTTTTCCCCTTTTTCTGCATTTTTTCACCTTTTCTTGACCTTTTTTTAACCCTTTCCTCCCCCCTCCCCATTTTTTAACCCCTCCGATCCCAAACCGTTTTTATTCCACATTTCCACCCAATTTTCACAATTTAAACTCCAAAAAAAAAAAAAAAAATCAGAATTCGGGAGCGATTTTAACTCGGGGCTTCCTTAATTACAATTAATCACCGATTTGATGAACCCGATGGATTTTTTTGGGGTAATTTTGTGGAAATTCGGGGCTAAAAAAAAAAAAATAATAAAAACCACCAGACACGGAAATAAAACAAATTCACACCGAGGGCTTTTATTGACACGGTCACAGAACGCACCAAAATTTCCTTTTTTTTCCTTTTTTTTCCTTTTTATTGCAACTTTACCACGAGCAGGAGGCAGAAAATTCCAAAATTTCCTTTTTTTTGGCCCAAAAAACACAAAAAAAAAAGTCACAACTCCACCTGGCAGCGGCTTTTGGGGGTAAATAAATCAAATTTTTCACTGATTTTATTTTGGTTTTTTTTTCCCTCCCCGCCCCCAAAATCGCGATTTTTCAACTTTTTTTTTTTTTTTTTTTTTTTTTTTTTGCCCCTCTCTCCGAAATTGTGCGTTTGGAGAGGGGAAAAAAATCTCAATATTTTGGTTTTTTAAAAACGATTTTTGTGTTTTTCGACCTCCAACCCCCCCTCGGTTCTGCCCTGCCCCCTCCCTCCACATTACCCGCACCCCGAAATTAATTAACAATCGATTAATAATCGATTACAAATCAATTAAAAATCAACCAAACCCTTAAAATGGGGTGAAAAACCCGTTTTTGGAAAGTTTCTCCAGGTGCGGCCACCCGGGTTCATGCGAGCTCAGACATGCAGCTAAAAATTAATTAAATGATAATGACAGTAATTAAATAATAGCAGCAATTAAATAATAGCAAGAATTGGGGGGGATTTGGAAGAGTTTTGGCACACGCAGGGGATTCATAAATAATAATTACAATAATTAAATAATACTAATAATTGGGAGGGTTTTTAAAGGGGGTCGAGTTTGGACACGCACGGGGGATTAATAAATAATAATTACAAAATTAAAAGAATATTAATAATTACAAAATTAAAAGAATATTAATAATTACAAAATTAAAAGAATATTAATAATTACGTGGGTTTTTAAAGGGGTCGAGTTTTGGCACGAACTGGGGATTAATAAATAATATTAAAAATAAAAAGAATTATCATTTAAAAAGGGATTGAGCTTTGACACGTACGGGGGATTATTAAAAATAATAATAATAATAATAATAATAATAATAATAATAATATAATCATAGCAGCAATAAATAGTCATAATTATCAAAATAAGAATTAAAATAAAAGGATAATAAAAATAGGGAGAAGTCTAAAAAGAGGCTGATTTTTGACACCCGCGGGGGCTTAATAAAATAATAATATCAATAATAATATTATCAATAATAATAACAATAATAATAAAATATCAAAAACCCCCGAAATAACGCGAAATAACCCCAAATATAGAGATTTTTATATTAAATCTATCAACAACGCAGAGTCCCCGCACGGCGCGGATTTTTGGGGTGCGAAATTCCGATTTTTTCCTTAAAAACCCGGGCGGGAAAATCCGAATTTCTGTTAAAACCAGCGCGGGAAAATCCGAATTTTTGGAAAATTCGGATTTTTTGTTAGAACCTGGGCGGAAAATCGAAATTCCCGTTAAAATCCGGTTGGAGAACCGGAATTTCCCTTTTAATCAGGGCGGAAAATCCCGAATTTTTCGGATTTTCCTTCATAACCCGGGCGGAAAATCCGAATTTTCCCTCCCAACCCGAGCTGAAAATCGGATTTTTCGTTCCCACCCGGGCTGAAAATCGGATTTTCCCTTCCAGCCTGGGTAGAAAATCGGATTTTTCGTTCAAACCAAGGCTGAAACCCGATATTTTCCCTTCCAAC